>WOFM01000448.1:603105-671430 GCA_011428145.1 Ericerus pela
GATGAGGAGGAGTGTGACGTATTATTGTTCGTCTCATGGACGTTAAACCAAACTAGTGGGTATGCCACTATACATAGTACCACTTACTTTTCATGTAAGAGCAATAATGGTATCAAATTATGCCTATCACATTACTAGAAATGGATGCACAAATATTTTGGAGTAACTCAATATTTAATTATAAATTGTACTTGTGGCAACTTCCTACCAAAGGTGATGGGTGTACTTGTACACTCGCTGGTAGGTTGTATGGCCAATCCCTACATATAGTAGGGCAAACACACTTTTTGGTTCACTGGCTATGCATCCCACCAAACATAGTTGAATTTTATTACAGAACTATGGTCACACATTGCAAGGTCATTGTAGAGGGCGCATGTGCTACCAGCCACATCCTACAGTACTTACTAGTTCCATTTTTTATCTTTTCACCTTACAAAAAATTGATGATTAGTAGATGCCTTTCTTCTTTACCAGTGAAGATGATGAATTTGCAACAATAGAAACTAAAGATGGGAATTTTAGTTCATTTTTTAGATTTAATTCATTGAGTCTGCTTCACCAAAGTGAACTAGTTCAATTAGTTCAGTAGTTCAGTAAATTTTTCAACTCGATCACTTCAATCATCTGATTCATGATTGGCTCATATCATTTAAATCAACTGATTTATTATATGATATTATTATCTCGTATTCATAAATTTATGCTAGAACTAATTGTTTGACACGCTCATCGACTGCTACTTACTTCAACTTCAGTTCGATCAACGGATCGAGTAGACTGATAAGAACTGAGAATTATAATAAAAAAAAAAAGAACTAATGAACTAGTTCATTTAGAAGTGAACTAAATGATCGATTAGTTCACTTCTAGGATTCGTTTAAAAGAACTAACTCGTGAACGAACTACCCATCACTAGTAGAAAGGTCAATGTGTTTACTCCATAGTCGATCTTATTTGTTTAAAATAAGATTTAATTTGCCAAAATGACCGCAATTTGGCCGGCAAATTTTTATTATTGCGTGATTTATAATACAATTTTTTGAAAAAGTTGTCGAAAAGTTTTTATGCAACATGCACAATACACACGCAACAATTAATAATTTAATTAATAAACAAATAATGAAAAGTTCACATAAAATAACTTCAATATTCAAAGAGAAATTTGTACGGTTGAACAGTTAATGTAAGAATGAAGATTATTTTTGCAAGCTTTGTTGGAGCTGTGCACTATTGTATTTTCATTTATGTGTGTTGGTAATGTACGTTAGCACTATTTTTGTTGAGATAGAGGCTTGTCATTGTATTGTTGTGCCAGTGTATATGTGTGTGTGTGTGGATTTGTAAAGGATCCCCACACTCATTCTTGGCAAATTCCTTATTGCAAATTGTTACCTGACAAAAATAAAAGGCTTGTATTCTGTCTTTCTTTTCTATTGTTCTGGCCCAACTGATTCGCTATTGTTGTGATTGAAATGTCTTCATTTTTGTCCACTATTAGACTTGGTTTTATTTGTGTGGGTGTGAGTAAGAGAAGAAAGGTATCTCTCTCCTTTGTTCACTCATTGATGTCCTCTTTTATTTGAAACAGATATCATTGATGATATTTGTTGTTGGCTGATTGCTGTTACATATGTTATTTACCATGAAGGCAGTTGGCCATCTTTACCATCAGGAGAAAGTATTTTCCAAATGGTATATGCTATTTTTTTTTCTTCAAGAATCATGCTTCTTTCATTATGTAGCATGCTGGGGGTGGCTAAAAATTCTTTACTGTTGAATTTTTCCTTGCATGCTGCTTTGTCAACATGGTATCTCACTGTGTTACACATGAGGTAGGATTTTGATGTCCAAAATTAACTGTATACTAAAAGAGGTTGAATATTTTTAGTGTTTTCTGAATTTCTAGTAATGTTTTGAAAATAATTCTAATAATGAAGTGTATTTCCGAATATTATTTACTTACTGAGTTCAAATAAATTTAGGTAATACAGATAAGTTAGGTTTATTGATTATTGTCTGGTTTGTCAATAATCATCCACACATGTGTTTCCTAGCTTATTAGGTATACATCTTAAAGCTTAACTATACTAGATTAAAATCTACTTATGTACGCAGGTTACTTTTAAGTGCATTGTTTACTGAACTTAATCAGTAAGAAATCTTAATTGTTTCATTCAGGTTCTGATATCAGAATCTGTATTCGTGCAGTTTTAAATACTGAATCAGTTTCAGAATCTCTTATAATTTAAAGAACGTGAAGTCGATGCTTGATTTCATATAACCTTGAAAAAATAATAAAATGTTTTGATCAAGGCTATTAGTTACAGTCTCATGTGGCCAAAAATTATCCATTTTCCAACTATTTTATTCATTCAAAATTACTTATTATTTCGAATTATAAGTGCTTGAAGGTCAAATTCTTTAAAATGGTTTAACTCTAAGTGAGTGCAAGCATTTTTAGTAGCATTGGGAACTACTCTACATGTTGGTCAGTTTCTTTTTTTTTCAAAGAAATCAAAATGAACATTGCATGTTACTTGCCTGTGTGTGCAAGTAAGAGCGTACAAACAAACAGTGTATATACTATTATAATATACTGTTGAATATAATATGCCTGATAAGGAATGACGTGTGTACGAGATGTATAATCCTCACAAGTACTGATCTCAGTAGAGATGTGTCGGTTGACTGAGAACTAATTCATTTGAACTAATCTTTTGAAAGACCTAAATGAACGAGACTGAAAGATGAGGATGAACTAGTTCATTTTGAACTAAAAGATATTATCAAATCAAAGTTATATTGTATAGACCTACAAGCTAGTTCACTCTTATACGTCACAGAGTTGTTGTTAATCACTGGATGAGTGGAATTTCTTATCAATCAACAAAAAACAAAATGAAATAGTAAGCGTTTTTGGGGAATGAAAGCGCTTTCTATGTCTGAAAGTAACTATGTATAGAAAATGTAAACGAATTGCTCTCCATATGAAATAATTATTGAGGTGAGGTCTGATCAATTTGCAAAGAAAAGATAAGCACGGACTTCCATCTTGAAAATGTTTATTGACGACGTTAGTACAACGACTGACGAACGGAGAACATTCTCCGTTGAGCAGTGGCGGCAAGAATATTATGTTGGCAATCAGTGTCGCCACATGTAAAACAAATAAATGTAATAGTATGTTACATACAGTGTTAGTCAATGTGATGTTCTGTGTTTGTGAGGTAGAGAGGGAATCGTATCCCAACACCCCTCTGCGATGCAAAACGGACGAACGAACATATAAGTAAAAATGTGTCACACATTGTATGTATTCAAAAAAACATATAAACAATAAAAAATATTAAAATAAGCAATAGCAGTCAAAATTATTACATATAGGTGTCATATAAAATTGCTATATATATATACATAAATGGTAAAAAACATTAGATATGTCGTTGACTAGTATTATGATGTACAATTAAAATGTGTGTGGATGTATATGTCAAGTGTTTTATCTTAAATATATCGTGTAATTATTAACATGAGGTATACATTTAACCTTCTGTTATTGTGTCGCGTCTTATAAGTATTGTGTGATTTTAATTTAAAAAAAAATATATATAAATAAAAAATGGCAGGTCGGAGAGATCAATATCTCCTCATCGTCAGCTGTAGAGAAATAATATTATTATATATATATGTCCTTATAATTAATCGTTTGGGTATTTTGTATGAATATTCTATTGTGGGAATCAATTGTATATATTGGGGAATGCTGATACCAATAAGAGAGGCAGAGCAGCGACGGGGAACCTATTGAATATTATGATGTGAAGTGTGAAACAACATATGGACTGCTCGGTTTACGATAGGCGCTAAAAGACCGACGCCCATCCTCAGTTCAAAACCAAATATCAAATAATTTTAAGGGTTATGTCAATTAAGACTATTGGCCGAAAAGTTGACTTGTCCGGAGTATTCTCATAACAATATTTTGGAAGGTTTTCCGATCAAGTGCCATAGAAAGTATGTCAGCAACTTGATCAGGTGACCTAATATCATTAAAACTTATAAGTTTCTTTTGGAAAGCTTCCAATACTGCGTAGCATTTGATCGCAAGAGACCTGGAACGTTTCAGGCCTCCCCCAGATGCAATACGAGACGCAGATATATTGTCCTCATAGACTTGCACTGGGTCTATTATAGAGAAAACACTCTCAGTAAGTCTCCAGATCACATATATGTCGTCTAGTGCATCATTTAATGCAATTAGTTTGGCTGCAGTCGACGATGTTGCAACCGAGTTTTGCCGGTGAATGGCCCAATTTAACAAGTCTCCGTTAACAAATATCATGTAGCCGGTTGTGGAGCACCCTTTCTCCAAGTTATTTATATCTATGGGTGAATCGTCTACGTTGGGTGCATACGATGCATCGACAAAAGCTTTAATCTGTGTTTGGTCAGAGTGGAAGACCAGAGAGAAGTCCCTTGTGGTTTTAAGGTACCTAATGATACGACGAACATAATTTTTGACTTCACTATTTGAGGATGCCTGAAAACGTGACAAATAATTGACGGCAAAGGCAATATCCGGGCGGGTCAGTCTTGCCACATATAGCAAATTCCCAATCATAGCCCTATATTCGGTATCATCCAATCCATTTTTTGGCCTATTTATTTTTAATTCCGTCTTCATAGGTGTGGAAGATGGATTACATTCCGTCATTCCAAATTTCCTGAGAATTTTATCAATATATCTATTTTGTGTTAATATAATTTGTTTCCTAGAAATATCACGACTTATCTCAAAACCCACAAAGAAAGTTGGATTATATTCTATTTTTAAGGTGAAATTGTTATTGAAGGTATTTATTAAGTCTTGTGTCCACTCGTCGTGGTTACTAGCTAACAACATGTCATCCACGTAGACTATTAAAAATGCCATTGCACCGCTATTATCTTGTTTTATATATAAACATCTATCTATTTTTGATTGGATGAATCCAGCTTGAATTATTGTTGAATTCAGCAAGTTGTACCAACTTTTGGAAGACGTTTTTAGTCCATATATAGACTTTATTAGTCTTAGGCAATTGTTTTCGCCTAGTTGGCATCCTTTAAGGTTTGATATAAATATAGGGTATTTTATTTGTGAATTGAGGAAAGCTGTTTTTATATCGAACTGTGTTATATTTAAATTATATTTGTTTGTGATGGATAATATCCATCTTATCAGCCAATATTGGATTACTGGGGCATATGTTTCAGTTAGAGAATAGTGAGTGAGATCTTTAAACCCTCTTGCAACCAACCTGGCTTTTGGTATGTGAATGCCTTGGTTGTCAGGTTTCGTGGTGAAACACCACGTTGTATCCACTAACCTCACATTTCTCTCCCTTGGGATGACTTCCCACACGCCCATATCAGATAGTGACTTCAGCTCGTCAGTAATGGCTTTTTGCCATTCTTTCCTAAAAGGGTTGTTTTTGACATCCTCCCATTTTTGAAGAATGTGGTCCTCAATGTAATTTTTGTATCTTGATTTAAATAAATTTAATATTACAGGGGTTTCTATTATATTATTATTATCCTGTATTATTTCATTATTATTATTTTTATTATCTATTTGTTTTATATTTCTCGTTTCGTCAAATCTTACGTCACATGTAACGTGTGATTTATCTATTAATGGGTCCCTTATACAGTACCCACTATTAGTATACCCTACGAATATTCCTTTATCGGATCTCTGGGTTAGTTTTGGGTGTTCAATGTTTGCTTTTTTTCTTTTATTTTTAGTGGCTTGTTGCTGACGGACCTCTATGGGGATGTGTCTATGAGCGAGAGACCCAAAAACTCTCATATTAGATAGGTCTGGCTTTATGCCGTAAAACATTTCAAAAGGGGTCTTATAATCTCTATTGGCCCTAGTTGGGCTTCTGTTTATAACGTAAACAGCCATCAGAACATCCAAAGACCAGAAACTGAAATCCAGATCGGAGTCGAACAACATGGCCCTTGTCCTCGCCATGATCGTTTGATTCTGCCTTTCGGCCATCGCATTCAACTCTGGTGAATACGGAACAACAGGCTCAAGGTTCAAGCCATTTTCCTCACAAAATGTTTTCATATTCGAATCCAGATACTCCCTTGCATTGTCACATCTTAACGTAGCTATCGGGTGATCCGGGAACTTCGATTTTAATTTCATGTATAATTTTTTAAACTCCTCAAAAACCATTGATTTTTTCTCAATAGTGGAGATAAAAGTATATTTTGTGGCATGGTCCACGAATATTAAAACGTACTTTTCACCATATATGCCTGGTGAGAAGGGGCCCATTGTATCCAATGAAACGAGTTCCAGTTTTCTTTCCGGTCTAGTGCGGGTTCCACTGTGTCCCAATCTCCTAGAGTTCTGTTTCACACATATCTCACACAGACCGAATTCGTCATCACGAAATGTAATTCCGTTCGGAATACCTCTTGAGACCTTTGTCAAGAATTTTAAATTTTTTCCTGATAGGTGTCCCAATCTCCTATGCCATATCATTTTTCTATCTATTTTTAATTTTTCTATATTCTCGCTTATTTCCTGATTATTGTTTACTATATCATTATTATTTGTTATATTATTATCATTTATACCTACATCCTCATTCATTTCATCACTACCTTCATTCATTTTATTATTTTGTGTGTTATTATTATCATATTCATCGTTAAATTTTATTATATCATTATTATTTTCGTTATTATTATCTATGTTTTCCTTTGTATTATTATTCTCTCCATTCTCTTCATTTTCCTCCTGACTTTCCTCAATTATTTCCTCTTCTATTTCGGTATTCATTCCATTCATCCTGGGAATTTATGTTGGGCATATATGCCAATTTATTCGATTCATTATTATAGGGACATATTTTATTTAAATCATCTTCATTTTCTATAATATTGACCATGGATTCCGGTACAATTTTGTACTTTACCATGTATACCCCCCTTATTTTCCAGGCCAAAAAATTACCTCGTCTGTTCCCCGGACGTATATGTGCGCCGCAGAGAAATTCTGATCTATGCCCAGCGCCCTATTTTCTGTTATCTTAATCCCTGACATAAGGTCTACGTTCAGGGATGGTACGTAATGTACATTCTTTAATCTTATAACTGTTTGATTCCTCTCTGAATTTTCCACCCTGATGAACATAGTTCCTATGTGTGTGGCAATAAGTAATGTATCTTGGATAGCACATTCCAATTTGATAGGCTTTTTCAGCATTATGGGGTTAGACAATTTTGATAAGTCAGATATGACGTGGGCAACCACTCCACCATCTAACATTATTCTATTGGTGAGAGGGACATAATTTGACTCTGGCTCCTGCTTCATGTCTTTCGATGTTATTAGATTTATTAATTTATTGTTATTTATGTTCTTGTTTGGCTCATGGCCCTTATACCTTATCATCATTGACCACTGAATGTCATTTTCTTTTTTATTTTTGTTATTATTATTATTTTGATTGTTTTGTCCGTATCTCGTATTCTGTGCAGGACCATCCAATTTATCTTGGGGTTTTGCACCCTCTTTATTTGATGGACATACTTTGGCTATTTTCCCTTTGCCATGGCACTTAAAACATACTACATTGTTCGAATTTGGCAAATTATTTTGATTTTGGTTATTATTATATTTTCTATTTTCGTAATTATTATTATTTTGAGGCATTTCTGACTTTTGATTATTATTATATGTCATTTTCCCCTGATCTACATTTTGATTATAGTTCTGATTCCTATTTGTGATATTATATCTAATATAGTTTCCTCCATATTGGAATCTCTGATTTTTATTATTATTATTAAAATTACGAAATTTATTGTTAAAGTGTCTAGACTTCTTCTCGTCATATAATCTATCTGATCTTTCGAGGAGTGTTTCAATGGTTTTTTGATCCTGGCTTAAGGTATTAAACTCCAGCCTTGTCATATCGTAGTCCATGTTCAGTGATATTAGGAGTTGTTCTATCTCCTCCTGTTTGTCTAAATTTTTACCGCAGTCCCTTATTTTTTGGGCTGATCTAGAGAACACGTCTAAGTAGCTTCTCAAATTCCCATCACTATTAAATTTCAACCTCTGAAAGGCCTGCTTCGTGTTAATATACGTAACCTGCGTGCAGCTTTTGTACCTTTCATCCAAAACTTTTAAAATTTGGTTTATCGTTTTTAAATCTTTTACCCTTTCAATTAGTTCGTTGTTTAATCCCTGGTAGATTAAAGCCTTGCCTTTTTCTTGATTGTGGAAATATGCCATCCTGTTAGCCGAACTAGCATTGCCAGATTCAGGGTTTAAAAAACTGTTTAGTTCCAGTCCCAAAAACAGCACTTCGGTCTCAACATCATGCATTATCGGGTACAATCCCTCTGCATAGAGTGTTGAGACCATTGTGGTCCTCCAGGCATCATAATTTCTCCCATCAAATACCTTTTTTGTGTCAAATCTTGACATTTTATTATTAAATTTTGGGTGTTCGGGAGTTTAGATCCTGCCTCAGAAACACGAGAACTTAATTCTAGGGGGTAACACGGTATTAACCGCACAATAATGCACAGCACAGTCTCAACCGCTCGATCGGGAATGCAAGTTAAATATATTATATTATGATCTTAAATAATTAGTCAATATTCTAAATTAAATCTTACGAAATATATATTGCCGATGATGAGGTGATCTCTCCGCCGTTGTTTCTGCTTCTTGAGTGATCAAATTACTGTGATTTTATCGTTGAAAGTGTTTGAAATTAAATTAATCAAAGTCCCAGGTCTTGTTTCAGAATACCGATGATTCTATTAAACACGTTAAAGTTCAAATTAATACCAAATGCAAAATTATTTAACAAGTATGAAAAAGATAACTGCTGAAAGAAAAACAATTTATCAGTCTTCATCAATTGAATCGATCTTTTATTGTATGTGAACAGGAAAAAATCTGTCACTAATGTCAATGTTCAAAATGTAGATTTTCTATTGTTGGATGAGATTCATCGAGTCCAACAAAGATTTCCTTTTTCTTTCAATTCTCAACCAACAAGATAAAGTTTGAAGGCTATCGATATCACCTTTCAAGTTTCAACTTTACTTAGGATTTGGTTGAGAATTTACCTGAAATATATTGAAATATAACTTTATTTTACTGTAATTTTAATTTTTTCAGATTAATTTTGGGCAAAATCACACGAAATATTCGTTAATTAACTTAAACTTTTTACTTATCTTTAATCTTCTGGTCCTGTTTTCGTATTTTTTAGATGTTTTTCTACTGCTACCTTGCCCAATTGACACCAAACTCCGATGCTTTTCCTCTGCGACTTTTGAATTTTCAATCTTTTCCCGCTGTTTCACTCTCTGGAACACAGCATAAACAATTGCCAACCGTTTTTGATTGTGTGCATTGGTCTACCAAACCATAAAATCCTCTCGTATCTGATCTGTTTTCTCCAGACTTTGGACTTTGACGTTTTCACAGGTGCCCAAGACTTTACTGTTGTTTTCATTAATTTCACTTTTATTACTCTTTTAATTTGTTGATTTACTTTAATTGTACATTTAACTTTTTCAGGATAGTTACTTTAATCACTGAATCGAACTTTTTTGTTCACAAATTTTAACTTTTCCTACCACTTTGCGTGGAGATATCACTCGGCACTAAGCCTTTCACTTTGCATGAAACACGAACTTTCAAATTTTAATAAATTACACGATTATCACATATCACATTTCAATTACTGCACTTATTTCTTTTGCCCGCAGCTCTGCTATCATATTGAGGTGAGGTCTGATCACTTTGCAAAGAAAAGATTAGCACGGACTTCCATCTTGAAAATGTTTATTGACGACGTTAGTAAAACGACTGACAAACTGAGAACATTCTCCATCGAGCAGTGGTGGAAAGAATATTATGTTGGCGATCAGTGTCGCCACATGTAAAACAAATAAATGTAATAGTATGTTACATACAGTGTTAGTCAATGTGATGTTTTGTGTTCGTGAGGTAGTGAGGGAATCGTATCCCAACAATAATACATACTCAAAGGTTCGATTCATGCAGCTCATTTTGTTCATTTTGAACTAGTTTGCTGAACTAGTTCATTCAAAAGACCGAGACCTGTTGGACTAAATCAACCAAATGAACTAAAACGCACATCTTTAAATCTCAGTAATCTGTAACGGTATATTCCTACTCATAATCATTCACGTGGTATATAATTACACCCTGTACATCACACATTACCATATGTACTTGCATGTGATTATCAATCTCCCTGAAGTGAAAACTGTAGAACATTGTCCATCTCACTCGCATCAATTCATATATCTAACATTATCATCAATAAAACGCATATTCATTACCTTGGTTAGCGATGGGTAGTTCGTTCACGAGTTAGTTCTTTTGAACGAATCCTAAAAGTGAACTAATCGATCATTTAGTTCACTTCTAAATGAACTCGTTCATTAGTTCTTTTTTTTTTGGTAGTTCTCAGTTCTTATCAGTCTACTCTACTTGATCTGTTGATCGAACTGAAGTTTAAGTAGCAGTCGATGAGTGAGTCAAATAATTAACCAATAGTTCTAGCATGAATTTATGAATTCGAGCCGATCATAATATCATATAATAAATCAATTGATTTAAATGATGTGGGCAAATCATGAATCAGCTGATTGAAGCGATCCGAGTTGAAAAATTTACTGAACTACTGAAGTAGTTGAACTAGTTCACTTTGGTGAAGCAGACTCAATGAACTAAATCCGCGAAATGAACTAAAATTCCAATCTCTACCTTGGATAGTTTTAACTAATTGTTAGAATTCCAAGAAGGAACTAATTCTTGAGCTCATTACCCCTAATATAATCTTACTTCATTTTCATTGGTTCACGTCACTTTCAATCATGCTAATATTCATCCGCTCATTCTGTTTGTACATTTACTTACTTTAAGAAATATCATGTCCAACTACTTCTGAATTAAATATGATACGTTAGGAATCTCTATGGCAGCAGAGATAGAATTGTATATTATTTTGTACTTATCAAAATAATTGTTCATTGAAGTCATCTGAAGTAAACAGGTTAACTGTCAAAGTTGAGTTTTATTCAATTACATTTTCAGTCAATTTATCTCGCTACACAATACATTTGGTGTTCATGGAACAGATAATTTTTATCATTCCTACCCATAACTCTCTTACGAGGTTAATTTTAATACACAGTTTGCAATCAAACTAGGTAAAAATTACTACCAGTCAGCAATTTTTCAAATTGACACCCCCGGAAATGAAGAAGTCTCGGAATAGCCCTGTTGAGAAATGTTATTGCCGAAGCACGTCAAGTAAGTACCTACTGAAGGTTCTTCACTTTTTCTGGTTGGTTGATGTGAACGAAAGATGGATATTTTGATGTTCAGTCAGCTGATTTTTTAATCGATCATTACAGATGGATTATTTTTGAGAACGATCGAAAGGATGAAAATGCCAAATTTCGATTTCTTCCTTTAATGTACGCGCTTTATCTTCTTAACTACGCCCATTAACCCTTATAATCGGCGTTTAGCATAGTCAACAAAAATTCTCATAGCATAAAATTAAGTTTCAAATTTGTCACCAGATAAATTATTCGAGTGAAATTAAAACGTATTTTTTTTACGTGGATCATCACCTCGTAAATCAATATTACTATATATATGAATAAATGAACCAATGAACAAATTTACAAGAATACTGTAGGTGAAATTTCCTATTTTATGATGTCCAGATATTCCACAAAGGTTATCAAAGTAAAATTTTTTGGGAGAATATAAAATATCAACTTGAACTTAACATTTATTTACATATTTACATGGTTATCGAATAAAAATTAACGTATAACAATATAATCAACAATCACATAATGGCATAATAAATTTAAAAGGAAAGCTCGAAACTGGTTGCCAAAAGATAAAAGGAATACATATAAAAAGAAACCCTTTCATTTTTCTTTCTGTCTCTTAGGTGGAAAAAAAAAACCTATTACGAAGGGATAAGTATCTATTTGACAAACATAAGAAAAATCGAGTGGCCATTTCAAGACGAAAATTTTGGACAAGAAAAAGATTTCAATAGCTAAAATTTTTTCTTTATTTGAAAACATCTGGAAGGATTGTTATGTTTGAAAGAAAAATGTAAGTGGACGCGCAGTTTCATCGAATACGTAAGCGCGTTCATTAGCGTAAAATAATACTAAAAATATATCACATCAAACGAACAAAACTTAAACATAGTTCTTACAGTAAAAAGAAAATAATATTGATTATAAATGATAAAACAAAATTTTTAGAACTCAAAAAAAAAAAAAAAAAAAAAAAACCCCTCGAAATAAACGGAATTTTACACAAGTTATCACAGTTATCACGCTAACCAATTAACAACGATGTACAAATTGTTTAACAAACACAGAATCCAACCTTCTTCTCCTCAAGAATATTGAATAAGAATGGGGTCGGGATACATAGAAATATGTAATTTGATTACAGAATGCGATCCGTGAAAGTGAAAATCTTCTCGAGGGTAACTCCGATTAGGAACTGAATCAAACGATTTTGCAACAACTGATGATTCACAAGAAAAGTATGAGGGTGAAGGCGATAAAAATGTTTGTCCCTTCCCCCAGTTACAAAATTCAATTTCAACAATTATAACGCAGTTACTATCGATCGCAACCCCTTCTAGAGCCAGTTGTAATATATGTTGTTCGATTTTTCGTTTTTTAAAGTGCGAGATTTCGTCACACGACAACTTCAAAGAAATTTTCAATTTCAAGCTGCTTTCCGCATGAGTAACCAAAATGAGAAATGCTCCTCACACAGATATCCTTGTATTTGGCACAATAATTAACGACTCATTTACTTAGTATACTGAGATCATATTCAGGAAAAAATTTTCAAATTTTTCCCACAAATATACATTGAAATTACGAATTTCGAATTGAAACGAACTCAAAAATCACTGACCAAGTAAAACCAAAACAAATAAAAAGGTAATGAAAGATTTTTAATGGCAATTTTGAAACACTATATAGTTGTTCGTAATTTCTAATTCTTATTTGAGAATCAATTTCGAAAAACGTAATTCAATTTCGGGCAAAAAAAAAACAAACAAACAAAAAGAAAAACCAAGCGAATGAATTCTAAATACTTGAATTTACAAAATAAATTTATGTCAGAATTACACTCGTGAGTCAAATTTCACTCGATAAATCTCGAAATGGTACTTTACATTCATCTGCCAAGTTGTTATTTCATTTTTGTAGGCACTGGAATTATGAGCTTTCTTACAACAGAAAATAAAATTAATAGTATTTAATAATAGTAAGAGGTAAAAAGAAAAAAAAAAAAAATTACTGCTTCTCATTGTTAATCCATCTATTGCAGATTCCATCCCTTAATTATAATACACTCATTGGGGCATTTTGTGACACGTATCAAAAAAATTTCAATAACAAAAAATTTCACAAAAATACTGAATAAATAAAGAAAAAATGTTTTTTTGTTTATCTAATTGCTTTTTTCTAGTTTTTTTTTTTTTTTTTTTACTTTTTTCTTTTCAAACTATGTTTGTATCCGAGATAAAAAAAAAATATGCCTCAATATTGAATAAATAAGTTGAATCAACGAACGTCGTTCATCCGTTTGTGTGGATACAAAAGAAAAAATTTTTTTTATGGAATTTTAGATGGAAAGTAAAAAAGATAATAATGAAAAACATACATACGTGTACAAGGTGTCCGATTAAAAAATACCTCTTCTCCGAATCTAGTTTTCAATAAGTCTTCTAAAAACGACCCTCTATTGTTTTTGCAAAAATCTGATTAGAGGCAATAAATTATGAAAGAAAAAAAACCACTTAAATAGCTCATTTGAGTAAAGATTTTTTTATTTATTTAGTACGTTTTATACTTTTTTTTCCCTTAATATGAATATAATTATTTTTATTTTTTTTTTTGGATTTTTTTTTTTTTTGGATTGAAATAATTTTTTTTCGATATTAACACAACTGATAGAAGAAAATTATAACGTTGGAAAACATCAGTCAAGTTTCAAAATTAGGTTTTCCATCTTCGTTTTAATTATTTTTTTTTAATTTTTAATTTTTTTAATTTTCTCGGAAGAGCGGGTAAGTTGCACGTAGGTGTAACAGTGTTTCGGTATAATGATAAAGGAAATAAATATTATAAGATAGTAACTAGGAGAAAAAAAATGGAAATAAAATAGAAAAAATTACCGCAAATTAATTTCAGTATTGTTTTTCGCCCTAGTATATTGAATGCGTGATCGTTTGTGATGATGATGAGGTAACGTATGTGGTAAACGATTGTGATAACGATGAAAAAAAATGTCGCTATTGAGGTGGTGCCGCTGATAGCCGCCGTTAATGCCACCAGTGAGCGGACCATTGCCAAAATTATGATTTAAAATGGGCAAAGACATGGTGCTTATATGGTTGGCATGTTTATGTATGTTGTGATGGTGTATCGGCGTATGTCCAAGCGTGTTCGAACGTATGAAACCTGCGCAACGAGAAAATACAGTTTTACAGTTTCTCTTCCGGATTACGTGATAATACGTAAGCGTCAAAATGACGTTAAATAAAAATAATTTTTAGAGCCAAATCGAATGTAACTGTCTCAAATACATCACTTAATTACACAGACATGTGATGCCACCGAATACGCAATTCGAACTGAAATTTCAAATCTGGTGATAAAACTATATTGGATATACTTCTCTAACAAATTACATAGAACTGAATTAAATTATGAGATTGAATAAAATTCCTAAATAACTGAAGAATAATACTGAAAATGTACGAAGTCCAATTTTTTCTCCCTTTATTAATAACACTGAAACATAAATTATCACAAAAATTCTATCCAGAAAAAAATCGAACGCGGGTTTACATGGGTAGTTTATTTATATTTGTATTTCACAAAAAAAATTCGAAAAATTGTACTAAAGATGTGATTTCATAATCATGTCTTAAATTATACATATCTTTTAAAAACAAATATAACACATTACTTTGTATTCGAATTTTACCAGTAACATCAAATGCAAAATATCAATGTCAAATTATTATTATGATTAGAAAAAATCTAATGAGAGAGAGCAATGTTTTATTCATTTAATTGGTAACTCATTCTTCTAGCCATCAAATCTAGATAAATTCTTTCACCAAAAGCAATGACGATCAAAATTTATTTTTTAACTTTTTGATTAATTTTTTGACGAAACGTAGAGAGCCGAGAGCTCAGTACTAAAAACAGATGCTCGGAGAGAACCGAGATACAATTTTTCAATTTTAAAAGCAGAAGTGAAGACCGCATGGTTTTTCGCTCTCGCCAAAAAGAGTAAAGGTTAGTTGGTTCATTTCTTACGACTCGAAAATTTTTTAACGAGTGGACTCTTGGTAATCAATTCCTTAAATCGAAGGTCATACCGAGGAGATGGCGGTGGGGTAGCGGTAGAGATTCGATGAACATACAGAGGCGAAAATATAAATAAGTTTTTGCGCAAAATATTTATAATTTGGTTGGCTTAAATCATTCAAAATTTAATTACAGGACAACACTCCCTCTCCCTAAAACTTACTATGAAGAAAAAATTGACTAAAATGACTTCCATCACTCGGACAAGATACAACTTTATATAATGAAACAATTTAACCAATATTCTAACAATACTCTTCAGCAAACTACAAGATGAAATTGCATTATACAAATAATCAGTCATATGTAATTTTGAAATCCATATATTAACAAAATATTACCTGCTATTGGCGGTGAATGCCTCAAATTATTGGGACCTCTTCTCTGAAACTGACTTTTTGGATTAATGATGGTGGTAATGGGGTCACTCAATCGACCAAGACTACTTTCAGAATCCTAAAGGGAAAAAAAATTAAGGTGAATCTATGGTTTTCATGAATAACATTAATTATTAGAGATAAGAAATTAATTTTTCTTGAAGTACGACAAATCAGTAAAAATATAACGTATTACTAAATTAACCCGAAAATATAAATGATAAGATTTTTATTTTTCGCAAATCATGATGAACCTGAAATAACGTAACTTTCACATGACCTTAGAAGTTTACAGAAATTTTCAAATGACCTCAAACATCAAACTTAATACTGCTTTTCCAAATTTCACTGTCGTATTCAATACTTCACAGATTCAATCATGAAAATTTTTAAATGGGACACAATAATAATAATTGTGGCCGTTTTTTAACTTTCTTGCTTCGAGAAATAAAAAAATTTCTTCGGCAAGAAGAAAACTTACTGAATCTGTCGATGGCAGTGAAGCAACTGAGCCGTCAGTCGAATTTGATGACATGGCAGCGATTGGAAATTGTATTTTAATATGATTACGATAATCTACTACGGCATCAGTAACTCGAATTATCCTACCCAAAATGCTGAAAACAGTCTAATTTTAGAAAAAATATTCAAATTTAACATTCTTTTCAACAATAAGAACATTACCTGCTTTTGTTACAATCTAAATCTTGAGCGAATGCTTGGTTAAGAACTATAAACGCGTAATCGAAGGCGTGTTTTACTTGTAGAGCACCGTAGGAACCTCTTCCAATGTCATTACCCGGAGTTAAAGGATCTTCTATACTTAAAATACTAGGTCTGTGCCCATCGATCATTTCGCGTTGCAGCTATCAACAGAATTCCCAGAGGTTGGAATAAGAAAAAAAATTTCAGAATGTCGGTGAAATACTAAATATCTGCCTTATCTCACTTGATCTTTTGCAATGTAACTTCCACCATCTTTAACGCTGATAGCAGTCTTTAAGTAGTTGAATTTACGACCGTAGAGTTCTAAAAATTCCATTAAAAGAACTCCTAAGTTACAGTCCGATCTGTAACTTTCTTCAAAGTGATGTAACTGAACAAAGTAATATCATATTAGAACGTATGACTGAAACAGATAACGTTTACTTATGAAAACTTACCTGTAAAAAACTAATACACATTAAAATTAAACTATACGAAGAAATGCCACCATGGAAGACTTCATTTAGATCACGTTGCAAGAGGAACTGTTTCAAGACCAGAACTAATTTTTTCAATGCAGGAAATCGTTGACAAAAATCTTTTATCAATTCTACGGATTTAACACCGTTGTTCATATTGAAACTAATGTCAACTTTAACATCCGCTCGACGGTCGGTAAATTTCACAATTGGTACCTGAAAATGAAATTACGAAGTATAGAAAACGTAACTATCTACATAGAACAAATCGTAACACAGTGAACTTACAGAAGCTTTATCTAAAACTTTCACGTTATCTGGATCGCATATTCCACTGTTTAGCAAGGCATCTTGCAACGTTTTTAAAGGTAACTTATCCCATTTACCGATTACAACAATGTCTATATCACTAAAATAACATATGAGAAATAAGAATGCGGTTTCTCCATATATCATATAAATAGTGTTACTCATATACCTAGTAGGTAAGTACAGTGAAGTTTTAAAGCTACCGAATACTTCTACTTGGGCAGCGGGCCATAAACCGTTGATAATACTTTTCACATCACTAACCACTTTGAGGCGCAATTCATGTTCTTCCCTTGTAGCGGTCATATACTCATAAAATTCTTCAATTTCTTCGTGCAACCTATCCCACAGAAAAATGAGCAGTGAAGTCAAAAAAATTATCAATGGCAAATACATGCAAAATCGAAGCAAAAGAAATGACTCACCCATATATTGGTCTTCTATCATAGAATTTTCGCATTCTCCACGGACAACCACCGTACTTACCGATTAAGGCATCTTGAAATCTATTCATAGCGTAAGTACTGGCACGATTTAATGGATGATTAACGTTGTTAACGTTTAACGGCATTCGTTTGTGATTTTCAGGAATATTTTCTATATTATCTGAATTCTTATAAAAAAAGTTGTTTCCATAATCATGTACATTAACTTTCAAATGCTCGCGAGTATTAACATGAGATTCCCAAATTCGCATCCAGAATTCTTTAGCTGGTCCCTCTTGTTCCGGCTGAAACCAAGCAATCTGTGGATCCATTTAAATTCATGCGAAGAGCATTTTAAAGTTTTTAATAACTCCGACACAAAGTTTCTGAAATACTCGGAAACCGCGCACACAACTTTAGAAAATATATAAATTAGATAATTCCATAATCTCTATTTAACGGAATTTCAATACTCCGCCTGCACGAATTCAAAATAAAATACATTCTCCATCTTGAAACTCGATATTGTTCAATAAATATCTATGATATCGTTCACAGAAAATATTTTGTAGTTTATTGTTTTTTAACTTCACGAAAATTCCAATCGAAGGAAATTTGAATCAAATGAGAATGAAACGCCCCGAACAGGAGTGGGCACGAATCAGAAAATTATTCGAACCACAAATCAGTATTCTCAAAATGATTCGAATCATGAAGTGAGGTTTTGGATCCAAAGTGATGTGAGGTAGATTGATCGAGGACTGAAAAAGAACTCCAGACTTTTATTCTCAACAGAATTTATTCGCAGACTGAAAATACATTTGAAATAAAATATGGTTTGGTACGAAATGGCAAGCACAGCGTTGTACGGGAAGCAATTAGTGAGAGAAGCAGAGTGTGACATATTGTGTAGTGATGATGATGATGAAGAAGGAGATGAGGTGGAATTTCTGTTACAACACCCCCCCAGAAATTTTACCAGTTTGTATTCTTCATGTATGATGCTGAAAGTAAGCAAAGTTCGAATTTAAATAAGCAAATAAAAAAATTATAAAAAAAAAAATATTCAAACAAAAAATAATTATGGTAACTTAAATGGAAATTAATTTTGATGTGCTGCGCCGCTTCGAAGAAAAATAAAAGAAATTATATAAAATACAATAAATAATTAGGTAACATGCATAATAAGTTCCAATAAAATGTGTATAAAAAATGGTAACATGCAAAAAAAATATTGTTTGTAATAAATTGGTAATAAATAAAAAATAAAACGTATAGGTAACATGGTGATTCACGGAATTGCATCGTGTGTGAGATTATATTCACAAACATTTAAAGAAATAAAATACGAAATGAAAAAGAAAAGAAAAAAATTTACAAAGGTAATTCTTTGATACAGATATTGATGCGTTGAACGTTACATTGTATTATCTTATCACTAGTTTTGAACATGTAATGATACGAAGGAATAATATACATTGTCCGTTGGTTTTATCTTTGCTCGGCTATTGTGCTTGAGGTGGCATTTGACATGTTTATTTTTCGATAAAGAAGGTTGAATGGCTAATATTGTTTGTGGTCATGTAATGAGCTATAAGGAATTTTATCTGCATTGTATTTATTGTTCACTCTTTTCTTTCTTCAATCGTGTGGGAATTTTTCATGTGTTTCTCTCACGCCAGTTCAAAATTGTATGCATTTCTATTCTCTCATATTATAGGGTTTTGACTGGCTCGATTTTAATGTGGTTTTCATTGTTGGGTCTTCAAGAAAATCAAGTATCTATTTTTGACAAGAAATTTCTAGAAATGGATTATTGTTAAGTATTATTCTCATTTATTTTAGGGGTATTTTTTCTGCAATTTATTTTATGTTTTGACTGTAATTTTGGACTTGGGACAATTTGTACTTGGAAGGATATATTTGTAACGCCAAAAAATAGGTGTTGGTTCAAAATTTGTTTCCTATTTTTGACGTTGACACTTTACGAAATATTTATTTGAGGAAGGCCACAAATAAATATTTATAATTAAATAAAATAGACTTTATAAATTAAACTTGAATGTACTAGGTATCCACTTCACTATAGTGGACCTTAACTTTGTTGAGAGATTTAGACTTCAATTAATTTTCAACGAAAATCTTTTTATAAAATGTAATATTTTTCATTTACAACACAAGAATAATAGAATTGAACAAAATAGTAAAGTGAACAAAATTAAAAATTGAAGTGAACATCTTGTTCTTCAGAGTTCGAGTTTTTATAATTTAATTTCTACATAGTAAAAAGAAGAAATGGTAAGAACAGGTGGGATTAGTTTATTCCGATTGGTTGTTACCAAAAAGAAGGAGAATTGACGTTTTCCAGTATTAGACAGATATTTCAACTAAGTTACACGTGTGTGACATTAGCTGAGGTCAGCCATAATTGTATTTTTGTAAAAGAGACAATTTTCATCGAATTCAGACGATGCCATTTCCTGTTAGGTTTGTACTAAGAAGACGAAGAAGAATAATAAAAGTGTGAGAAAATAAAAAATAAGACGAATAAATTCGTCTGTGTAAAAATATAGGCGGACATTTTAAAATATGTTCATCTATATTCGTTACACAATTCTCCGGGGGGATAAAAAAAAAGGGGAAAAAAATTTTTTTTAACGTCCAATCATAATAAAGAAATCTAGAAAAATTAAAAAAAAAATTTTTTCTATTATATAAGCTTAATAGTATTAGAAAGATTATACGAAATTCGCGAAGGTATATTAGTTTACTATAATACATCTTATAAACTAGTTTCGTCGTATTTCGTTAATTTTTGTATAATGCTAGAAGTTTGAGTAGGAGTAAATACTTTCTTAGGAAAATAAACAATTGAAATGATTATAAAAATAAGTATAATAGTTATGATTATAAGCCATAAGAGAAATATCATATTTATTAAGGTAAAGTTATCATCAAGGTCTATATTTGGGATTTTTAGTTCAAAAGATTTTATTTTATTTTCCAGTTGGTTTATTGGGGTTATATGAGGTACAAAGTTTTTCCAATTAGGGTTATACAATTTTTTTGTTGATAAGTCAAGAGCAATATCAAACGGTTCATCTGGATCTGAAAAGTAGGTCCAAAGGATGGGTAAATGGTTTTCAATTTTAATAGATTCTTCCATCGAAGATGTAAGACAAGGGGTTTCTGTTGGTATAATCATAGTACTTTCATTTTTTTGATTGATGTCTTCAATTTATATATGGCAAGGAACTTCTAGGATGAAAGTTCCAGGTAGGGAATTATTAATGTTTAATTTTTCCGAAGTTTTCGTGATAGAGTTCGTTGCAATAAGTGCATTGAAATTTATCACGGCAAATTTCGTATGTCCAATTGGGTGGACCAGAGTTTGATTGTTATTTTCAGAACATTTAAAAGAACAGGATTGTAATAAATTTCTGTTTAAGTTTTGGAAAAATAGGTTTTTAGCACAAGTAGACAGTTTGTCGCTTCCTCGATTAGATGAAAGGTAACAAAGTGGCTTGTCTGGGTTACAGAAG
Source organism: Ericerus pela (assembly GCA_011428145.1). Lineage (NCBI taxonomy): Eukaryota > Metazoa > Arthropoda > Insecta > Hemiptera > Coccidae > Ericerus > Ericerus pela. The sequence continues at coordinate 624,450 of WOFM01000448.1, forward strand.
TGGAGATTCGTTCCAGAGATATATCTCACTGTGTTTGATCGTATCTCATGGATTAGAATCGAGGCTTCTTGATCCCAGTTACATAGTTCATTAGAGTGACTTCTGAAAGGTAATGGAATGAAGTCAAACACTTCGTATTTGGAATTTAATTTTTTTAGTGGGATTTTAATTTCAATTTCTAAAGAGTCATTAAAAAAATTACAATTTACCAAATCTGCATGATAATAGTTTGATAAATCATGAAGTGGGATTGCTAGATCAAGATCTAGATTTTTAAGTTTGCTTTGGAGTGAGAAAATATCTTTTTCTAAAATTATTTTAGATATTATAGTTGAGGGGATTATGTGGTTTTTACAAGAAGAAAGAATGTTAGACAAACGAAAGGTATTTACGAGATAATTGTCGTAAAAACCTTGTAGATAGTTTAGGGAAAGTAACAATTCATATTCATCCAAAGAGTTTTGTTCAAATGAGTTAGTATGTCTAACAAAATCAGACATATATTTATTTGTGTGGGAAATAAAATTTTCTAAATTTGATGACGTATTTACAAGAGCCATATGTTCTTGGAATAGTTTATTTTTTATAATTTCATATTCGTTTTTTAGGGATAATTCATTTGTCAGAAAGTTTCTATCGTCTCTGAAATTTAAGATGCGGCAGCAAAATTTTAATACATCACCAAAAAATGATCTAACTGGTGTGAATATACTTCTTTTCTTTCGAATTAATGAAGGGTTAGTATAAAAGTCTTGCACGAGGGCAATGTTTTGTTTTTTAAGAATATTAATCGAGTTTTTAAGTCGTTTAGCCATTTCTGCATATCTGCAGTTTTTCCATTCAGTATTTTTACATTCTTAGTGTTTGAATTTAGTTTCGAGAATTTTGTCTGCTGATTCGTATAGATCAAGTTTCAGAAAGTATAGAATAGGTGCTGAGTTTGAGTATACATGAATATTATTAATTTCGCTAAAGTAAGCTCCAGTTGATGCAGTGGTAATTTGATACGAATCCGCTGAGGTACATTGTGCTGATCAAGCAAGAATTTTGACGTAAAGGATTACAGTAACCATCGGCAAAAACATTTTTCCTGAAACAAAGATAACATTGTATCTCGATCTAGTTTACTGCTGTATGAGAATACATTTTAGATAACAGCTGCAATTTTATAGTACAGCTAAGTTATAATTTTTTTCTAGCTATCACACGGAATTAGTTTGTTTAGCAAATTATATTTTCCATAGGCAATAAGGGGTATTTGTCAATGATTTTTTTAATATTAGTTTTACTAATTCTGTCGTACTTGGTTGGTCGTTTTCGTTCTGGTGTAAGTGTTTGGTTTAGTTTCGAGTTGTTTAAAAAGAAATTTTCTATTTTTTCTTGTTTTCTATTTCACGATTTTTATTAATAATTTTATTTAATATCAGCTTATTCCTGCTATTTTTTGCTTTTCGTTTTTCATTCGGTTTTTTTGGGAAAGAAAAAGTTTATTTAAAATATAAGGATGTCTTTATTCTTCAATTCGGTCGACGAGCGGGTGTTTGCATCTACAGGGCGGATTGAGGCCAACGAGACGTGGAGTTTCTCTCATCTACTGGGGAGTAAGGTATCACACTACCAGTCGTGTGGCTGTTATTTCCAGTTTTTCCTGGTGACACATCGGCTTTTTAATTTATCGTACATGTTTGCCGGGAAATCAGAAGATGAGGAGTTAGCACGATCTTTCGCTCTACTTCGGCTCGGCGATGAGTCAATGCGACAGGACCAGTTTAGTTGGGAGCATTTTGTTCCATTTCAAAGTTGTAAGGTGGCTGAGGATAATATTCGGAAATTGTTGTTTGAACTTAGATGCTTCTATCCGAGGTGTCTAAGTTTTGAATTTGGAACTACTGGGCTCCGATTGATACTTGGTGGTCAAGTTGATCACCAGGTTCGACGGGACCTAGGCATATTATCTGGCCTATTCGTTGGACTAGTTTGCGTTTCGCAATACTCCAATGAATATGTCAGGGTAAAAATTATTCATATCGATTCGTATATGCTAACGAGTCGAGTTATGAGTCCTGATGCCACCAGATTTTTGAAATTTTTCAACCAAACTTTCGGTCCTAGGCTGAATCTCTCGGTATCCGTAGAGGCGTTTGAGTTTGAGCATCGCTATACTGCTACTGAGCGGAATAATGCAGTTGCTGCCCAAACAGGGTGGCAAATGCATGAAGATTTAGTATATAAATTCCATTCAGACTCAACAGCAGCGGATACTCGGGAGCCGAGCCAAAGGTATGTAGCCGCCGTTTGAACAGAGGATGAAGCCACCGAGTTGAACGACTCCGAATGTTCGATGCCGCCAACTACAAACAGCTCCACCGGCAGTGAGAATTTGGGCACATTCCTGGAGGGCTATGCCGATACCTGGGCTGATTTTATGCAGTAGGGTAAGTAAAAAAAAATTTACTATTTTTAAGGTTTGTTTCATTAAATTTTCTATTTTTTTATAATTTTTTATTTATTTTTTTGGAATGGGAGAGAGAGAGAGGGAGAGAAGAAAAAAAAAGAGGTAATCTTAACCTAAATTTAGGGACAGGTACTAGACTGTACACATCTCTGGTTTTCGTGTATTTTACGAGGGCGGCCCCTCAGTTTAGCTACAATTTGGGTTGGGGAAAGGTTTTCGGGTTTTTTATTATCGTCAATTCTTGACGTATATGGGATAAGTCGACGTACATGAACTGTTTCGTCGTATGCTGTATTATCTGCATTTTTAATACGGATTGTATAATTTAGTTCATTCACTTTTTTAATAACCTTGTGTGGTCCGGTGAACTTCATTTTATTTTTTGCTACGTTTTTAGATTGACGTAATAAAACTAGGTCATTGGGTTTAAATTCCATTGTTCTATGGTGTGCGTTATAATGTTTTGCGTTTTTATCCGATGCTTTTTTTGCAAGATCGTTAATTTTTTCTCGTGTTTCGAGGAGAGTTTTAATTTCTTCCTCTCGAGGTTTTGTTGAGTTAGTATTATTTGGGATTTCGGGTAAATTAATTTCTGGGTTATATCCATGTAATAAATAAAATGGAGTTTTATTATTGAGATGTTCAATGGGACTTGTATTATAGGCAAATACAATTTTTTTCAAAGTATCAAGCCATTCAGATTCGTAAGATGGTTGATATTTTGAGAGTGATTTTTTAATTACACCGTTAATTTTTTCTACAAGTCCTTGAGTTTGGGGAGAATATTTTGATGAGTACACTAAAGTAATATTATTTTCTTTACAAAATTTTCGGACGGCTTCATTGGCAAAATGAGCTCCGTTGTCACAAGAGATTTTTGATGGCGGACCATACGTATGATTTATAAATTTTAATAATTTGATTACGCTTACTGCGTTTGGGTTTGGAGTTGGACAAATAGTACAAAAATTTGTACTTTTGTCCACAGCTACGAGTACATAACCGTGTTCGTAGTCTGTATTAAGTTTTCCTATAAAATCAATCTCAATGTGTGAGAAGGGTTTTGGATTTTCAATTGGTATATGTTTCAAATGGCCAATTTGTTGGGGGGTATTTTGAGCCATTTGACATTTGTGACATGACATAATGTATTCAGTCACTTTTTGTGTCAAATTTTTAAAGAAGAATTGGGATTTTACTTTGTTTTTTGTTTTTTTAATTCCGAAATGTCCTCCGTGTAGGGGATCATCATGTAATTTTTTTTAAATTTGTGGCACTAATTTTTCGGGAATAACAGTCACGGCTTCGTCGTAGGATGAAGTCGGGGTTGGTAATTTTTTTAAAATTTCGTTTTCATCTGTAAAATACAGTTGGATAGAACGATTTAATTTTTTTAATAAATTTTTATTCTTTTTAATTTCATTAAAATTTAGTAAGGAAATAACATTTTTCCAATGCGGATCATTTTCCTGCATGGATTTTAAATTTTTGGGTAATTCAATTAGTGTCTCTTTGGGTTTTTGGGAAGTTTTAGAGGAATTTTCAATTTGATCGATTTGATCTTCCTCAATAATATTTGAGACTGGGTTTAATAGTTTTTTTTCGTTGGGAGTTTTTGAGAAATTTCGACATTTTTGTCGTGGTTATTTTTCGTGTCTTCTTTTGAAGAGGCACGGGTTATTACATTTGTTGTAATATTGTTTGGAAGATTTGGGCAATTTGGGGAATGTGTGATATTGTTGGCCAAAGCTGGTTCTATCACTTGATAAACTGGGAAAGATGAGTTGGGTAAAGGAGGGTAGGAGGATTGGTTCGTATAAAACCATGTATTCTGATTTGGAGAAAATGCAGAATAGTAGGGTACCATTTGGGAGTTTTTGGGAGTGTTAATAGGATTATTATTTGGGTAAGTATTTTCAATTCTTTGTATCATACAAAGATTTTTAATTACATTAATATTTTTTTCTGGTTCAGCCAGTGAATATTTTTTTTCTACTAAAAATTCTCCTTGTTCAATTATTATTTCGTCTGGCTCGTCGTGAGGACGAGATAACATGTCTGCCATGCAATTATTTTTTCCAGCGATATGTTTAATTTTAAAACTATATTCATTTAATTTGGAGATTAATCGAATTAGCCTGGGGCTTGGGGTATTAAATCTTTGATGGTAGATCAAAGGTTTGTGGTCCGTGTATACTGTAAAGCGGAGGCTTAACAGATATCCACGAAAATGTGCCAGTGCATTAGTAATTGCCATCATTTTGAGATCGAATGAGCACAATTTAGCATGGGCTGGTTGGACTCTTTCTGAGAAATAGCCAACTGGGTGTTTATGTTTTGTTTCGGGATTAGTTTGGAGCAATACTGCACCAAGAGCAATTTTTGAAGCATCGACCTCAACACAGGTTTCAAGCTTTGGGTCATAAATCGCCAAACAGGTTTTGTAATCATAAATTCTTTTAATTTTTTGAAAATTTTGAGATGTTCCAAAGTTAATTTAATTTGGGCATTCGATTTGCTGTCTGTTCCTCTTAGCAAGTCGGTAAGGGGAGCAATGATTTTTGCTAAATTGGGGATTAATTTTCTATGGTAATTTATTGAACCAAGAAATGCTCTTAATTGTTTTAATGTATTTGGGGCATTTAAATTTTTTATGGCTTCTATGTTTTTATTTAGGGGGGACAGTTCATTAAATCGAACAGTATGCCCTAGAATTTCAATTTCATTCATAAAAAATTGACATTTTGGTGTTTTAATTTTTAGATTTCTGTTTTTTAGTCTCTTAAGGACTTTAGAAGTATTTTCAAGGCATTCCTCGAAAGTTTCACCAAATATACAAATATCATCTAAGTAACAAATCATTTTTTTCCACAGAATATCGTGGAATATATCATCCATAATAGTTTGGAAGATTGAAGGGGAAATACTTAAGCCTATTGGGGTAGAGTTGTAGACATATCCGATTCCGTCTACATTAATTCCAGTATACGCTTTCGATTCTTCATCTAAAGGTATTTGTAAATATCCGCTATTTAAATCAATAGTGGAAAAAAAATTTTTATTTCGGAGCCGAGGCCAAATTACGTCTATCAAGGGGACACGGTTGTTATCCATAACAATTTGTTCGTTTAACCTACGATAGTCTACAAGAACTCGGTATACTCCATCGGGTTTTTTCTTAACAAATATGAAGGATTCAAATTTTGATTTTTGTTTTCGAAGAACTCCTGCTTTTACTAAATCGTCAATTAGTTTATGCAGAGCTTCGTGTTCAACATGTGAAAATTTAAAATTTTTGCACCTTAATGGTGAATAATCATCTAATTCAACATGTTGGGGCGGTACATCCACAATTGTTACTAGGTCAGTTTATCCCGTAAAAATTTCAATATATTCATTTATGGCTTTAAGTGCCTTTTGTTTTTGTTCCCTTGTTAAATTTGGGTTTATTGGAATAGTATTTCCATGATTATCTTTTAGGATAGAATCCTCTTTGACAGTTTCGATTTTGCAAATATCAAAATCTTTGTCGTCATCAACGATAAATTTTCCAAGGTATTCACCTTGAGTTATTTCGCGTGTCCTATCACCGTAGTTAAAGGCCATCACGGTATCATCTTGAATACTTAAATAAAAATCAGTTAGGTATTCAGTTGATTCATTTTCAACAAATGACATATTTTTGGGAAGAGTTGCGATTACCATATGCTTTTGGGCTTAATATAAAATGTTTGGGGAGAAAATAATTTTATTGGTTTCTTAAGACCATATATTCTTTTCTTAATAATTAAATCATTGCGGCATTGGGGCATATCAAAACTTCGCTCTTCGATGCTGCAGGGCAAAGTGAATTTATTTTTATTGAAATCAATTTTTGCTTTGTGGGTTGATAAGAAATCATAACCCAGTATGACCGGTTCCACCAAGTTTCGGACTACGTATACAGGATGTGGATAAACACAATGATCGATGGAGAATGTCACATTGGTTATCCCCTTAACCTCTAAAGGTTGATTGCCTGCTCCACGGAATCTGACAGTGGTTGGGTAGATTATTTCTTTAAAATTGACTTTTTTTAAAACATTTTCATCAACAATAGTTTGTTCCGAACCAGGGTCTACTAAGCTAAGAATTTGTTTTCCGTTTATGGAAAATAGAAGGTGGAATTTGCATTCGGCTATGCGCTTAGCTTTATTTGGAAATTCTTCTTCAGCTACACAGTTAGCTGTTTTTGACCTTTCGTTCGTGGCATCCCTTACAGTTGATAAATCAGCTGCAAGGGGGAAACTTAGTTTTTTGAGCAAGTGTTTTAACATACCAAGGTGGAGGGAGTTTGTATTTGGGGATTGGGGATAGGCTGCGAATACATCAAAGGAGCCGGAGCAGTTTGTGTATTAACAGTTACAAAATTTTGTTGGGGAAATTGGGGTTGGGGGTTATTTGGATAGTAATTATTATTTGGGTAGTTATTATTTTGATAATTAGGAATAAAATTTTGGTTCCTAAAATTATTATTATATCCATTATAATTATTTCGATATTGGTTATTATTATTATTCCATCAAAAGTTAGGATTATAATTTTTTCCTCTATAGTTTGGGTTTTGATTGTATTGGAAATTGTTTTATTATTCCAATTATTATTTTGGTTATAATTTCTGTTTTGATTATTAATATAATTCCTGTTTGAATTATAGTTTTGGTTATTATTATAACTCTGATTTTGATTAGAATTCTGATTTTGGTTAGAATTATGATTTTGGTTAGAATTCTGTTCATTATTATAATTATTATTTCGGTTCTGATTATTATTTTGATTCGAATTTTGGGAGTTTTTATTTTTATTAGGATTATTATTATTACCTTTGTTTTGGTTTTTATTCATATTTGTAATAGCAGCAGAAATTTTTTCGAGTTCCGATTTTAAATCAGGATCTGTAGAAATATTGTTCACTGATTTTTTTTCTGAACTAGATTTTCCAGCTTGTAATTCCTTTATTAATTTTTCCATTTCCGCCATCTTGGCACGCAAGAAGGGGTCGGAATGTCCATAAAATTTATCCTTATAATCTAAGTAGTTTGAGAAAGCCTTATCTAGTTGGGCTAGAGTTAGCAGTTTTTCTCTTATTAGGAAGTCTTTTTCTTTTTCCGGAAGGTTGGAAATAATTTTTTCAATAATTTTTTCTTTCGTAATATCAGGTTCAATTCTTTTTAAAATTTTGGAGACAAAGATCATATATTCAGGGAAATCTATTTCACCTTTGTATTTTCTTTCATACAAAAGTTCTCGTAATTGAGGTTTAGTTCGGGTAAAAGTTTCAATAATTTTAGGTTTGGTATTAGCCCATATGGTACAGTCCTCATGGTCTAGGATTTTATCTTCGAACATTGTTTTAGCTGTGCCGGAGAATGCAATTTTAATTTTTTTGAATTTCATAGTGTCGTCCCAATTAAATCCTTCTGCCTCATTTTCAAAGCTTTTCAGAAAAGAAATAATATCTTCTCCTGCAGCATGGGCATAGGTAGTAGGGCGAAGATTTACTGCAACAGCCATTTCTAAATTTTCGGAGTTAGTATCAAAATTTATAGGAGGATTTTCGAAATTATTATTATTTTCTACTGCAGGTATTACAGTAGTTTGAATTGGATTTACACTACGAGGGAGGAGACTCTCGAATGTAGGTAAGGGAATTTTATTTTCTTCACTAAGAGTAGTGAGAGAATAGTTTTGAGGGAAGGTTTGTTTAATTACAGTGGTCTTAGATTGTGATATAGTTTGAACTGTTTTCAAATTTGTTTGGAGAAGAGTATTTAACTCGTCTATTTTATGTTGAGTATTTTCCCTGAATTTTATTACAGTGGAGTGTATTTTTTCAAAGTTTTCCTTTATAGGTGTTGAACTATTAGAAGAAGAAGGTTCAAAATTTCTTCTTACAGGGGGTTTATCAAGTTCTTGTATTTTTTCACAAGTTTTTCGTTGAGATTTTGGGGGAGTTTTTAATAATATTTTAATGTAATCTGGAGTTAAAAGATTTTTTAATTCTTTACTTAGTTTTGTAGTTAGGTAGATATTCTCTTGGGCTTTTGGTCTAGATATTAAATTTAAATCTAATTCTAAGTTTAAATTTTCACAAACATTAATTAATTCACGATTTGTGGCAGTACAAAGCCAGTGATTTTTAGGTAAACTACGGTAGTTGGGCTCAGTTAAGCTGTCCCAATCTTCGTTTTGCATAAAAATTTTGGAAATTCACAGTTTTAAAATTTTAACAAAAAATAAAATTTTGGGAAAATAAATATTAATTAAATTTACTTTCTTTTATCTGGTACAGGTTCCAGTGATGGTGGATTGGTTCGACGTCGTCTTCTTCGGGACTGGAGGTTGAAGCCAAAATTTTTGTAAATTTGTTGTATATTATTTTTTTGTAATAAATTTTTTGTACAGGTAGTCTCTCTGAACTTTTTCCACTCGCAGTAATTCTGTACTAGCTTTTTTCCAAGAGCGCGCCTTACGCTTTTCTCAAGGTACTTTCACTTTCGAGTTTACAGATCAAAGTACTTCGGATCAGATTGATTTACCATGTATTTGCAGCAGCACCGTTGGATTGGATCCTGGAGACTTCGTCGTTTGGCTTGATTTTTTAGAGAATATCGTTTTATTGTGTCAAAATAATTATGAACACAATTAATTTTATTAATTTCTGATGTAAACACTTCGTCAGTAAAAATAAAAAAAAAATTCAGATTTTTCAAAAAAAATAATTTTTTTTTAGAACCGGAAAAAAAAATTATTTACCAGAGTAGGATTCGATCCAATTTAATGGAATCAACGTTGGGCGCCAATAATGTAACGCCAAAAAATAGGTGTTGGTTCAAAATTTGTTTCCTATTTTTGACGTTGACACTTTACGAAATATTTATTTGGGGAAGGCCACAAATAAATATTTATAATTAAATAAAATAGACTTTATAAATTAAACTTGAATGTACTAGGTATCCACTTCACTATAGTGGACCTTAACTTTGTTGAGAGATTTAGACTTCAATTAATTTTCAACGAAAATCTTTTTATAAAATATAATATTTTTCATTTATAACACAAGAATAATAGAATTGAACAAAATAGTAAAGTGAACAAAATTAAAAATTGAAGTGAACATCTTGTTCTTCAGAGTTCGAGTTTTTATAATTTAATTTCTACATAGTAAAAAGAAGAAATGGTAAGAACAGGTGGGATTAGTTTATTACGATTGGTTGTTACCAAAAAGAAGGAGAATTGACGTTTTCCAGTATTAGACAGATATTTCAACTAAGTTACACGTGTGTGACATTAGCTGAGGTCAGCCATAATTGTATTTTTGTAAAAGAGACAATTTTCATCGAATTCAGACGATGCCATTTCCTGTTAGGTTTGTACTAAGAAGAAGAAGAATAATAAAAGTGTGAGAAAATAAAAAATAAGACAAATAAATTCGTCTGTGTAAAAATATAGGCGGACATTTTAAAAAATGTTTGTCTATATTCGTTACAATATTGTTAAATAAACGATTTTTTACCATTATATATATATGTTCGTATTTTCGAGTATTTTCACAACTATATTCTCGAATTTGGTTTTATCTAATGACTTTGTCAAAATATCAGCCAGTTGATTTTTGTAACTTACGAGGCTCTAAAGTATATAATTTTTTTTTCCATAGCCTCTAAAATAGAATAAAATTTGATCATGAGGGCTCTTGATTTTTTCTAACTTCCCCCTGAACATATTTTCTGTGTGGAAATATTATCTTCCATTGTATCTACGACTGTTTTTTCATTAAAAATTTCAAAATTTATATATTGTATGACTTTAATGATATCTAGGGTATAGAAAACTGCTATGATCTCTGCAGCAGTACTAGATGAAGCATGGATTGTCTGTTTAGAACAATTCCATTCGATCAAATCCCCATTTGCAAAAATCATAAATCCAGTTATTGATTTTCCTTTCTGCAAATTATTAATATTAATGTTATTTTCATCAACCTGAGGGGCGTACAAAGCATTTATATAGGCTTGAATTCCATCCCCTACAGATTTGTATGTTAATGTGTAGTTTTTAGTAGTATTAATATATCTGAATATTCTCCTTACATAATTTTTAAGAGTATCATTGGAGTTATTCTAGAAGTGTGAAAATAAGTTCACTGGAAAGAGTATGTCAGGCCTAGTTAATCTGGCCAAATATAATAATCCTCCTATCATGGACCTATATTCAGTGTCATATTTTCCATTTTCCACTTTATCTATTTTGAGTCCCGTTTCCATAGGGGTATTTGTATTTTTAATTTCAGATATCCCAAATTTTTTAATCATTTTCTCTATGTGTTTGTGTTGCGATAAAATTATTGTTCTATTTTCGATGTCTCTTTTTATTTCGAGTCCTACAAAAAATCTCGGATTATTTATTATGGTTATCGTAAATCATTTTTGCAGTTCCTCGTTTATTTTAGTTATTGACATTTGTGAGTTAGAGGAAATCAATATATCATCCACATCTCAAGAAATATATTTTTTCATTATTATTATTTATTTGATACAAGCATCTGTCAGCTTTAGTTCTTGAAAAACCCATATCCTTAATTTTAGAGTCCAGCAAGTCGTACCATGACTTGCTTGAAGTCTTTAGTCCATAAATCGACTTTTTTAATTCTAATACCGGGTTTGAATTTATATTTATCCCTTCAGGTCTCCTTACATAAATTGGTTTTATTATAGATGAGTTTAAATAGGCAGTTTTAACGTCATACTGGACGAGTATTAATTTATACTTATTAACTATAGAGAGTAACCATCTTATGGTACTAATTGGGGCAACGGGGTTATGAGTTTTGATAATATTATATTCTGTCCTATCCTTAAAGTACCTTGCAACCAATCTGGCTTTTGGTTTTGGATTTCCAAACTCATCATATTTGATTGTGAAAATCCATCTAGTATCTATTAGTTTTTGGCGGTCATAATCAACTATTTCCCATACCTTCATATCATCGAGAGAATTGAATTCATCACCTATGGCTTTGATCCCTTCATCCCTAAATGGGTTTGTATTTATTTCAGCAAAGTTTTTTGGAATGCAATCTTCAATATTTGTTTTATTATAGTTAATATTAATGTTCATTACTATGGGGTTGATTATTCCTAGATCATATTTGTAATTTGCAACTTTTATTGTTAGAGGTTTATTAGTTATTTCAAGGGATTTAATATTTTGCCACTCATCCACCTTTACATTACAAGATATGTATGATTTTGTATCATATGGATCTCTCAGGCAGTAATAAGTATTGGTATAGCCCATCATTATGTTTTTCTCAGCCCTATGTGCTAATTTTGGATCTATTTTATTTTTTGACTTGGACTTGGCCTTTGTCGCATTTTGCTTTCCTCACTTCCAAGGAATGTGTCTATAGGTTAAAGAACCGAAGACTTTTAAATTCTTTAAATTTGGTTTAATCCCATAGAATAATTTGTAAGGGGTTTTATAATCTATATTAGCTTTAGTTGGTGATCTATTCATGAGATATGCTGAGGTTACTGCAGCATACGACCAATATTTTATGTCAAGATTGGCATCAATGAGCATAGCTCGTACTCTCCTCATTTAAGTCCGGTTCTGCCTTTTGGCAACACCATTCAACTCAGGGGAGTATGGGACTACATAATCCATTGTGATACCAACCTCATTACAATAATTAATTATTTTTGTATCAGTATATTCCCTCGCATTATCACATCTAATTGTCCTTATTGGGTAATCAGGAAATTTATTTCTAATAGATACTATAATATTTTTAAATTTGATTGTTACCTGACTTTTGTTTGCAATGGGCATTACAAAAGTGTACTTTGAATAATGATCAATAAACGTCAGAATATATCTCTGATTTGCAACGGAAGGCGTAAATGGACCCATTATGTCTGAAGATGCTATCTCCAATTTTTGTTTCGGTTTTGCCCTAATGCCATTACAACCTAACCTAGAATTATTTGCAATACAGCATGTTTGGCAATTTCGAAAATCCTCATCCCTAAAATTTAGGTTTTTAGGAATTCCAACTGCTAAGGTTTTCAGTTTTTGCAAATATCTCGCATTCAAATGCCCTAATCTCCTATGTATTAACATTTTTTTATTTATACTGTTATTATGTGATGTTTTTTCTATATCTTGTTCATTATTATTATTATTTGTTTCTATTTGTTCCTTTTCACCGCCCTGAGGTGATTCAATATTCTCATTTTCATCCTCTATTTCTAATTCAATAGTGAAGCCAACCCATTCATCCTCTTCCCCTTGAGTTACTGGAGCACACATTTTATTATGCTCATTATCAACAACATTATTATTTTCTATAGTATTATTTGTGGCGACGGGTGGTCGATGACGAACGAGTGTGTATTACACACTCGTCGACCACCTAGTGGGCCAGTGGGGTAAAACCCATGAACTACCTTTTTGTGCTCACGGCTGTACATTTTGTCTTTGCAGCTTAATTGTTTACTGGGCTCGGCCCGCACACATACATCTACGTATTACACGCAACCGACCAGATTTGGTATTTGTGTGGTGTCGTGTACACTAATACACACACCCACATTATTATTTAAAGTTTTTTTTTTAAATTGAATTATCATTATTATTATTTGTGTTTTCGATATTATAATATATATAAAAAATTCCATTTTCTTTTTTGGGTTTTATTATTATTTCGCCATTTTCTATAAAATAAATATTGGCAATATTCTTTTGTTGATCTATGTTTATTATTCCTGTATTAGTTATTTTAATTGCAGAAATAATATCCATATTTAGATCAGGCACATAGTGTACATCGTTCAATTCTACTAATGATTGATTTTTATTCAAATTTTCAACTTTAATTATCATTCTACCAGTATGGGTAGCATAAAGAAAAGCATTTTTTCCCGCATATTGCAGTTTGACTGGGGTAACAAATTTTTTAACATCTATCAATTTATTTAAATCAGATGTTAAATGTACCTCAGCTGCCCCATCTAAAATTTCTTTATTTTCTAATTCAATATAATTTTCATTTTTTTTTATTTGTAGTTAATTCATTTAATAGCCATTCATTATTTTCCTGAGGAAATTTTCTGACCATGCATGACATCTCTACTTGCTGTTCTGCATTTTCTTTTTTATTCGTGTTTGATTGATTTGTATTCGTTTTGGGTGGATAATTACCCCGATTTTTATTCATGTTATCATTATTATTTTGTTGCATATTTTTAATGCCACAATTTTGCACAATATGACCACTTTGGCCACATTTATAACATTTATTATTATTTGGGTTATAATTTCTGTTATTTCCTAGGTAATTATTGCCTCTATAGTTATTATTTCCACGATAATTATTCCCTCTATTGTTATTGTTTCCATTATTTGTACCATTATTATTATTATTATTTTGATTTACATTTGATTCATTATTATTATTATTATTATTATTATTATTATTAGTATTGTTTGGGCCGTTATTACGGTCGCCATTCCTATAATTATTATAATTATTACCCCTATAATTGCTTCTTCCTCTAAAATTTCCATTTCTGCCCTTATAATTATTATTATTTTGGTTCCCATTGTTTCAAAAATTATTATTTTGAGAATTATAATTATTACTATTTTGTTTTTTCATAGTTTGATCATGAAATTTTTGATCAGAATCTTCCCTTAAAATTCTTTTAAAATTGTCAATATTTTTTTTATTGTTTGGTAAATTCTCAAATTGCATTTTGGCTAGAGCCTGCTCATAACATAGGGCTAATTGTAAATTTTCTAATTCTTCTTTCTCACTTACTTCTTTTCCACTGTCGCGCACATCTGTGACTAATTTGTCCCATTTTTTAAGGAAACGTCTCATATTGCCTCCTGGCTGGAATCTAAATTCCATCCATTTGGCTTAAGCCATATTTGCCATTACAGTGGTCTTCAACCCATATATATTATCTAATTTTTTTAGCATCATTACGGCTGTGTGACAGTCTCTAATTTGCTTGGTTATATCATTTGATAGCCTTTCCAATATGAATGCCTTAGCATTGTCTTGCATTTTGCAATAATTAAGGATTTCGCTATCAGGCCTAAAGTTTAAATCATCTATGTGTGTAATATAAGATTCTAAGTATTCGTGTTCCCCAAATATGTCATAATACCCTGCTCTCCTTATTGCAGAGATAATCATTCTCCTCCAATCCAGGTAATATTTTCCATTGAAAACTTTCCCTAGGGGTGCTTGAATGGGTTTAATTTCATTTGGGGAAGCCATTATATTTTCTTTTATTTTTTGAAAACCTAACACACTATTTTCTATATTTGTAATAGTTATGTATTTCTTATTTTCTATTAATCCTTTTTTAATTTTGTTAATTAATTCTTCTTCTGTTTTATTTGTTTTTTCAAATTCTTTTTCGTAATTGCTTTTTTCAATTTTTTCTATATTATCCAGTTTACAATATTTTGTTTAATCAATTATTATTGAAAAATCTATCCACAAATTTTTTCTCAGATTCCAATGAACTATAAATTCTCGATGAAAAGTAATTTGGGGATAAATCTAATATTTTAATATATTTATTACTAATGATTTCTTCTATTCTCCCTGAAATATCAAGTAGGAAAGATTCTAATATAATTTCTCCCGTAAAATATTTATAAAAGGGTACATTATATGTTTCTAACTTTAAGTATATGATTTTCTCTCCTTCAAATTTTTTCACTAAGTCTTTCAATTCTATACTCTCCAATTTTACTTTCTACTATATTAATTATTTGGGACATATATGTTTTTTGATACTATAAAATAAAAATTTTTACGACCTCAAACACAATATTGCTAGACACAAAAAAATAATCAACTATAACATATATTACCTTTTCCAATTTTTTTGATGATTTATGTTGCGCTAAATTTTCAGCTTGAAGATCACTTATTTTGCCATTGTACTTTCTGCTTAATTTTGACTCACGTCAAAAAGTTGAGGTCTTCGATTTTGTAGATTACCACAGAATCTTCGATGATGGCAGCAGATTTCCTTCGGTGGTTCGCTGAATTCTTTGGCGGTCCTTTCTGGATTCTTGTTCGATGACTTTCAGGGTCAGCTGTTAGTGAATCAGGAACAATTTACTATTTTATTTTGTTTTTCAACTTACAAAAAAAATTACAAAATTAAAAAAAATCGAGTTTAACTTCTCGATAACACGATACTTTTTCGTGTAAATTCATATACAAAATCAATAAAAAATTTTCACACAACAATAAATCGATTCAAAAAATAAGTCTGCTTTTACATTATAATACAATTTGATTCGTTGTTAGTTTGTATTTCTTCACAGATTATGGGCCCAGTTACCTGAATGCCAACTTGGTCGCTATTGTTATAATTTGTCAATGTTGTGCTGTCAAATCCTTATCGCTTCTTCCAAGTAGTAACCATGTCTGCTAATTTATTTTTCATTGTTTAATATGTTTGCTTCTCGTCGTTCCTGCAATTTTGATCGAGTTGAATCGTTGGTCGGCGTATCTGATAGTTGCTGAAATTTGCTGTTTGCTGTGCAACTGATCGTCGTTACCTGTCATCGAAATGGAGTTCAAGAAGCTGAATTGTATCAAGCCGTTTAATGGGGGAAATGGCAGAATGTGGAAGTTCCGGATGGAACTGCTATTGGCAAAGGATTCGTTGGGTAATTTAATAACTGATTCTTTACCGACTGTTCGTAATAGAGGAGATGCTTGGTCGAAGGAAAATGCTAAGGCAATGTTCCTAATTGCAAATAATGTGACTGACAAATACCTGGAGATGATCCAAACGTACACAACAGCGAAAGAAATGTTTCAAGTGCTGACTGATTTGATTGACAATGGCAATGACCAGACACTGATGGATTTACAAGGGGATTTGTATGCTAAATGGTATGTTTTTGGTGCTGATTTGCAGAAGTATCTACTTGATTTTCACGCTTGATGTCGTCGCTTGACCGAATTGGGAGACCTGACAACCACAAAGCAGTTTATAAAGGTGTTGCTGAGATTGCTGCCCGCTGAATTTTGTCTGATAAAAGTTGTTCTGGAGGATGCAGAAGTCGTCACCTGGGACAGTGTGTTCATGAAGCTGAGCAACTTCCAGCGTGAACTATCTTTGGATAGCAAGTTGACAGTTAGAGGTAATTCTTAAAGTTCTGTGTCCCTAAAACCTTCATCAGTACCTGTTGATGGTGAGGAGAACCTGTTTTTTGGTAACCATAACAATGTCGGTTGTAATTTTGGTAATTTTAATAATCGTTTTAATCGTGGTCGGTCGCAAAATCGTAATAATAATCATGGTTTTAATCGAGGAAGATCTCACAGTAATAATAATAATAATTATCACAATTCGTCTTCTAATATTGAAGTTCGAAATTGTAATAATAATAATCACAATTTAGGTCCACAAAATAATAATTTTAATGGAAATGTTCGTAATTGTGGTAATGATAGTGGTCATTCAAATGTCAAATGTCATTACTGCAACAAAATTGGGCATATAGCTTGAAATTTTTTTGTCAAAAATCGACATAATAATCACGAATATCACAATAATAATAATGTTAATCGATCTGATGATCGTGGTAATAATAGTAATAGGAATTCTGCACAGATGTGCAATGAAAATAATAATGTTAATGACGAATGCTCTGAAGTGGGCTTTAGTTTCACAGTTAATAATAATAATAAAATTAATGACTTTGATAATAATAAAGATGAAAATTTAATCCCTCGAACCACATTTGTTGTCGATAGTGGATGCACAATTCATATTATTAATGATATTAACCTGTTCAGTGATACATTGAATTAATGAAACCTCATAATATTTGTGTAGTGAAAAAGGGAGTCTCGCTTTCCGTCATGTCTGTTGGTACGGTAAAATTAAAACTTTTAAATGGAACTGTAATCGAATTGAAAAATGTAAGGTATGTGCAGGAGCTGCCACAAAATCTGCTTTCAGTAAAACGGATGAGCAAGTCGGGTTTTGATACTCTTTACAGAGAGGAATCGGTTGAGATCATCCAACGCTGCAGTGGTAAAATTGTAACAACTAGGATTAGCGTGGACTCAGATTCGTACACGATTGATTTTTTGAAAATACCAAATCAATCTTGCAATCTGACGTTGGAGGATGACTCAAGTCCACTGACTGTGGCACAGACGTCTTGCTCATTTGAATATTAATGATGTTAAGTTGTTGTCAAACAGAGATTTAATACCAAAAGTTGATTCCAACTGCAAATTGTTGTGCAAGCCCTGTGTTATGGGGAAACAAAGACGAAAACCATTCTTGAGACGATAGAAGTTGGTGCATACTGACCTTTGGGGTCCTATAAACCCTCCTTCATATAAAGGAGCAAAATATTTTATGACGTTTATAGATGATTACTCCAATTTTTGTTATGTGTACCTCCTGACGAGAAAAATGGAAGCTTTTACAAAATTTAGGGAATATCATGAGATGGTCTCAAACAAATTTGGATATAATGTGAAAAGACTCCGCTGTGATCGTGGCACAGAATACACAAACATTACCTTCCAGTCATATTGTGCTGAGAAGGGAATAGTTTTTGAACCTACAGTTGGTGGCTGTCCCCAGCAGAATGGGAAGGCTGAGAGGATGAACAGGACACTTTGTGAGAGAGCAAGAACAATGTTATTTGAGAGTTGTCTTGACAAGATCTATTGGTCAGAAGCCATATTGTGCTCTGCCTATATAGTGAATAGATATCCGACAAATAAGGACTTTGTACCTTTTTAGAGGTGGTTTAATGAAAAATACGACTACACAAAATTAAAAACGTTTGAATGCGACGCATAGTTGATGACATCATAATCAGTTCTAATAATGAAACACTAATCACATTTTTTAAAAAGGAAATTAATAAAAGATTTAAATGTAAAGACCTGGGAAAAATTAATAAATATCTAGGACTAAATATTAATCACAATCATGACAAAAACATTCTGGAGATTGAGCAGAGAAATCTCATTGAGACTGTTGCAAAACATTTTGGTGTTGAAAATTGTGCACCTACCTACACACCCATTGACCCTAAACTCCAATTGGACAGGGATCTCAATGCGTGTGATAGTGTATTGAACAATGACTACCAACAGCTCGTGGGATGTCTAATGTACCTAATGCTAGGATCACGGCCCGATATTTGCTTTGCAATATCGTATTTTAGCCAATTCTCCAGTTATGCTACGGACAAACATTTTAGGTATTTACTCAGGGTTCTTAAATATTTAGTAACCACATAAGACAAGAAACTAACATTTAAAAATAAACATAATAATAATAATAATATTTTAGAAACATATTCAGATGCTGATTGGGGCAACTGTGTAACCACAAGAAGGTCTATCTCTAGATATTGTGTCTTTGTCTATGGATCACTGGTGTTCTGGTCCAGCAAAAAGCAGCCGACTGTAGCCTTGTCTAGCATTGAGAGTGAACTGATTACTATATGCGATGCCATTACTGAATTGATTTGGTTTAAATATCTGTTAAATGATTTTTGCATTCAAATAAATGACAAGGCCACGATTTATGAAGATAATCAGAGTTGTTTGGCACTCTTGAATTCTGGTAAATGGAATACTCGCAGGTCCAAGCACGTGGATGTAAAGTACCATTTTTATGCGATCATATAAATTTAGACTTTAAATATTCGTACGTACCAACTTTGCGACAGTTGGGTGACGTTTTCATGAAGGGCTACCCGAGGCCTCTATTTACTAAGTTTTGTGAAATGTTAAAATTGTTGTAACTTTTTGTATTCGTTTACCATATATGTTAAAATTCTAAAATTCTTTCACGTAATTTTATTGTTGACTAATGTCATTTTTGTTTAATGAACAATTTATTGTTTTATGTTGTTAGTCTAGTAATTTGTTTTATGTTGACAAATTGTATAATTATAATTTGAGGAGGCGTGTGAGAATAGCAAATTATATTATACGTTAGCCTATTATTCTCACATATCATTTGTTGTGGTAACACTGTTTTTGATACTATTTGTAATCTGTGATTTTATGTTTGAAACCCAACTGTGATATTATATTTTGTGTGCCTCTTTTCACTCATCAAACATTGATGAAATAACATCTCCACCATTTTTATGTGGAAATAAAAGTTCGTGAAAGTGAATATTTTCTGTTTTATTTATGTGTTTGTAATGTGTGTGTCTAGTCTTCTTTCGATGTCTACATTCAATTAAAGTCTTTCGTCGATATTTTCATACAATTCGATCCGTTGATAGTTCGTATTTATTCACACATATATATACGATATACTTTTATTCATATATGATTTGAGGAGGCGTGTGAGTATGTGCTCCTCATGACCTCACTTATAGTCTATATATTTAGCCGTAACGTGGTCGATGCTTGTAACATCATCCACTATAGCTGATTGTATATTTGTATTTTAACTGTCAGTTAGTTGATCTCCAAATGTTGTTACGTGAACAGAGAATAAAATGAGATCTTTAAAGTTGAATCTTTTTCTTACTGTGTTGACTACAAATTTAGTGTTTCTTCAATGGTTTTCATTTAATATCATCGCTGGTTGTTGTTCTTGTTCGGTTAATGTGAAATCTTTCATATTAGTGATCGCCACTTTCTTACAAGTAGATAAATAAATCACTTACCTTGAATCAATATTATGCCATCAAAACAAAATTATCTGCAAAAAATAATTTCAAACTTTTGTTATCAAAAATTACATTTTTCCAATTCGTAGAAAGATGGAATGTGATAGATTGGCGATTCATACAATAGATTGATTGTGATTACAAAACACACATTTTCTCAAATTTTTTCATAGGTAGCGCTAAAAGCCAACCAGTAACCGCACTGTGTCAACTGAGACAGTGTGTCAACTGACAATGTTTAACCCTAGTCTATTTCTAATTATAGGAGTTTTCTCAATTATTTATGTGCTTTTAATGATGAACAAATGCTGATTCTCCGATCGTATCACAAATGTTTTTGATTAATAATTGACAAAATCATTTGAGCTGGAACGTATCATGCAAAATTTATTTGATAAGGCTGCAGGAAAGGAAGTATATTTGGATGCAATGATAGATCTACTAGCTGCTTTTGAAAAGGATGGAAAAGAAATATTAGCTCTGTTTGATAGGATTACACTAACTTACACCAACCTACACCAGTAGGGATATTCCACAAATATTCAAGTAAAACTTGGCGCAGTCACATAACATTCATGCATTTGTGGAATCACCCTCCTGGTGTAGGTTGGTGTAAGTTGGTGTAGTCCTATCAAACAGAGCTATTGAGTTATCTTGCAAATGATTTCCTACTGGAGTTTGTTAAACTTCCCATGTCTTTAGACACATATTGGTCTACTATTGATGATGTGAAAACTGTAAAGAGTGATGTAAAAAGCCTATGTGATTATTCTCTTGCCGAATATGAATCACTGAAAAATATATAATTGGAACTGAAAAAAGAATAACAACATTTGCGGGAAGAAGTGAATATGAACATCAAAAAATTTATTAATTTGACATTTTCCCCCTTGAAACGAACTGTCCTTTTCATTTTTCTATACATTGTGCATTATTAAATACTTTACTATTACGAGACAATTTTGCGGATAATTAAATAAAATTTATTTAACTGTATAAAGACCTTGTTTATTTAATTTATTTCATTAGAGTTATGTAATTACATAAGTCAATGTATGAACAATTTTCAAATAAACAGTTAGGAACCAGTTTTATTAATTCGTTAATTAACAATCTACCGTTCAAAGTGCATGTAGCAGGTTGCCACTTTTTAGGACCAGGGACAAATCTGAAAAAATGACTGCATCAACTTCCAATCAATAAACTAGATGCTGTAGCTAAGGAACACGATATTACTTATTTGAAAAACTTTGACCTTCTAACTCGACATAAAGCAGATAAAATTTTAGAAAATAGGATGTGGAATAGACTTTTAGATCCCAACGCATCTTATTTTGAATGAGTACCTGTCTAGGGTACAACAAATATACTGAAAGGCAAACGCAAGTTAGGCTTGGGGGAAAAAATTGGAAAACAGGGAGTTCTATGAAATAAATTAGGTTAAAAATGAGTTTTTAAAAAATACACTTTTATAATTTGAAGAAGAAAATAACGGCGAAAGAGAAAATAAAATTTCTCATTTTTTTCTGATATAGAAACAAACAAAAATTGAAAAAAACAACTGATAAAAACAGATATGTGTGTATGTGTGCGTGTGTTGCAACACGTGAAAGCAATGCTGACATTATTCATGTACTTCAACAAATTGAGTGAGTAGAATAAAAACATATAAAAATGTAAAAAGGTAGTACAATTTTCTACGTTACTCTCAAAAGGCTGTTCAGCTATTAATCAGTCATTACCTCTGACAACAAACATCGTCCAAACCATAAATACTTTAAAAATTTACTGGGAAACAAACCCTGGTCAAATTGTAAGTATAAAAAGAATAATTCCTTTACATAAACAAGGCGGCTTCTTACCATTACTACCAATAATGGCTGTATTAGGTATGCTTGGTACTACCAGTGCCACTATAAGAAACAGTTTCAGCAATTAATAATGCAAGAAAAAATTTATCCACAAGTTTACAGGCTTTTACCTAAATCCATATGAATATTCGCTTCAATTAGGAAAGAAGGAATGAGTATAAAAAGATATAAAGTGGGACTCAGCTTAAATGAAAATCTTTAACGAATTATTAATACTGCTGAATGTTTACACTACTTCGGATTCCCAACTAAACGTACATTATTTGATTATGAAATAGCAAGTTATCCTAAATATGTAACATCTCTCATTTTCAAGGGGTTTTTAGTAAAAAAACATTATCCACACAACCTTTTCTGTGAGAAAGTATGATTATTAATTTAGATAATCTCAAAAATCCGGGTATGCATTGGGTAGCTCTGTATGGAATTTCTTATAAATACGTCTCATTTATAAACATCTACATTGTTTTCAATTGATAAACAAATATATTGTTTCCTAACATCAACATGAGTTACTTATTTAATTTATCCCGTAATTGTAACCTGTTAATTTATGATATTTTCCCACTTCTCCAGTTAGATATAACCGAAAAACACAGCCTCAGACTTTTTTAATTCATCGGTTATAATAGCGTGAACAATATCACAGAAAAAAATAATATGTTCCAGTTTTCTATTACAAAAAGTCAAATTCCATTTGTAACAAGTAGTATCCCAAATGGATCATACAAATTTGATAACTTGGCTGTATAATTTAAAAACAGTGTATGTTCAACGAAGCTTGACTGCTTCAACGATGACGATTCACAAAAAAAAACTTCTTTCCATGGTTAATGCAATAAACTTTGAATATGATAAACAACAATGAAAATTCCGTTCAAATTCAACAACCTTCTCTTCTCAATTTTCACAAGAAAACTCCCTCAGACCTGTACTAAGTTTTTCAAAAGACAGTCTTTCAGTAACTACAAAGGATGATGTTTTACAACTACACAAGCTAGTTCATATAGCCACAATTCATTGTCTAAATGTTCATTGTAACATTGTTTCAAATTCCCATATAAATGGAGTTTCTTCACACTTATTGTACAGTATTTCAGTAAATGTGCCAATTAGTTTTGAAATTGTAGAAGCCCCTAAAGATATTATTTATTTACTAGTCACAGAACAGGACATCTAATCCACTGAAATTCTAATTACTGATCAAAACAATAATCCTATACATTTTTTAGGAGACGATATTACACTTTTACTCCACTTCAAATCAGAAAATAAATAAATAGTAAACGATAATTTATAACAAATACTATTTGTAATACGAGTAATAATGCCTTTCTTACTAAATACCTCATTTCAAAATGTAACTCGCATTAGTTATGGATGTAATTTAACTGCGTTTCAAGGAAAAAATAATACATCTTTAAATGTATATAAAAAGAGTAACCGTTAACAAAAAAGTATTAAACAACCACGGATTTCAATTAAATTAACAAAGAAAGATGAATCCTTTTTACAAAATCTTGGATTAAAAGTACTCGTTTAATTATGACTCTCACTACTAACATACATAGTCTAGACATTTTAGAAAAAATAAAAATTGACGATGGTATTACAAATGTTAGTTTTTTCCATCATTATCCTTACACCACCAGCGGCTTTGCAAACTGTGATGAAATTAGCATAGGTGTTGATCAACATAATGTTTGCACCTTTCCATCAGATTCGGCTCTTTTTATGGAATTAAAACTACATAATTTCAATACTGCATACTTTACAATTGATTATAATGGCTTATCACATCTGTTTACTGATACTTGTTAAACGTTAAATGGGCAAGAAATTGAGCACATTAATAATGTTAATATAACGTCAACAATGAAAAATGTATTATTACATGATTCTCATAATAATATATATTTCGATAATCACGGCTACATGCTATGTACAAACACTGTTACGTCAATGACAAATGAAAAAATTTGTGTTCTCATGCCGTTACATCTAATTTTTGGCTTTTTTGCTGACTATAAAAAACTAATTTTAAATGTTTGTCATGAACTAGTTTTGAAAAGGGCGACGCACGATAAAAATATTTTTGTATGACATAATGTGATCCCAGAAATGAAAAAAGTTAAAACTGAACATACCATAACACTGACTTCAATATCATATTAAAGTAAATGATCAAATATATGTTTGTTATATGAATTCTTTAAAAAATGATACGACTTCCTCACTACTTTTCCAGGTGTGGGACCTATATGAAAATCCTTCAGTTTTGGAAAGTAAAGATTTTAATTTGAGTTTAAAAATAGTTAATAATGCCTAGACTGTTGTATGTCATTGTTGGTTCCCAAACTGGCCATAAAAATGATATTAGTTGTTCTTTGGGTACCTACAAACATTGTCATATGCTAGATATTAAAGCCTATCTATATGCCCAATATTACCCTCATGATTCATATAATGCAGACTTTGAAGCAAATGATTACTCCTATTTTTACGAAGAATTTTCTAAATTTAATGCTTTGTATAATCACAGTCAACAACTCACATAGTTTCCAAATCCACATTATTTGAAACAAGATTATTAATCTATTTAGCCTTTCTTTGTTATAAACCTGCAGTATCGTGACACATCACGAAAAGCTGGAGTTTCAGATTTGAAAATTATGGCAAAAATGAATAAGAACATCCCAAAAAATACGATTGTGTATGCGTTAATTGTTTATTAAAAATTGTATTTATATAAACCTCTAAGTGAAGAGGTATTACAAATTTTTTAGTCTCGAATATCACTTAAACGCCTTGACAAAAAAATACATAAATAAATAAATAATAAACTATATTTCATAAAAAACTTTCTTTTCTTCATAACACTATACACTTTTTACATCAATTTATTCATTTAATTACAATTCACTAACATTCATCCATTGTGTCATACCCTTCTAGTGGTACTACTTCTCCATCTTCTTCATTGATTTTCTCCATTTCTTCATGTTTACTAGCAGCTACTTCATTTAGTTTCAAATAAAATTCCAGTTCAATAAATTTATGTAACAATTCCATACAGGCTAATTGTCCAACTTGCAGTGTTTCAATACACTCATTTTCACATATTTGGTGCGTAACTTTTTCACACAACCTACGCAGATCTTCTACATATATAACCAATGTGTTCATTTTCATTTAAACTAAAAACAATAAACTTACTTCAACAACACTTCATATACACGTAAAAATTTTTCATATTTCTCAATGTGTTTTATACTCATGATTTAACTCCCTTCCTCTTTCACCACATATCAAAATGTATTCCTCATTATGACAATAGTGTACATCCTCAATAACAGTTGTTTCCTTCAAGCATCACACTACATTTCATCGCAAGCATCGGAAGCAAATACAGAAAAAAGAGAATAAATTAAAAACTTTCAATTTATAACGTACACTCTGTTCATATACTTACATTATCCTCTCTTTCAAACTCAGAGTCAGAGTTGTCATTTCACCCTCTAGTGGCCTATTTGCCAAACATGTTGATTTTGAGATTATATATATGCACTGATTTTTAGCATTGAAAACATACACAATCAAAGCTTCTGAAAACAACTCTGTAAAAACCAAAATTAACAGAAAGTTGAAATTTTTAGGAAACATCTACATAGGTTCTCTAAAGATACCCTAAAGTTTTTGCTGAATTTGTACATTTATATCTTGAGATTTCGGCAATATCTCAAGAAATAAATGTATAATTTCAGCCAAAATTTCAGGGAATCTTCACGTAACCTATATAAATGTCTCCTAAAATTTCAGCTTTCTACCACTTACAATTTTTGTTTAATTGCTTTTGATAACATTGATTTTATGTTTTCAAGGTTAAGAAAAACTGCTCATAATTGCAAAATCAACAGCACTACCAACTTTCCACCATATACTAGATGGACTGCATACTGATAAAATGTTGAAGGCAACTAAATGAAATGTACATTCCATTCAAAAGTTCCTTCCCTTATCAAACTGTACTATTCACAGAATTCACCTACAAATTCTTTTCAATTTGCCATTAAATTGATCAGGATTCAGCGACAAATTGAGAATTCACCTACGAATATTAAAAAGGAATAAATGACGCTATTTAATTTTAAAAACACTTTCATTTTGTAAAATGACAATGCAAATACTTCCAAATTATTTAATCAATTGACCGATGATATTTGATAAATCCTGAAAAAAGGTAACTTTTGAATGAAATGTACGCCTTCATGGTGTATCCATATAAGCCAATGTTAATTTTATCAGTTTGGGCAGTCCATTATGTATATGGTGGAAAGTCATAACCAAATAAATTGAGCTCTGAAGGAGATAGGCAATATAACATACAAAAGTTTAATGGCTAATGATGACGTAGAAATGTTGAATACCCAATGAGAAACAACATTGCATTAACGGACTATGAACGTCGGAGCTTAACTTATTTGGTGTGGACTACATACTCTATTCACGCTGACATTAGAAGTACATGACATCATTGATTACATCCACACTTATCTGTTTGAAATGTGATGTTTGTTTACTCCACAAAATCATTTTCTTCATTGTATACAATTTGCATCCATACCTTTTCCTCTCTCCCTACCCAACACCAATGTCTATTCTGATTCTGACATCACCCACTTTTGGGGAAAATATAACTATTGCATTCAGTGCAATGACAGCGTAGATCACGAATATATAGGTCACTCAAATTCTTCTCTACACAATATATATATAGGGATATATAGTATATATTTCCACTTTTTGCTCATTTTGTCACTTTTTGGGAGTCTGTGGAAGCCTCCGTTGTTTTACCTACGACAATGAAACTTGGTGTAGTGTTAGAAACATTCAAAAGCTACACATCTGTGTCAAAATTTTTGAAATTCATCCGTTAGTTTCGAAGGAAGGGGTTCTCAAAATGTTGCAAACCCACCATGTTGTTTTCACGATAACTCTCGTAAATTAAAAGATTTTGTCTTGAAATTTTTATGGCTGTTGGCGACTAATAGGGACTGATTTGGTATTGAATTTGAGCGAAATTCGTCAACTGGTTTTTGAATGGCAGCCATTACAAAATCTGACACTTTTGGAAAATTCGTTTACCGTGAAGAGACCACATTATATCTATTTCTTGGCTACGCCACTGGCTGCATACGATATTTTCAATTTCATTAAGCACAATAAGAAACCAGTGGCAGGTTAAAGAGAGATACAGATGCATCTCAAAGTCAAACAGCAACACATTTTGTATTGGGTATGTTTTCAAAATAGATGTAATTATATCGATGCCTGATATGATTGTAACAATCACCAGTGTCCTATATTTGGTTACTGATACTGACATACCCATAGTGTGAGTAGTGTGATCCTATTCTGAATAAGAAGGTAATAATACCGCCCACAGCATAATGTCAGAAACGATTGAATCAATTATTAATGATTGATCACTTATAAAGCTTTTAATCGATTATATTTTCTTGAATGATCGGGATCTCTAAGTAGGACAGGATAGGATATAGATAGGTAGACAGATAAATAGATAGATAGAAAATAGATACATAAATACATAGACAAGTTGAAAATTTCCAAACATTATTTTCACATATTTAGTTCTTAAAAACCAGTTTTTTGAGATAGGAATGGATGTGCTTCTTCAGACAAAAATTAATTAGGTCATTTTTTTGTTAATTGTATGATCACGACTAGAAAGATGCATCAGGGCCTACATTTAACACTTTTAAACCGTAACTCGAACTTTATGGTGGACTTTTCTAATTCCCAAAACTCTAACAAAATAATTAATTGTAAAATTGAAAACCGGTACTAAATAAAAACTTTTCTCTTTTATTTGCTGGAAATTGAAATTGTGAGAAAGATGTAATACATTTACAAAAATTCAAAAATATCAATAAACTTGGATGTCTCAAAATTTTAGCCATACTCCAGAGTAACGTTTCATTAACATAGAAAGAAAAAATTAAAAGGTATCGTTTTTGGCAAACATCATTGTCTGACAACCACAAATTAGTACTCTCTACCATTCCTACAAATAATTTTCTGACGTCTTAGCGCACCCATGGGAACAAAGAAAGATGGTTTGAGAACCATAGGTAATTAAATAATTATAACGGTTCTTTTTCACTGAAAAATAAGTTCATGATGATGGGAAATAGGAATGGTATTTTAACAAATTTTTTCTATTTCCAACACTTACGATCGTTCAGATTTTTTTCAATATCTATTTTTAGGTTAGTACCTTTCTTTAAATAGCCTTTCGGCAACGAACTATTTTATTGTCCACCAGCATCACAAGATTCGGATTTCGGGATCTGTTTACAATGAATTCCAGGCATGATTTCCTGATCCCTCTTGGGGATACCAACTGAATCAAACCTAACACACGGCCATACTGAGGGGCGAACATGATGGCGTTAGATATAGAATCTAAAACTTTATCATTATAAAGCCAAGTAGATCGTTTATGAGTACATTCATCAAAATGCCATTCTTGGACAAATAAGACGATTTTTAAGCGAAACGTTTTAAAAAAATCATCTTAAATTTTATACGAAAAAAAAAACAAAAAAAAATAGGAATATTGGAAAAAAATTTAATAAAATTTTCATGTATGTTTCTCTCTGGGTAGATTTTTGGATAACCAAGCTTTTCCTTTCGCAGCTACAACCAATTAATAGTCGAAATATGTCGTTTGGGAGTTATTTCAAAAATATGGATTTACATTTTATGCAGCTTAAAATATCTGATATTATAAAATCGGAATAGGAAATTAATACGAATTTAATATTTTTCAGGGTATCCATTGAGGAATAACGATTTCAGAGTGAAGATGTTTGAACTGAAACTGAGCAATATGTCGACATCATACCCCGTTAAAACAAATAATTAGGTTATATGGGAGGAAATTTATGTCAGGTGACAAAAAGAATAATTATTTAGATCGAAGTTATGGAAATATTTCATGAAAAAAAAAAAGATTTTGATGACTGATATTGTCAGCAATATCGGGTAATTCTATCGCGAAAAATATAATAACTACTACATGAAAAAAAAAACAAAAGTAATATTATAATCAGGTAAAAAATAGAAATTACATCCGAATCTAGAAAAATCTAATCAACTTAAAAATCACTGAAACTGGTATAGCCACCGATAATAAGGAATAAAATTAAAGAAAACTGCATTTTGGAACACTTAATTGACGTTCGGAAATATTAACAATAACCTCAGTGTATTCACAGATAATGAAAAAAATTATTACGATTACTAAAAAAGATAAAAGCGTTGAATTATCTTGAATAGATGTGAACGTTTATAATTTGTTCAGTGAGACGTAAAATAATAGTTAAATAAAAAATAAGTTCCCAAAAACGAGCATACAGATGACTCCGTAGTTAACTAATTAAGAAAAAAAAGAGAAAAACAGAATACCTGACATAACAAAAGTTAAAATATATGAGAGAAGAAAAAATGATCTTGTATAAAAAGATGGTAATATAAATGATTTCCAGTTATTACTTGGGAATGGAAACAATAATAAGGTCAAAAATACACGGTTATATTGGGGTAATCTGAAATAAACATACTTAAGCATAATGGTCGGGTTAGAATTTATGCTTGGTAAGTAGGTACATTGCTGGTAAAAGAATATGATGCAGCTTGGCCCATCGATGGTTCACTTTTGGGGTAACTTTGATGCGGTATATTATCAATATTCTCATAAGGATCACTTGCCGGACCGCTTTGATCTGTACCTATTAAAAGAAGTAGAATCCAAAAAATTAAACTTAATCAAATTGAATAATAAAAACTATAGCACAGCAAGCAAATGTACGTATTTTCAAAAAATAGCTCTCAAAAAATAAATGAATAAATAAATAAATACAATATAAAAATGTAAATTTCAGAATTAGCTAAATGAATAAATAAATAAATACAATATAAAAATGTAAATTTCAGAATTAGCTAGAATGTTGGGTAAAAATTGCGTTTAATGAAGTATCAGACAAACTCATAATGAATTGTATTAAAAGTGTAGTTTATTAGGCATTGAAACAGTACTTCGCGTTTTGTGATCTCCGAGGCCAATTTTGCTCCTATTGACCTCAAATCTTCAATATATGTTTCTAAAAGGATATCTTCCAACTTATTATTATTGATCGAAATTTTCAAAAAGGGTCCCTATTTTTTTTTTACAGGAGACTCAAAATTACATTGTTTTCAATATGTCGTAAGTTTTAAAATAATTGATATTTCAAAATTTTGCAAAATAATAAGTGGGCGAACAACTTTCTAGAAAAAATATGCGGTAAATTTTGGTTTGAAAAAATTCCAACTGATTCTCTGAAAAATGTCACAGCATGAACGTCTTTTTTTTAACTTGAAATAGGAATGTTTCTCTGTTATTTGGTTGTAATTTTAGTTATACCAATTCAAACACATTACATCAGTGCGATATCACGTTTCGACCTCAAACTGGATTGTCTCTCATTCCTCCTCCAAATATTTAAGATATGATTCAAAATAATTAAAAAAATTTTTTTTCAATTTTTCTTTCTCTCACTCACCAAGAGTAGGCAAGATTCGTGAAAAAAACAGAATTCTAATACTCCGAATACTTTTTTGGGGCTGAAAAGGATTCGTGATACGTATCATTTATTTACAAATAACGGAACAACGAATCATAAATCTTATTTCTCTAGTCAGGAAATTTGTTAATTGTTGGAAAAAAAAATTCATGAATTTCATACTTGCAAAATTAACATGCTACATCATTAAAAGATGTTGCAATAGGGTTTTCGCTTCACATAGTGATGCGCGATTAGTCGATTAATAGTCAACAAGTAGGAACTTTTTCATATATTTCGTCTATTTTTTTAATAAACATTTTGTGATTCTTGTCCAAATCTGAATTTTTGATTATTCTATTAATTTTGCGAAAATAAATCGAGTAAAAAAAATAGATTAGTTGATTAATCGAGGTAATCGAAAAACAAAACCTAGAACTGGTTGAAGAAAAAGAAGGAAGAAAATAATGAGAAGGAAAATAATGGTGATTTTAATAGGGTTTTTTGCAATTTGGGCAAAAACTCTAAAAAACTTCTTCAGAGAACTCTCACTTTTTTAAATATAACAGTTTTTTATCGAAAAGTACTCGAATGTACAGAACGTTTTTCCCATATCAAGGTGAAACAGAATAATGAAACGTTCCAGACTTCGAGAATTCGCAATTCCTAGAAAAATGATTTGTGGAAATCACTTTTAATCTCTGTACTGAAAGTATTCGTGATTCGAATCACTTTGGTGTAAAGAATTTGTGATTCGGGTTTAAAATCATTTTTTTGAGGATTTTTCCTACTTTTGCGCTCACTTTCTTCCCTCTCTCACGCTTTTGTGTCTGCCCCTGATCTTGCTCTCACTCCTGCTCCCACTAGATTTGCCCTTCCAATCCACACTCGCAATCATCATCATTACTCATATCAATTTTACTGAATTTAACGATTTTAATACAAACAAATTTCATTGCTTCTACTGGGATTCAAATACGCAACTTGTGATTGGCTGAGATTGATTATCTGTTTTACAAAATTGCCAGCACTCACACATAAGAGAGGGCAGAATCATTAAAAAAATGATTTGAATCACGAACCCTTTACAAAAAAGTGATTCAAATCACGAATACTTTCAGTGCTAAGATTGAAAGTGATTCACACAAATCATTTTTTTACGAATCATGAATTCTCAAAGTCTTGAATGCTAAATAATTCTGTTTGAACTTGATACGGGAAAAAAATTCTGAACATTAGAGTACTTTTTGATAAAAAACTGTTTCATTTGAGAAAGTACAAGGTAAAAGTTCTGTAATGAATTTTTTTATGTGCCTGTAAATATACACTTGCATGCGAAGGAAATATTTTGGGCAAATTAATACGTCAAATGTTATAATAATATGACATTTTTGTTACCACTTTCTCACATTCCTACAATGGCTGTATGGTAGAGATGCTGATTCAGGAATCAGTAGTGCCGGGTTCAAATCCCTCCAAGGGTGGAATTTTATTAAAAAATTTGTTTTATTTTATTTTATTTTAATTTATTTTCCTAAGAATGGCTCATTAGATTCTTTTTTTTTTAAATGTTTTCAAAATAATTATTCAAGATTAGAAACGTTTTTCATCAAAATGAATACAGATTCTAGGTTCACTTAGTATATAGGTGGTGGGATCTTTTGGGCAGATGTGGGGGGATGGTTCAAGGCATGCCTTGACTAAGGCCCCTCACATCGTCTGAAAGATCATTCCGCCCGTACTAACACACGTGAAAAACAGTAAAAAAAAATTTTGCCCAAAATGTTTCTTCCACATGCAAGCGTATATTTACAGGCATGTATTTTTTTCCCAACAATTACCAAATTTCCACGAATTTTTATGGAATTTCCTGACAAGAGGAACAGGATTTGTGATTTTTTGTTCCTCTGTTTGTAAATCAATGATTCGAATCACGAATCCTCTGTTCCCTAATGTGATTGGAATTACAAATTACATTGCTTTTTCTAAAGTGATTCAAATCATAAATCCTTTTCTCTCCAAAAAGGATTCAAATCCCATTTTTTTCACAAATCCTGCCCACTCTTGTCACACAATTAAAGCGCATGCAGGGATGGGCATTATCCGAATCATTAGTGATTCAGATCAAAATCTGCATCAAAAGTGAATTAGTCTATCCATATCAGTGATTTGAAACTTTTTTATCATGGATATGTGCGATTCAGATCAAAAATGAAAGATCCATATCCATAATTTGTATCATTCTTATACTCATATCAGCAAAGAATGGATATATATGCTGAAAATTGTGAAGTATGTGCATATAATATGTGCTAAAAAAGGGTAAAATATGCAATAGTATGATGTACAAAGCTAAAATATTTAAAAATATGCCAATAAAATCTAAAGAGAAATTCAGAATAGCTCTGTTTTTTGTATAAAAACAACAATTTGATAAATGAATGTAAGTGAAACAAGCTTCAAAAAATTACAGATTAAATTACAGTGTTGATTTTTTACCACAAAAAGTTGAAACAAAAATGTTTCGGGAACGTTAAAAATTGGAAAAATATTAATTATCCTGGAAAAAATAACGATGGAAAACAGTAAAAAAAGGGATATGTGTGTGAAATTGAAAAAAAAGAAGCTAAATGTGCACTAAAAATAGAAAAATATGTATTTATATCCAAAATATGCAAAAGTATGTGTTAAAATATGGGGTTCATTTTACTCAGAATTTTATGAATTGTAAAGAACACTGATATGAGCAATATGAACTCTCATAAAAAAATGTTTTTCAGTAGAAATCCTTTCCTTTCTCATCAGTATCCATAATCTGCAATTCAAATCAAATTCAACTCTG
Source organism: Ericerus pela (assembly GCA_011428145.1). Taxonomy (NCBI): domain Eukaryota; kingdom Metazoa; phylum Arthropoda; class Insecta; order Hemiptera; family Coccidae; genus Ericerus; species Ericerus pela. Next base: position 657,996 of record WOFM01000448.1, read on the forward strand.
AATTTGTGATTCATGATTTGAATAATTTTGTAAATGATTCAAATTTGTTCAGATCATCACTGATGAATAGGAAGTCCAAAGAAAAAATAAATTATTACGTAATTTTGCACTTTGGAAGATTTAAGAATTTTTTTTAACATTGTATTTAAAAAAAAAAAATGATCTGAAAAGATGATTTGCAGAAATTTGATTTGAATCAGTTTTTAAGGAGAAATCTGTGATCCGTGATTTGAATCAAATTTAACATCTGTATTCACAATCTGTGAATTGAATCAAATTTAAATCTTTATCTTTGATCCTTAATTCAAATCAAAAAATGTTTGAATTTGCCCATCCCTTCTTTTCATATTCAGGATTCATGATCCACAATTCCAATCAGTTTTAATAGTCTATCCATGATCTGGGATTCAAAAAAATTTGTAAATAATTCAATGTATTTGGATTATTACTGATAAAGTGATAGTAGTCATAATTTATGTTTCTGCACAAAGATTATTCATTCATGTTTCACTTTTGCCAATAAAAATTTCTCATTCAGTTGTAAAAACATACACTGACACAATATCAAGGTAACTTATACGGTATGTACAATAACAGGGATGGAATATGACCACAATTTAGTTACATTTATTTGTATTTTAAAACAATCAAATTTTGTTATAATACTGATATTTGGGTACTATTACCTTCAATCATTTAGTACAGGATGCCCAGCAGCCCTATCTCACCCATGTTAACCAAACATGTCATCATTCTGAAGCCAAACAATAGACATGGGTTTACTAAACATGTGCAGTTGGTCCTTTTTGTCTGTTTTTGAAGCTGTCACAGATTCACAATACCAACAGAATGAAAACAGATGCAAAAAGACTTACTACACATGTGCAGTAAACCTATGCCCATTCAAATGTTTGCTCTAATTTTTGTGTTTACCTGGGTATCCAGTACCAAATGATCAAAAATTGTTATTACTTATTTTGGTAATGATTCAGATTTTATTTCCAAATTTTTTCGTTTCTCCCTTCACAAAATTATAAAATAATTGAAATTACATTCTTTTTCATTTTTAGTATTTTTTTGGAAACAATTTTTTTTTCTCAATTACAAGATTACAAATGATGATTGAATTGACATGTTTGTGTAGCTGTATTGTAAATTCTATTTTGTTTCTGGTATTTTCTTAATTTTAGCATTGAAAATACTTCTTGAGTCAGTTTGTGAAATAGTGTCCACTAACCAATTTTGACTAATGTTTTATGTGTGAAGAGTAAGAAAAGGGGTATATAATGACAATAAAAAGTGAAAGGAGAAAATAGTAATGAAAAACAAAGTGGAGGTGGTAACATTGTATCATTGTTTAAAATGCAAATATGAAAATGAAACAAAAAAATTGAACGCTTTATTTTTTTAAATTTTTATTCATTTTTAGTCCTCTCTTCTCATTCTTATAAAATGTGAAACTTGTAAATCTGTTCTCATTTTTATCCTTTTAAAAATGATTGAAATTATGATATTAGCCTTAACAAATTGAAAAAAGGGTAATATAATTGGAATGGAGGGGGTGGCTGATGACAAATTTGAATGTTTACAAACACTACTTCTAGAACCTTTTATTTCAGTATTGTTTTGGTAATGGTATTTAATGCTAGAGTATTTCTGGTATAGAGAATAATGGTAGCGATTTGAAATGATTTTAGAGATTCTGGTATTATTATGTTATTTTAAAGGTACAGGTTTTCAGTATTTATGTTTTCAGTGGTAAATAACATTTCTGTTATTTGTTATGGTAGTTGGATTCACTTTGATCATTTAGTACTGGATATGCAGGTTGTGAGAATATACCAAATGTCCAAATTATGTTGTAATTATTTGAGTGTGATTTTATATAATCTGTGATATTAATATGTGACTAGTTTCTGTGACCATCATGATTTCTGTGGAACTTTGTTAATCTCAAGATGTTGAGCTGTATGTGTTGTTTGTAATAAATAGATCATGAATATGAGAATTTTTCTGTTTGAATATTGAGAGTTACCTTTTTTACTTAATTTGTGAATAGTTAAATTTCATTCATCACAATATGATTCAGTTTGCTTGTTATTGGTAATTTCAATGTCATCAAGTTCTTAAAACTGTCATAGGTTCTAGGCTTAGTGATCATTGTCAATGTGGTTGCCTTTGTTCAAGTCAAGCAGAGTTTTACAATCAAAAGCTGTCTGGTAATACTAATGTCAACTTATTAATTCTCCTTCCATTTGCTTTCCACTTTTGGTTTCATACATGCTTCGTTAGTCTTTCTTTCTTGGCCTGATGCCTGCTTTCATCGCTGTAACATGTTATGTTTGCTGTACGACTGTTTTTCATAATAGATAGTGAAAGAAAGTGGAACACCCTTTTAATTGGAAAAATCATTACACTTGACACTTTCGAACTGATCTACTGTGGTGTAAAGATGGCTTGTATGATGTTGAGCATTCGAATGTTCCCAGTGATTGTAAACAAAATGAAATATGAGAACAGAAAAATGGTAAAGCAATGTTTCACATCGCTAATAATATTGCTGACAATTTTATTGAGATTATATAGACTTATGATACTGCGACACTATGTTTAGGAGATTGACTAATTTGAATGGCCACGAGAATGATCAAACTCTCATTGATTTATGGGTAAAGCTGTATGCTAAATGCATCAAATTTGGTGATGCTCCATAGCTGCATCTATTTGAGTTTCATGCTGCATCTTGTTGACTCTGTGAATTGGGCAATATGTCTACTGTAAAGTAATTTTTTTTGATATAGTGGAAGACATTGCCTGCTGAATTTTGTCCAATCAAAGTTGTGCTAGAAGACGTTAATGGTGTGTCTTGGGACTCTTTGTTTGGGTTGATCATCAAATTTCATCACAAACTTCTACAAGATAAAAAAGTATCAGGTAAACCTGTTACTGCTTTATTTCTAAAACCTTCCTCAGAACCTATTTCTGTTGAAGAGAATACTCTTTTAGGTAACCAGTATAATGATAATTATAATGGACATAATTTTTTTGGTAGAGGTCTATGAACTCCCACAGTTGTAACTGTAAAATTTTCAAAGTAATAGTAATGGCTATAATGACAGTAGGGAGTCAAATAATAATAATATTTAAAACAGACTGGGAAATTGTAATTATGATGCAGGTCTGTCTAATCACAATAATAATCCAAACTCGAATTGTAATTATAGTAATGTTAAATGTTACTACTATAACAAAGCAGGTCACAAAGTGTGAAATTCTTACTTGAAGAATAATAATGATAAATTGTTTGATAATTTGAAAGGTTCTCATTTGTATAATGTTTTTAATGACTGTTCTGAAGTTGATTATAATTTTATGATGTCAAATCCATGTTTGTATTCTGACAACACAAGGCCAACTCATATTAATTTAGCATTAGACTCAGGTCAAACTTCTCATATCATCAATGGTCTATTTGTATTCTCTGAATACATTGAGTTAGCAAAACTATTGTCGATCATAGTTGCTAAGAAAGGTGTGTCACTTGTTGTTTCAGTGGTCGGAACAATTAAATTAACAACAAATACAGGGATTAACGTAGCATTACACAATGTAAGATATGCAAAGGAGCTGCCAACAAATTTTTTTTTCAGTCAAGTTTATGGCAAAATCTGGCTGTCTGTGTTTAGGGAAAAATAGATATTATAGATAGAAACCACAATAATACTGTAATAATGACAGATATTAATGTTTCATTGGATCTCTATGTAATTAGTGTTTTAAGTAACAACTGAAACTTGTAATTTAATTATTTCAAAGGCAAAAATCTGATGGAACTATCACAAACATTTGACTCATTTAAATAACAATGTAAAATTATTTTCTTATAGAGGTTTTTATACTTGAAGTTGATAATGGTGAACGGATTTCTTGCAAACCTTATGTTGTGGGTAAGCAGCATTGGAAACCATTTGACTGACATAAAAGAAAAATGAGGAGACAGTTGGAACTGGTCCATATGGACATCTAAGGTCTAATAAATCCTGTCACCTACAATGATAAAAAATATTCTGTGACGTTTGCAGATGATTTTTTAAACTTTTGTTATATCTACCTACTGAATAACAAGATAGAAGTCCTTTCTAAGTTTCAGTAATATAATGAACTAGTATCAAATAAATTTAATAATAATGTAAAAAGGTTAAGGTGTAATTGTAACGAATATGTTCGTCATATTTTAATATAGACGCACATATTTCGTTCACAGAAAAATACATTTTTCTTACTAAGCAAATTCTTTCCCTAATATAAACAGTCAACTGGCAAAAGTACCGTTACTTCCTGCCAGCAACTACTACACGTTTTCTAACGGAATATTCGAGTACCTGAACATTCTGGTACCCGAATATTCTCAAAATAATTAAATACCTAAATCAGCAAATCCCTACTTTACACACAACACCATAGAAAACCATATACCTTGACAGGTATATAAACTCTGGTTTTCATTAAAATATTTGTATTGTATTGTAATCTTTGACACTGTTTACTAGTGTATAATATTATATTGTAAATAGCTGGTCAGTCTTATACTGTACCTGTAATATTCTTCCAGTCTTAAACTGCGAATGAATAATTGTAAATTTAATATTGTGTTTTAAAATTAAAGTGATAAAGTTTATTGTGTGTTTCAAATTAATTAGAGTCTTTTATTCAGTTAAGGTCCACAATAGCTGTGGATAGTAAAATTCAACTATTTAAATTAATTCTCGAATACTATAATATTCCTGTGAATATTATCGTATATCGAAGGAAGTGTAATCTCCCCAAAAGAGGTTAGTTTCCAGTACTGAACAACCTCTTTTGGCTGTTACAGTAATCACGGTACTGAATTCCTGAATTCTCAGTTTAGAACATATCATTCTGAGAAAGGAATAGATTGCTCTCAGCAGAATGGGAAAGGTGAACAAATGAATAGAGCATTATGTGAAAGAGCATGAACATTAATACATGAAAGCAGTTTAGATAAAGTTTCTTGGAGTGAAGCCCTTATGAGTACTTCATACATTATAAATTGATGCCCAACTAATAAATACTTCATTCCTTTTGAAAGATGGCATTGTGAGAAATATAATAATAACAAGTTGAAAGTATTTGGCTGTGATGCTTTCATGCTTGATTACGCACACAATTCTGATAAATTTGAAAAGAAAAGCAATACGTTAAAATTTGTAAGATATGCGCCAGCATGATATAAGCTTCTGGATGTGAACAAATGTGAGATTTATTTGAGCAGGGATGTTGAATTTAATGAAAAATCTTTAGAAAAGAAAATACAATAAATCTGATCTGATTCTTAAGGAAGTTGATGACTCAAATATCAATAGTATCAAAATTGATGGTGATAATATTAATTCGTGTAATGTAGAATTTTTTTATGCAATTAATTTGTTATTATTTAGTTGATATGGTTAAATGTGATTATCAGTCTACATTTGAAGAGGTGTTAAGTTCTCCTGAGTCTGTTAATTGGAGAAAGGCTATTGATGCTGAGGTTGTTGCTCTGGACTCCAAATGTACTTGGATGTTGTCAAACATCCGACTTCCAATCCTACAATTCTGTTTGAGCTCTACTTGTCTTGTCTAATTAATTAAATTTTTACATGCAGTGCTTTTTGATTGACATAATAAATGAGAAAATATATTTAGAAATTTCAGAGGGAATTGAAGTAAAATTAACAGAAAAAATGATGTCTTGTTATTAAACTGATCCATTTATGGACTTAAACAGTCATCTAAAGCATAGAACACTGTTCCATAAATTTCTAATCACATTAAAATTTAAACCAGGTAATGCTGATGATTGTTTTTTTTAAATATATAGGGAAGAAAAATTTAACAGTTTATTTATTAACATTATCATCAGTGCAAATAACGAAAAGATAATTCAACATTTTAAAAATTGAATAAAGCAAAAGTTTAGGCGTAAAAACATGGGTAGTATTAATAAATATGTAGGTATTAACGTAATATATGATTGTGATAGTGGAATATTACAAATGAATCAAAAATCTTTAATGTCTGTGTCCAAACAATATGTTGTCACCAATTTTCTACCAGAATACTCTCAGATCGAACCTAAATTGCAATTAGAACATGTTTTAAATAATTTGAATTGAAACATAAATACTGAATATCCGTTCTTATTGGGCTGTCTTATGTAATAATGATAGGTCCACATGCAGACATCTACTTTACCATATTGTACTACAGTCAATTTTAAAGTGTAGCCACATATGAACATTTTAAATATCTGCTACATATGCTGAAATATTTATCACAACTAAACATTTAGAGTTACCATACGACTGACAAATAATAAATAATAATTATATAATTGAATTGTTTTCTGATGCCAATTGGGCAAATTGTGTGACAACACAAAAATTTATTTCTGGTAATTGTGTTCAAATTTATGGTTCGACTATATCCTGGTCTAGTAAACAGTAACCAACTGTTGCTCCCTTGAGTACTGAGAGTGAGCTTATTGCATTATTTGAGGCAACATCCAAACGACTATGGTTTTTCAAATTATTAACTGACTTTTGGCTTAACCATACAAGTAGGTCTATAATATTCGAAAACAACCAAAGTTGTCTAGGTCAAATTAAATCAAGTAAATGGAATTCTCATTATTCAAAACACACAGATATGAAATATGGGTTTATTTGTTCACATGTTGACAAATCATTTATTTATATATACACTCCAACAGATTGACAAATACGTGATTTATTTACCAAGGGCTTACCTAAGCCTACATTTGTGAAATTCAGAGATGACCTGAAATTATTGTAATTTTCATATTTGATTATGTTATATGTTTAATGTGAAACATTTTACTGGTAACATATCTGAAATGTTTTTAATTGTATTTGCATATTTTATTAGACACACTATGGTCACCTGTTTTTATATTAATTTGATTTTTATTTGACTTCAGCTTTTTGTTTGATTTGTAATCAATATTATGCTTGTGATAATCGTATTTATTGATACTCAATTTTCCATATGATACACAATTTGAGGAGGCATGTGAGAATATATTAAACATTCAAATCATGTTGTAACTATTTAACTGATTTTATACAATTTGTGATATTAATATGTGACTAGTTTCTGTAACCATCACAATTTCTATGGAACTTTGTTGATCTCAAGCCATTGTGCTGTACGTGTCATTTGTAATAAGGAGATCATGTATATGAGAGTTTTTCAATGTATTTTAATATTGAGAGTTACCCTTTTACTTAATTCGCAAATAATTAGTTTGTTCATCATAATATGATTCAGTTTATTCACTGTTAGTAATTTCAATGTTGTCAAGTCCTCAAAACTCTCACATAGGTAAACACAAAAATTTGCGGAAACATCTAAACGGGCATATGTTTACTGCACATGTATATTAGGTCTTTCTGCATCTATTTTCATTGGGATTTTTAAGCAAGGTGACTGAAATCTGGCAGATTTTTAAAGTAACTAAAATAAGAGTAATCAATTCTTATCATTCCTATAGCTGATTGGCTGTTTATTGAGTATGCACGTAGTTTGATGAATGTTTTTTTTTCACTCACTTTTCTTTTGTTTTAGCCACTGACAGTAGCGTGATCTACAGTATATGTATAATAGTGCCATCTATGTGTTTAAAGATCCCAATTATTTTGGTATTGTGAATCTGTAATGAGTTAGAAAGTAGATGAAAAAAGACTTACTGCACATGTGCAGTAAACTCATGTCTATTATCTGGCTTTAGAATGATTCCACATTTTGAGAATATTGGCGAGGTAAGGTGCATTAGGATTTAGGAAAATTAATGAAAATTAGGGTTTTTTGAAAAAAGGAAAAAGCCACCATAAAAAAATAAAAAGGGTTTTTGAGGGGAAATTCCCTCATTATTTAAAGGTTCTATTGGCTTTATTAAATTTTCAAAATCAGACATGAATGTTTTAGAAGATATACTTATCAATATCAAAATAATTGAATGAATTATTCTTATATTTATGAACTGGAAGAATTGAGATTAAAAATGCACAAAATTGTGATATGTTAAATGGAATGAGAGAACATCCAATCTGAGAGCAAAATGTAGTATTTTTACATCAGTAAATGGCGATGTTATCATACTACACACATACACACACACACACACACACATGCCCGCGCGCACTCACACAATAATAATTATGTTTGATGAAAGAAATTATTTACTTCTAGATGGAGAAGAGACAAAAGAGTGAGAAAAATAAGTGTTGAACAAACAAAACCAACTACTTTCCTCACATACCTACCACTGTTTTATCTTGTTTGTTCATCAACCATAAGGATGGGTTTAAATTTGTATCGTTTTCCCATTTGATATCATCTAGATGTATCATGATACAATACACAAAGATGATATGGTACTTATTTTGGTAAACTGTTACCTATCATTGTATCATGCCTACAACATAGATAAAAATCCTTTTTTCCCTATTGAAAAACCAGGTAGTTCTTCATCTCTTTGTCTGATATGACAGTAGAATGCCAATATTGTCTGGGAAAGAGCTGTGTATCATATTATTGTATCACTGTTTGACATGGTGCCAGGTTATAAACCTTCGACACACTGAGACCATACGATGATACCATATGACTAAATGATACAAATGTACACCAAAATTTAAAATCTTTCTCACAACAATGCTACTCCAGACTTGGGATGGAAGGATTGTTAGATTCCTACCCACTAATATAATCTTTAAATTTGGAAGAACTGCATTCAGTTAATCATCAGTTTCACACAAAAATAAAATAATTGGTACCATTTTCCCACTTTGACCTAATTTGTTTTCTATTTGTATACCCATATATCACTCAAAATTTTGTGAGCTTTTCAGTTCTATGAACTCAGAAGCCTACTTTCAACTTATTCTTCTCCCTTATTGTCATTAAAATTCAACAGAATCAAATTTATCAAATGTAACTGTAAGAACCACTGATTATAAAATTCTTAAATTTTCATGAGATATTGTGATATGTTAGCTGAAGATTCTGTGAAAATTTATTTCAAGTCATACATTTGATAGTGAAGTTCTTGCTTAAATTTCACACTAAATATAATTCTTATAATTTTAATCACACTATGCGATAACTTAGTAACCAAAAGTATGATTTCAACAAAATTTTCATAAAATATTTTTCTCGTCTATTATGATATCTCTCAAAAATTTCAGCTCAGTTCTACCTTTAATTACCAAGATATCACTCAGATTCTTTCTGAGTAATGGGTGGTGAATAATGAAGTTGAATCTCCAATCAAGGATATGAATTATTAATGATAAATATAATTTTAACGATATATTTTACATTAAAAGTTCCAAAAATTATTTAAATTTTCATTATTAAAAAAATAACTCACTAAAATTTGGGATGAGTCATTGGCATCTTAATGTTTATCATTGTATTTTGCAGAATAACTTGAAATTTTGGTCAGAACATTTTACCAAGCAGGGTTAGAATAATCTACACTTTTAATGAAAAAAATTGATTTTTGTTCCAATTTATTTTGCCATGTATGTCAAAATGTTGAACAGCCACAACAATGTTTTAGTGCTGCATTTTCTCATGCAAAGAGAAAATTTTTGAGTTGAAGTTGAAATCCCAGACTTTTTTCCATGTTGAACACAGCTAATGTCTGTATTAGATTTCATGACTACTGGCAGAAAATCACGCATTTTAGAATCATTTTAGCCACAAAAATACAATATAATAAGATGTATGGGTCACAAAATTTGGCCAATCTTGACCAAAAATAATGAGGTTCATTCTAGTTTTGATTGAAATAAGTGTACCATATTTCAAGATTATCGGATAAATTGCAACTTGTACTGATTTCAATCGAAATAAGTTTATATAATACAATCCCCGAGGCACCACTTTGCAGTGCTTTGTATTGTGACATCCCTTTATTTTTGCTGGAAAGTTGGGTAACATTTTATAATTCTTTGTTTTGGCAGAAGCAACAAATTTTTCTTTTCTTTGTGTATGTTTGGGTAGTGACGCATGAATATGGAAAATGATGGAATAATATTGTGAAATAATTTTGATGAATTAATTTTGTCAAATAATTTTGGTTGCCTTATACATTTATAAGGTTTATTTGAGAGCTTTCAATCAACTATAATTTACAGTTTTTAATGTAACTGTATTCTACATAATCATTTTACAGATAAATGGAAAGAAACACTCAAATGGTTTTGTACAAAGATGATGACACTGATGACATAAATTTGTATTCCAATGATAAATGCGATTAATGGCCAAATATCTTCATGATAATTTCTTTCAAGTTAACGGACATCATTCAAAACAAAACTTGGGCCGTATTTTTACGCATTATGAACCACAGTTGTCAAGTCAGTATTAAAATATTGGAAATTTGAAATATCAACAAGCACTATAATTTGTTTTCATTTTCACATAAGTATTTGAATAGAATTTCAGAGATGTGAAAATTATACGAACAATTGAGCTGAAATTAGGCTTAGATGATATATAAGTTTCAGATTATTTGAAAATTTAGTAGCAATTGTACGTTTGGTTCCAGAGATATTGCTGGAATTCCTCAACTAGATTGAGTTCATATTATCTGAATAATTACAGAATCCCAACTGAATTTCAGTAATAACCTGAGAACAAAATGTACAATTTCAACCAAATTTTTACAGAATATTTATTTAATATAACTTGATGTCTCTACAAAATTTCTACTCTCTACGATAAACAGTTCTATTGAAATTATTCTTGATAACATTAATTGTATGGAAAGAATGTCTGTTTTATAGCCTGTGATAATAAATTAACGAATTCTTAATTCATAAGAACTTCTTTAAAAGAGATTATCAGAGTGCATCGCTTTAGTAGAAATTTATTAATGTGTATTAATTGCAACTTTGGAATGTCAATTCCATCTGATATGCATTACAAAAATTGCCACCATGGTTCTTATTATGAACAAGGGTAAACGTCAGCTGAAATGAAAAAACTTTCAAACATACATACCAAAAATTGGGGCCAAAAATGATGGAATTCCATCATTGATTCCCCCGGTTTTATCGCTGCACATTTTACTTAGAAGTGGAATGGTAACAAATCGCAAAAATAAGTTCAATATTCTACCAATCAGAATGAAAAATCCTAAAACTTAAACAGAAATTATATTAATGGATTCAGATTTAGTTATATCATAATAAGGTACAGTTACAGTATAGCGGCCAATTAAGAAATTATGACTTTCATACACCAAAAAATACGAGCATCTCGCGAAAAGAAGTTTTTTCAGCAGGTTACATATGTAACATCTTGTTGGAGATTCAATTGGAATGGGAGCATTAAAAATTCGTCTATTTTTTTGTCGAATATATTAAATTATAGTGGTCTTTGTCATATTAGTTCGTGGCCCAGTGGATAAAGATGTAAACTAACATGCTACGGATTATGAGTTGAAACCTTATGTATTCTCTTGAATTTTTTAATTTTATTTATTTTTGTTTTTTTATATCGCTTTTCAGCATTTATTTAACAAGTATTAAAAAAAAACGGGCGTGCTTCACATGCACCAGCTTTACCACATGGCTGAAAAGTAGTAGAAAAAAATGAAAATAAATAAGATAAAAAAATTCAAAAGAATACATAGAATTCGAACCCACAACCAGCAGCATACTAACATGCATTCTTATCCACTGAGCCATGAACCAATTTGAAAATCAAAATTATAATTTCATGTGTTCAACCAAACAATAGACAAACTTCAAACATGACGTCATAACATGCAAACCAGCTGGAAAAATTTCCTTCCAGGAGATGCTTGTCAAAAAATTTGTTTTAACGAGATTATCACAAATTTGAAGAAAATTAATTTGGCAAATGTACCATTTGAAAGTTATGATGTTTTAGAGTTTGGTAAACAAGACAACAGAGAAAATAAGACAAAAATGCCTGAAAATAATGATAACATAATAAAAGTTGATCTACAATCTGTTGGCACTATAGCATATCAGTGTTGTGAAAGAACTCAATTTCATTGAAAATTAAATGACTATGATATATTGATCTCAACGGTAATTACAACTTAAGAGCTAAGAAATTTTAAAAAAGGCCCCGCATTCTTTGTCGCAAATATTTGCGATTGTGCGTCTTGTTATGGTAAATTTCAGAAACTCAAGTAACAGAAACAAAATGAAAAAATGTAACATTTCTCGATCCCTACAAGAAACCAAAATTGTGAGAATACATAAATATTTCAGGAAATTTAGAATGCGATCATGAAAACTTTGATAGAATTATCAACTTTGATAAAATTGTTAAGTTGAATTTTTGAATTTATCAATTTATGAAAAACAAAAAAATGCAATCATAAATATTGTTGTTATAATTTTTTTTGATAACTTGAAAAGGTAGCATGAGAACTTCAAGGATATATATATATATATATATATGATGGAGACGACACAGAACAGTTTTAACATCAAATTGAGTGTCCAAACTATAGATGCTGCGTGCTAGCGTATGTGTTGTTCTATACTCCACCTGCACTCGCTCACTAACCATTATCACTACTACTTTCAACAACGTAAACTAACACTTTCAGGTTATGCGAACAAACACGACTTTTTTCTTTCGTTCACCCGAGAACGCTGAAACTCATTTCCCACTCAAACTTTAATCTTATAATGGAGGGAGATCGCTTATCTTCCTCAAACATGTAAATCATACTTTTGTTTATTGTATTATAGTATCTCTAACTAACTTGTTTCTTTCCTTGGAAGTCAAACCTCACTTCATGGAAAGCAGAGCTGCGATTCTCAAACAGAGTTAGTAGAGAGTGATACTTAATCTTTCAATTTAATTTTTTTTACTATAGTATCCTAAGTTTAAAGGAACTATGCATAATTTTCGTTAAAAAAGGTTTTTTTTTTTCAAAGTTTTATTTATTCATGAGCAGTTAGCTCAGTGAATTTTTTAAAATTGTTTAAATTTTTCGAAGTTTATTGAAAATTATTCGTAACTAAATCGAATCACGTTGGCGCCAAAAATAATTCAACGCCATTTTTTCATCTTCCGAAAACAATGGATTGTCACTTTGCGGTAAGGTGAACCAAAAAGGATTTTCGCTGTGGGATTGCTGAATACTTCGGACCTGGATCGTCTGTTACAGTAAGGAGAACAAATAGTTAAATTTTGGTGAAAAAATCAGAGATCGCTGTTTCGTCGAATCCAGTTGCTGTGAACATCAAATGGCGTCATCTGCTGAAAATTCATTGTCAACCATCTCCAGGAACTCATCAATCAATTTCTGTTCATCAATTAACCTGTATGAATCCGAGACTGAGATTTCCAA
>WOFM01000448.1:674430-1105724 GCA_011428145.1 Ericerus pela
ATCTCCAATTAGCCTTGGGTTATGAGAAAACTATTGCAAAAATGCAATTTGAAAATCTCCCTGAAAATAGAAAAAATTTAGAAGTATTCAAACAAATTTTAAAGGAGGACTGTGACCAAAAGATGAGAGATAAACAAATAAAATGATAATATCAATCATCAAATAGAAAATTTGAACATAATGGAAATAAAAATAGAAACAATAATGGAAATCACAATAATAATAAAGATAATAGATGGCACAGAAATAATAATTATAGACGTAATAACAATAATAATGGTAATTAATGGAAATGGCTAAAATAATAATAATAATAATAATAATAATAATAATAATAATTACAAGGGTAATAACCCAAGAAATGAAAATAATAATCAAAATTCACAAAATAATTATAATAGCAATACAAATAATAATATCAATAATAATCAATCACCCAGAAAAAATGAAAATCAGCAAGCTAGATGCTTTATATGTAATCAAACGGTAAATGCCCCGAATATAAACCTGAAAATAAGGAACAGCGAAAAGAAAAACCAAAAAATAATAATAATAAAGATAAAAACAAGAAGAAAGGCCAATCAAATTATCATACATGGTTAAAAAATACAAAAATAATGGAGATTGGTTATTAAACAAATTAATAAAAGATAATACAAAAAATGAAAATTACAACCATTAAATAACAAAATGTTACTTGGTGGGGGGTGGAAGTCCACCTGACATCTAAATTAGAAAAATTAATTAATATAACTAAATTTAAAATACCAGTAAAATAGCAATGTGCCCTGAAAAATATGTATTTATATGCTACACATATGGGGAACGTGAGAATTTTGACAGAAAATGAAAATAATATACAAACAGCTATTGAATTATTGGAAGTCCATTATGTAACAGACCTCTCATTAGATATTATGTCCAGGATAATAGTGACGGAATCTGGGATACTGCATATGGAACAAGGAAGGGATAAAATACAAACACATTTTATTGAAACTGGGGATATTTTATTCACTTCATACAAAATTGATGGCGTTTTTCAAGTCAATTATGATTATATTGATTTACCAAAAAAATGTATGCCCATAACTCAAAATTCAAATGATGAATGGGATTCCTTTTCTGTGGAATTAGAAATAGAGGAAGAAGAAGAATCAAATATAGAAATTAATAACAATAATAATAATATAGAAATATTAAATGAAAATAATACAAATAATGAAAATAATATAAATGACAAAGAAAACATTACATTAGAAAATAATAATAATGAAAATCAAAAGATAAATAATTCACAAGAAATAATTAAAAATAATACAAATAAACACAAAAAAATGATTTGGCACAGAAGATTAGGCCATCTTAATGGAAAATACATGCAATATTTGCATAAAGTCACAACGGGCATTCCAAAAACATTAAATTTTAAAGATGACGATTTCTTAAATTGTGAAATTTGTAAAAGAGCAAACAGTCAACATTTGGGTCACAATAATAGTAGGTACAAACCACAAAGGAGACTAGAAATAATTTCCTCCGATATTATGGGGCCATTCACATCCACAATAGCAAATCAAAAATATATATTAACGTTCATCGATAATTATAGTAAATATACCTTTTTCATTCCAATATCCAATAAAAGTCAGGTATTCAATGAATATAAAAATATTTTTCTATCTATGAAAAACAAATTACCTGAAACCCCAATCAGCCAAATTAGGTTTGACAATGCAAAAGAATATACAGACCAAAAATTAACAAAATTTTATGAAGAAAATGGGGTAAAAATAGAAAATGTAGTCCTTACTCACCAGAGTTGAATGGAATATCTGAATGCCAAAATTAAACTCTAATAAAAAGAGTAAGAAGTCTTTTAATAGATAGATGTTTGGACATGAAATATTGGGCACATTCAATAGCGACAGCTGCGTATTTAATAAATAGGTCACCCACAAGGGTTAATATGGAATATAAAACACCGTATGAAATGTTTTTTGGCAAAAAACCAAATTTAGATAATTTAAAAATTTTTGGTTCACTCGTGTATAGACACATGATTCGTTGATTTAGAAAACATCCTAAAAGCCACTAAAATGGAAAATCATGTTTTGATGGTTTCTGTGAAGAAATAGGAATTATCAACTGGTAAAACTAGACAAAAATGACAACGAAAGACTTCAGTTGAACGATGACATCGAAAGAAGATCAAACACACATATTACGAACACATAAATAATACACCAAATATTCACTTTCACGAACTTTTATTTTCACACAAGATGGTGAAGATGTTATTTCATCAACGTTTAATGAGCAACAAGAGGCACACAAAATATATTATCACAGTTGGGTTTCAAACATAAAATCACAGATTACAAATAATACTAAAAACAGTGTTACCACAACAAATGATATGTGAGAATAATAAGCCAACGTATAATATAATTTGCTATTATTCTCACACGCCTCCTCAAATTATAATTATACGAATTGTCAATATAAAACAAATTACTAAATTAACGTCATAAAGCAATAAGTTGGTCATTATACAAAAAATGACAAAAGTCAACAACAAAAAATTACAACGTGAAAAAATATTAACATATGTGGTAAACGTATAGAAAAAAAGTTACAATTTTAACATCTCACAAAACATGACAAATTTGGGCCTCGGGCAGCCCTTCGTGAAAACGTCACCCAACTTTCGTGAAGTTGGTACATACGAATATTTAAATTCTAAATTTACATGATCGCATACAAAACGGTACTTTACGTCTACGTGCTTAGACCTGCGAGTATTCCATTTACCCGAATGCAGGAGCGCCAAGCAACTCTGATTATCCTCATAAATCGTGGCCTTGTCATTTATTTGAATGCAAAAATCAGTTAACAAATATTTAAACCAAATAGATTCAGTAGTGGCATCGCATATGGCGATAAGCTCACTCTCAGTGCTAGATAACGCTACAGTTGGCTGCTTTTTGCTGGACCAGGACACCAGTGAACCATAGACAAAGACACAATATCCAGAGATTGACCAACTTGTAGTCACACAATTACCCCAATTGGCATCAGAATATGTTTCTAGAATATTATTATTATTAGTGTGTTCATTTGTGAATGTTAATTTCTTATCTTTTGTGGTTACTAAATATTTAAGAACTCGTAGTAAATACCTAAAATGTTCATCAGTAGCATGACTGGAAAATTAGCTAAAATACGATATTGCAAAGCAAATATCAGGCCATGACCCTAGCATTAGGTACATCAGACATCCCACGAGCTGTTGGTAGTTGTTATTCAATACACTATCACACGCATTGAGATCCCTGTCCAATTGGAGTTTGGGATCAATAGGTGTGTAGGTAGGTGCACAATTTTCAACACCAAAACGCCTCGCAACAGTCTCAATGAGACCTCTCTGCTCAATTTCCAGAACACCTTCGTCACGATTGTGATTAATGTTTAATCCTAGGTACTTATTAATTTTTAACAGATCTTTACATTTAAATCTTTTATTAATTTCCTTTTTAAAATATGTAATTAGTGTTTTGATTATTGGAGCTTATTATGACGTCATCAACGTATGTGAGTAAATATACTATAGAATTATTATTTTTATCTGTGAATATATATAAACAGTCATCAACCTTACTTTGTACAAAACCAAGAGAAACAAGGAATTGGTTGAACAATCTGTTCCACACCTTAGGCGACTGCTTCAGACCATAAATCGACCTATTTAATTTTAATACATTATTGTGTTTATTTATTTGTGTTTCTATACCTTCTGGTATCTCAAGATATACATCTTCCAACAGAATACCATTCAGAAAGGTACTACATATATCTATTTGTTCAATATAAAATTTAAATTTGTTGCTAACTGCCAACAGTGTCCTAACAGTCGAAAGTTTTGCCACTGGTGCATAAACTTCATCAAAGTTATATCCTTTCTTCTGCTGACACCCTCTGGCAACTAGTATGGCCTTATACAGGACTTTATTATTATTATCATATTTCTTATTGAATATCCAGCGACATGTGATGGTGGGGGCGCCCTTTGGATGTTTGGTCACCCGCCAAGTCTGATTGGAATCCAGAGCTTTAATTTCATCTGAAATAGCTTCTTTCCACATCATACTGTCAGGTGCAACTATCCCCTCCTCAAACGTCAAAGGGATGCCGTCCTCAGCAACATATATATAATTTGCTGTACCATCACATCCAGTCGCCTCCTGTGGCAAACAATCCAAGTTCAAGTCACCATCTACTTCAATATTATCCAAGTTTGATTCTGTAACTTCTTTAAAAATATCATCATCTTTTGTGTATTTATTACTATTATTATTCCCTATTTTATTTTCAAAGAACTCAACATCTTGTGACAAACGTACTTCTTTTGTATTTGTGTCTAACAATCTATATCCACAGGGTGAGTACCCTACCATAACCAATTTCTCACTTTTATTTTTAAATTTATTAGAATCGTGTATGAATGTCAACATATATGCGTCGCATCCAAACGTTTTTAATTTTGTGTAGTCAAATACTTCATTAAACCACCTCTCAAAGGGGACAAATTCTTTATTTGTCGGACATCTATTCACTATATAGACAGAGCACAATATGGCTTCTGACCAATAGATCTTGTCAAGACAACTCTCGAATAATATTGTTCTCGCCCTCTCACAGAGTGTCTTGTTCATCCTCTCAGCCTTCCCATTCTGCTGGGGACAGCCACCAACTGTAGGTTCAAAAATTATTCCCTTCTCAGCACAATATGACTGGAAGGTTGTATTTGTGTATTCTGTGCCACGATCACAGCGGAGCCTTTTTACATTATATCCAAATTTATTTGAGACCATTTTGTGATATTCCCTAAATTTTGTGAACGCTTCCGTTTTACTCGTCAGTAGGTACACACAACAAAAATTGGAATAATCATCTATAAGTGTCATAAAATATTTCGCTCCTTTATATGAAGGAGGATTTATCGGACCACAGAGATCAGTATGCACCAATTCCAGAGGCTTTTTAGTTTTTCTTTCATGCCTCAGGAACGGTTTTCGTCTCTGTTTCCCCATAACACAGGGTTCGTACAACAATCTGCAGTTGGAGTCAACGTTCGGTATTAAACCTCTGTTTGACAACAACTTAACATCATTAACATTCAAATGAGCAAGACGCCTATGCCACACAGTCAGCGGGCTTGATTCATCCTTCAACGTCAGATTGCATGATTGACTTGACATTTTCAAAAAATCAATCGTGTACAAATCTGAGTCCACGTTAACCCCAGTGGTTACAATTTTTCCACTGCAGCATTGGATGACCTCAACTGATTCCTCTCTGAACAGAGTATCAAAACCCAACTTGCTCATTTGTTTTACCGAAAGCAGATTTTGTGGCAGCTCCCAAGCATACCTTACATTCTTCAATTCAATTACAATTCCATTTAAAAGTTTTAATTTCACCGTACCCACAGACGTGACGGAAAGCGAGACTCCCTTTTTCGCAACACAAATATTATGAGGGTGAATTAATTCGATGTACTCACTGAACAGGTTAATATCATTTATAATATGAATTGTGCATCCACTATCGACAACAAATGTGGTTTGAGGGATTAAACTATCATCTTTATTACTCTCAAAATCATAAATTTTATTACTATTACTACCATTAATCGTGAAACTAAAGCCCATTTCAGAGCATTCATTATTAATATTATTATTACCATTGCACATCTGTGCAGAATTCCAAATAGAATTACTATTACGATCCTCAGATCTACTAAAATTATTATTATTGTGATTGTGACTGTGATTGTGATTTTCATAGTTATTATTATTCCTATTCTTAACAAAACAATTACGAGCTATATGGCCAATTTTGTTGCAGAAATGACATTTGATCTTAGACTGACTACTATCATTACCACAATTACGACCATTATTATTAACATTATTATTTTGTGAACCTAAATTGTGATTATTATTATTAAAATTTCGACCTTCAATATCAGAAGACAAATTGTGAAAATTAATACTACTATTACTGTGAGATCTTCCTCGACTAAAACCACAATTATTGTTTTGATTTTGCGACCAGCCACGATTGAAACGATTATTAAAATTACCAGAATTACGACCGACATTGTTATGGTTACCAAAGAACAGATTCTCTTCACCAGCAACAGGTACTGATGAAGGTTTTAGTGACACAGGATTCAGAGAATTATCTCTAACAGTCAACTTGCTATCCGAAGATAGTTCAGGCTGGAAATTGTTCAGCCTCATGAACACTCTATCCCAGGTGACAACTTCTGCATCCTCCAGAACAACTTTGATCGGACAAAATTTGGCAGGCAGCGATCTCAGCAACACCAGGATAAACTGCTTCATGGTTGTCAAGTCTCCCAGTTCGGTCAAACGACGACATTGAGCACAAAAATCAAGAAGATACTTCTGCAAATCAGCACCAAAAACATACCATTTAGCATACAACTCTCCTCGTAAGTCCATCAGCATCTGGTCATTTCCATTGTCAATTAAATTAGTCAACACTTGAAACATTTCTTTCGCCGTCGTGTACGTTTGTATAATCTCCAGGTATTCGTCAGTCACATTATTCGCTGTCAGGAACATTGCCTTAGCATTCTCCTTCAACCAAGCATCTCCCCTATTACAAACAGTTGGTAAAGAATCAGTTATTATATTACCCAATGATTCCTTTGCCAACAACAGCTCCATCCGGAACTTCCAGGTTTTGCCATTTTGCCCATTAAACGGCTCAATATTATTCAGCTTCCTAACGTCCATCTCGATGACAGGTAACGACAATCAGTTGCACCGCAAACAGCAATTTCAGCAACTACAAGATACGCCGACCAACGAATCAACTCGAACGAGATCACAGGAACAGCGAGAAGCGAACATATTAGAAGACGAAAAATAAATTAGAAGGCATGGTTACTACTTGGAAGAAGCGATCAGGATTTGACAGCACAACATTGACAAATTATAACAATGGCTACCACGTTGACATCCAGGTAACTGGGCCCATAACCTGTGAAGAAATAGGAATTATCAACTGGTCGAACTAGACGAAAATGACGACGAAAGACTTTAGTTGAACGATGACATCGAAAGAAGATCAAACACACATATTACAAACACATAAATAATACACCAAATATTCACTTTCACGAACTTTTATTTTCACACAAGATGGTGAAGATGTTATTTCATCAACGTTTGATGAGCGACAAGAGGCACACAAAATATATTATCACAGTTGGGTTTCAAACATAAAATCACAGATTACAAATAATACTAAAAACAGTGTTACCACAACAAATGATATGTGAGAATAATAAGCCAACGTATAATATAATTTGCTATCATTCTCACAGTTTCTTATGTATTTGAGTGTGAAGAATTCAATTCTTTTATCAAAATGTACAAAAAACCATTTGAAACCCCTGAAAATCAAGATTCAAATTTATATTTTCTATGAAAACATACTAACCACCACTGATCGTTTGTTTTGATAAAGTACTAAATCAAGATTTTTTTTTCAATGCATACTAAAGCTCTCATAAATTAATATACCATCAACAACAGTTTATTTTAAAAAGTTCTAAAGACCAATTTATACGTATGAAATTTTATTCTTCATTTCAATAAAGAAAAACTGTCAAACTTTTGATATAGGAATAGAAAAATTAAAACAAATTGTCATTAACAATAGATTCAGAATCATCTTCTGAATCATTAAGAAGTTGGAAAGGACAAGCAATCAAATAAAAAGAATGAGAAGCAGGATTTACTGTTATTCCCAAGCATTTCAAAATGGTATTAACATCTGCCAATTTTGCCTTGGAGGCTCGATTTTTTGGATGAATTACAGGTGCTTTGACTGTTACTGACATTGATTTATTCTTCCTCACCATGTCACATGAAGTTACTTCACTGCTGTAGGAATTTCTTACATTAATGTTTCATAAATCAGCAAACTTAAGCTTCATTCTCTGGAGGAGTTTCAGTTGTAGTTGGTAGTGGGCTATTTTTTGGGAGAGTTTTCAGTATATTCTCGAATCTCTCACAGGTTGAGCAAATATCTGTTTTAATGGAACCAAAACCAATGTTAAAGTTGTCCTTGAAGACTTGTAGTATGCGGCATAATTGCATTTTATTCCTTCATTTTTTTGAAAAAATATTTTAAGCATCAAATGAACATTCAACTGAATGGAAAAATACATTCGATTTAAAGCAGCAGCGCAGCCATAATGACATTCTCAAACTCTGTCAGACTTTATATCAGTGATTATGGAGTTTTTCAAGTCAGTATTGGCAGGCTTTTTCCCACCTCTTTTTTCTTTCATATCCTCATCAGGTTGAAGCATTGATTTAGCAGCATATTCCAGTTTCCTTCGACCAGTGGATACAACACCGAGAAAGGCTTCCTTGCAAACTATCACCTTTCCTTGCTTTGTTTGAATGTTGCACTGAATAATGAAATTGCTGATTTTCTCTGATGACTTTCTTCCTTTACACAAATTTGATTAAATGTAGAAATAGTTACACATTTTTGCAGGAACTGACATTCCTGAACTGCATTTGACAATGACCAGAAGTTTTTATGAAAATAATATAGGTCTTCAGGATCTACTGAGTGAATACCACATACTTTACTTGCAGTTCGGGCATGCTGACAATTTCGAGTAAGGCAACCTTTATTTCGATAATTTTTCTTCTACTTGGCCTCCAATGTGCTTTTCCAGTTAGATTTATTAAATTTTCTTCTTTGATTAACTTTAGGTGTTGCAACTGCCTCCGGATCATCTGGAGAATCCATTTTTCTTAATACTAATCACTTTCTTTTGCAATAAAATCACATCTTATTCAATCACTATCAGCAAAACAATATTTATTTTCTTAGTGTACTAAACGTCATAATTTTTTTTTCATTATGTACTAAGCTACTACAGAAGATTTCAACTTCAAAAATTCCATAGAAAAAATATTTGTGAAGCTATAATTTTTGGCCATTCTATAGCAGTGCTACCAATCTTTCAGTTGAAAAAAAAAAATCATCAAAATTGATCCATGTTTGCCCTTACAGTAGTTTTTTGTGGTTTTTGAATAATTTAGACTTTGGGATTTAGTATGTTTTCAAAACAAACGTATCACATTCCAATAGGAGTGCGCCAATGAAATGCCACAAAATCAAAAAATAAAAATATACAAAAAATTGATCCCAAACTTGCACCAAGGGGTGAGAAAGGAATACTCATAGGATACACCACTACGGCCGATATTGTATCAGAGATCCTTTCTCTAACAAATTTAACATATCATGTGATGCAAAATTCAATGAAAATAAAAATATATCTGACCTAAAAAATTGTGAACAAAAACTGGTATTAAAACCAGCAGAATTCCTTAAAAATATAATAAATTTAAATACATTTAACATTACAAAAACAATAGATAATAGATGGATTGAGGACTGCATACTAACATGTTATAAGGATGTACGGAAAAATCCCTTAAGGAAGGTGTGAGAATGCGACAATCATATCTCACGTTTTTTGTTTGTGTTTGTGCAGTCTGTAAAAATTCTGTAAACTGTGATTTTAGTATTTTGATAATATGTTTGTGATTTGATATTTTTATTCCACCTTCAACCTTGGTGTTGAATCAATAAACTCTCGAGTAAACTGACTCTGAATTAATTATGGTGTTCATTTATTTTGTGTTTTAATACTTATTCAATCATCAATCGTTTGCTCATTCGTTCGCCTTGCAGTTTAATGGTGGTCTACGTATTTTCTGGTGGTTTGCTGGAGATTTAAAATCAAAATCTCACAGAAGGAATGGATGCAAGCCATTGCAGATGAATTTATTTCACTGGGGGAAACGGACGTCTGGGAGGAGGTTGATTATGATAAATCCCTCAAAACAATAGACACACAATGGGTTTTTGTAACCAAACCAAATGATGGAGGATATCATCAACCCAAAGCAAGATTAGTTGCTAGGGGATTCAAAGAAAGAACTGAGTATGAACTTGGCCAGGTCTTTTCCCCGTCATACCTATTTGTTTGGTTAGATGGTTCTTGTCAATAGTCAATAATTACGACTTACCTATGGTTCAGTATGACGTGAAAACCACATACCTAAACTCCCCATCAATAGTACCCATTTATTTAAAAACCCCTGAAGGATTACTAATGGAAAGTAATAAATTACAGAAATTAAAAAAGTCAATATATGGCCTAAAAATATCCTCAAAATCTTGGTACAACCTCATAAATGAATATATATTAAATATGAGTATTGAAAGATCAAAAGCAGATAAATGCTTATACTTTAAAAAATGCAATGAAAAAATTATTTTTATGACTACCTATGTCTATGACATTTTAATAGCTTCAAATACTCTTGAATGGATAGAAAATGTGAATAATTCCTTCAAAAAAAGATTCACAATGAAAATCATAGATAATCCACGCTTTTATTTAGGCTTTGAAAAGCCAATTTTATAAACACTCCAATCGAAACCTCATTGAAAATTGAAGAGGATGAAAATTCCACATACGATACAGAATATTGTTCTATTATAGGCGCCTTATTATACCCTGCTAGAATAACAAGCCCAGACATATCATTCGCTGTAAATTTCTATTCAAGGTTTCAAACAAAATCTATCCAAAAACTAAAAAATCATGTGAGAAAAATTTTTAAATACATAAATACAATAAAAGATTACTCCCTAAAATTCACATCTGACAGAAAGGGAATACACTTGTTTGTGGATGCTTTCTACCCACCTGATGTAAAGGATCATAATATAAAAATTTCTAATTTAAATTTGGGGAAATCTATTTCATGCTTTTTGATTTATTTAAATGGGAATTTACTAAATTGGAATGTAAGATGACAAACAATTGTAGCAACAAGCTCTACTGCAGTGGAAGTCTTTGCCATTTTTGATGCTTTGGATGACATACTATTGAGGTGAATTCTGATCACTTTACACGGAAAAGATAATCATGGACTTCCATCTTAGAAAAATGATTTATTAGCGACGTTAGTACAATGACTGACAAACGGAGAACATTCTCCGTCGAGCAGTGGCGGAAAGAATACTGTGTTGGCAATCAGTGTCGCCACATGTAAAACGAATAAATGTAATATACATGTTACATACAGTGTTAGTCAATGTAGAGTTATGTGTTCGTGAGGAAGTGAGGGAATCGTATCCCAACACCCCCCTGCGATTCAAAACGGACGAACAAACATATAAATAAAAAAGTGTCACACAAAGTATGTATAAAAATAATAATAAGCAATAGCAGGCAATATTGTTACATATAAATATCATATAAAAAATTGCTATAAAATGGTAAAAATATTAGGTATGTCGTTGACTAGTATTATGGTTTACAATTAAAATGTGTATAAATTTATGTATCAATTGTTTTATCTTATATATCGTGTAATTATTAACAAGAGGTATACATTTAACCTTCTGTTATAGTGTCACGTCTTATAAATATTGTGTGATTTTAATTTTAAAAAAATATATAAAAAGTAGGTCGGAGAGATCAATATCTCCTCATTGTCAGCTGTGGAGAGAAAGTATCATTATGTATATGTCCTTATAATTAGTTGTGTGGGGTTTAGATAAATATGCTATTGTTGGAATCAATTGTATTTGTTAGGGAATGCTGGTGCCAGTAAGAGACTCAGAGCAGCAACGGGGAACCTATTGAATATTGTGATGTGAATTGTGAAACAAAATATGGACCACTTGGTTTCCAACAGGCGCTAAAAGACCAACGCCCATCCGCAGTCCAAAACCACTTGGAAGATGTTTTCAGTCCATATATTGACTTTATTAATCTTAGGCAATTATTTTTGCCTAGTTGGCATCCCTTAGGGTTTGATATGAATATAGGATATTTTATTTGTGAGTTAAGGAAGGCTGTCTTTATATCGAATTGTGTTATATTTAGACCGTATTTATTTGTAAGAGATAATATCCTTCTTATTATCCAATATTGGATTACCAGGGCATATGTTTCAGTTAGAGAGTAGTGAGTAAGATCTTTAAAACCCCTCGCAACCAGTCTAGCCTTCGCTATATGAACGCCTTGGTTGCTGGGTTTTGTGGTGAAACACCACTTCGTATCTACTAACCTCACATTTTTCTCCTTTGGTACGACTTCCCACACGCCCATATCAGATAATGACTTCAGCTCGTCTGTAATGGCTGGTTGCCATTCTTCCTTAAAAGGATTGTTTTCAACATCCTCCCATTTTTTAGGGATGTGGTCCTCAATGTAATTCTTATATCTTGATTTAAATAAGTTTAAAATTACGGGAGTTTCTATTATATTACTATTATCCTGTATTTTTTCATTATCATTATTTTTATTATCTATTTGTTTTATGTTTCTCGTTTCATCAAATCTGACATCGCATGTAACATGCGATTTGTCTATTAATGGGTCCCTTATACAGTACCCACTATTGGTATACCCTACGAAAATTCCTTTATCGGATCTTTGGGTTAATTTCAGGTGTTCACTGTTGGCTTTTTTTCTTTTATTTTTCGTGGCTTGTTGCTGACGGACCTCTATTGGAATATGCCTGTGAGCGAGAGACCCAAAAACTCTCATATTGGATAAGTCCAGCTTTGTGCCGTAAAACATCTCAAAAGGGGTCTTATGGTCTTTGTTGGCCCTAGTTGGGCTTCTGTTTATAACATAAACAGCTGTCAGAACAGCCAATGACCAAAAACTGAAGTCCAAATCGGAGTCAAACAACATAGCCCTTGTCCTTGCCATGATTGTTTGATTCTGCCTTTTGGCCATCGAATTCAATTCTGGTGAATACGGAACAACAGGCTCGAGGTTTACGCCGTTGTCCTCACAAAATGTCTTCATATTTGAGTCAAGATATTCCCTAGCATTGTCGCATCTTAAAGTGGCTATTGGGTGATCCGGAAATTTTGACTTTAATTTCATATATAGTATTTTAAACTCCTCAAAAACCATTGATTTTTTCTCAATAGTGGAGATAAAAGTGTATTTTGTGGCATGATCCACGAATATCAAAATATACTTTTCACCATATATGCCTGGTGAGAAGGGGCCCATTGTATCTGATGAAATGAGCTCGAGTTTTCTTTCTGGACATGTGCGAGTTCCATTGTGCCCTAATCTTCTAGAATTAGCTTTCACACATACCTCACACAGACTGAACTCATCATCATGAAACGTAATTCCGTTTGGAATACCTCTTGAGACCTTTGTCAAGAACTTTAAATTTTTTCCTGATAAGTGTCCCAATCTCCTATGCCATATCATTTTTTTATCTATTTTTAATTTTTCTATATTCTCATTGACTTCTTGCATATCATTTATTAGGTCATTATTATCTGTTGTGTTATTATTTTCGTTTATACCTACATCCTCATTCATTTCACTTCCACCTTCATTCGTTTCATTCTCTTGTGTATTATTATGTAACGATATTTTTGTATCGTTCATAATATGAAATATTTTCGTATTACTAATTATCATCATCATCATTACTTTCTCTCTATTTTACTATTATTTCCCATTCATTAACTCTCACGTCATTTCTTCAAGTCAAGACTTGTTTGATGACATCATTTCCTACATAAACAGTTACTGTGTTTACTCATAAACAATGAACTCATCTTTTGTTTACACTATTTCTGCAATCTTGCATATACACTAATTTCTACTAACTTATTTGTGAACACCCATTTTATATGACATATTCTTACGAGACCATTGGTCATACTTACTGTACATATATTTCTATTAACCAATAAGATCAAAACCCTTCTCCAATACTCTGTAAATTTGCCTGAACCTTCCTCTTTCTACTTACTATATAATCTCATGTTTTGTACTATTTCATACATTCTAATTCATTCTAATTCTACTTCAATCAAGTTTACCTTTTGATTACTCTGTTACACTAATTCTTTTAATCTTTGATATTTATTACTGTTACTCTTCTATAAAGTTTATGTCTAATACACCTTTTTAACTAACTTGTGTATTTGATTGTTCTGTTACAATATATAACCATCACAGAATAATTGGCGCCCAAATGAAACAAATTGTGTTTCTAATTGTGATAAAAAGTCGAAATAATTTTCAAAAAAATAAAAATTTTTTATTAAATAAAAAGAAACACAGTGTCTTAAAGTGCCGATATTAACGTGCAGAATAAAATTAACGTGCAGTAAAAATTCCAAGTAAAAAGAATCCAGTTTCCAGTCCATCCAATCCAAAATTCAACAGACGACGTCTCAGCAGCAAAGTCTTCCGAAGAAAACACGCCAAATCTCTGATCACCTTGAGGATTGAAGATCGTGATGTCAGGATACCATGGTGCAGATATGTTAAACTGTTACAACAAAATCAACAACAAAAACTTGAGAGTCCAACAACATTTACTAACCCTATGATCAACGAAGATCTCGATAACAATAACGCTAACACACCTAACTCAAAGTGTTTCAACCAAACTCACTGGATCTCAACTCTCACCAATCGTGAACTAAAAAACGTATGGTTAAACATTTGTGATTTACCTCTCCCTACAGTTAAAAACAGACCCGAGTTACAACTTGCTCTAGGCTTTTTTATCCAAACTCACCCTAAAAAATAAAATTTAAATTAATAATAATATTTTTATAATATTTAAATACATCTAATTTAAATAAATTTAATTATATACTATTGTATAACCGCTATTGCTGGCACAATATTAAAACATAATTATATTTTAATCTTAATTTCAATTTATTGAAAAATGAAATATTTAATATTAAAATTTTATTAAATTTAAATTAATTTTTAATCAATTTAAACAATTATCTTTCCTTCATAAAACTAATATTGACGATCTAACCATAAAACCTAATTCAGAACGTCTTGCAAAAATAATATCCAACCAAAAAATATCAGAAACCTCTTTTGACGATAATACCTTAATAACATTCGACGATTCCGAACACATTCCTGAATCTAACGAAATTTCATCAAATTCAGAAGAAAACACTCCAACACATCAACATCTACAATCATTCAAAATCATAACAAAACAATTCCACAAATTTCGGAATACATCCATACACCTTCCAAATCTCCAGAAGAAGCTTATTACAAATCAAATCTTCTAACAAAAAGATTACAAGAAATAGCTGAAAACATGGCTAATACTAATAATAATAATACTAACAATGGAAATAACAGACCTTCCACATTTTCAAATTTACCTTCAGAAAACATAAAAACATTTTTAACCCAATTCGAGAACGAATGCGAAGCATTTGACTGGCTAGATGATGCTACAAAATTCAGAAAAATTAAAATTGCATTTACCGGAAACGCATAACTAATATTTAACGGAATATTAGCAAACGATCCTACAATATTAAAATACGAATCACTGAAACCAAAATTGTATGAATCATTTAAAAAAACAGTCCCACAATTACGAGAAACTCTCCATAAACGAGTTTATAAAGGAGATGATGATTTCCAAGACTTTGTCATATTTGTCTCTAAAACTTTGAAAGAGATAGAGCCTTGTATAACAGACAAAAGGATAATAGATCATATCTATAGATCTCTCGGAGAAAAAGAAAGAGAACATATTGTGAAACTGAGACCAAAAACGATTCCAGAATTATATAAAGCATTCAATGATTATCTATACTGTAAAGATAAAATAAGACCACTCATAGATCCACTTGTTACCATCGAAGTAGAAAAATTAAAATCGCAGTTAGAATCATATAAACTAGCTATGGAAGAAGCTAATTCAGAAATGCTAAAATTAAAATCATCAAAAAAACAAATTAATGCAATAAATAAAGAAGAAAACATCACAAAAAATGAAGAAACTTCAGAAGAAACTAGTCTAGCACAAGAAGTTAAAAAACTTGTAGCTGCAATTACTAACACTAAAATTAATAATGGTAATAACACATCACAAAATAGGCAAAATAATAATTCAAATTACCGTGGAAATAAAATCCAACAAAATTTTAGAGGAACAAGTCGAGGACGAGGATATTACAATAACTATAATAATGGAAATAATTTTACAAATTTTAACTAAAATGGTAATTCAAGTAATTATCCCACTCTTCCTTCCCCTCAAAATTACCAAAACCAATATTTCCATAATACAAATTATCGAGGAAATAATTATCGTGGAAATCCAAGATTTCAACGAAGTTATTTCAGAAACAATAACTGGAGTAACTACGGACAATATCCTAATTACAATAACAACATGCCTATGATGTACGCTATGCCATTTAACGCAACTCCAACTCAAAACCAGAATGTTGTACAAAATCCACAAACAACATTTCCAGCAATTACGTATCCAATGCAAAATGCAACACCAAAAAACTCGTGAGTGCCCCTACAGCACTTACACGAGATGTTGCAGGGGAACTATGTGAACAAAAACATATAAATGAACCTACAGAAATTTTAAAAAAACGTATGACATGACAAAAAAATCCGAATGTTATAGTCATTGCTCCAACCGGAAAAAATAAGATTCAATGTCGTTTATACCTTCCATGTAACGTATTAGGTATAGATACCTATGGATTAATAGATTGCGGTGCAGAATCAACACTAATACATTGGAAATTTGCAAAAAAATATTCCATTAGAACGAACATACGATGTTTTATATGCTGCAAATGAAATTGAACTCAAAATAAAAGGAATTGCAACTATTCCAATTATTTTTAAAGGACATTCATTTCCAATAAAAGCATATGTCGTAGAAGATCTAATTGAGAATGTTATTATAGGCTACGATTTTTTAGAAAAATATAAAGCCATAATAGACTTTTCGTCAAGCAAATTCTCAATACCATGTGGTGATAAAATCATTTCAATTTCCATACCGAAGAACTCTTCAACAAACAATAACGCAGAACAAGTAACATTTGTACGAGCAACTAACGACTATATTATTCAACCTTACGAAATAATTTACCTACAAACATTACCACCATTCACTGAACTCTTGAAAAATGAAAAATTTGTGAATAAAACAGGTTTGATTATAAAAAACGAAGAAGTTTTAAAAATTTTCAATCCAACAAATTTATTGAAAAGAGTACGAAAAAATCAAGTACTAGGAACATTAAAATACATGGTTGATCAAAAACCAACTCAACAAAAAGTTTGCGTAACACAAAGCAAATTATATGATCCAGAAGGAACAGAAGTTAATATTTCTAAAACTATTACAAATGAACAAAAACAAAAAGTTATCGATGGAATAAAAAATTATGTTGATATTTTCACTCATTCTACTAAAAATTTATCTTTAGCAAAAGTTAAACCCATTCATATAGATTTAAAAGATAATAAACCAGTAGTTCGAAGAAACTATAAAATGGCATATAAAGAAAGAAAGGAATGGCTAAAGAAAATTGATGAACTAGAAAAAGCAGGAGTATTAAAAAGACAACCATCAACTTACGAATCACCAAT
The DNA here is from genome assembly GCA_011428145.1 of Ericerus pela. NCBI lineage: Eukaryota > Metazoa > Arthropoda > Insecta > Hemiptera > Coccidae > Ericerus > Ericerus pela. The sequence goes on from WOFM01000448.1 coordinate 692,027, forward strand.
GTTTCTGAAAAGAAAACCAGATGGATCATTCAGACCACTTGTAGATTACAGAGCTGTCAACCAAAAAATCAAGAAAAGCAGAACTCGAGTACCGAGAATAGACTCGATATGGCCTCATTTACGAAGCAAAAAATTCTTTTTGATCATAGATCTGAACTCCGGATATTTCCAATTACCACTTGATGAAGAATCCAAACCAATCACAGGAATCAACATAGAAGGAGTAGGTTATGTATTCAACAGCATGCCACAAGGACTTAGCTTATGACCCTCCATATTTCAAAAAGCTATGGTAGATATCTTTCACGATATTCTATGGTAAAAATAGTGGTCAGTATCAGTGGCTGAAGCTGATTACAATTAATGTGATAACATTTTCATATTATTTGATTTTAATCCATCGATGGATTCTACTCGATTCACCGACCGATTTTCTTCCAGTAAATATTTTAGCTACTTAATATATTGATAAAAATTCGATTTCGATGTTAAATGGGAAATACATGTAAATAAATATCGATCTGGTTTATAAAAATTCGATATATAAAAAAATCTATATTTTTCGATGTTAAATGAAAAATGCATGTAAACCAATATCGATATTTTATCGATGTGTGAGAAAAAATAGGAAAATAAAGAAACATCGAATTCGAAAACAGATCCCATATAGAAAATAAAAATGTTACCAAATTAAAAAGTAATTATCTACATAGATGACATATGTGTCTTTGGCAAAACATTTGACGAATGTTTAGAAAACACCATCGAAATTTTACAAAGACTGAAAAAATACAATTTTCGTGTAAAAACGAAAAAAAGTTTCTTTCTCCAAGACATAATAGAACTTTTAGATCATAAAATTGGCAACGGAAAATTAGAACCACTTTCAAAAAATATTGATGCAATAAGAAACATGAATCCACCAAAAACACTCAAAGAAGTACAAAGATTCATTGGTATGTGTGGATACAACAGAAAAATGATACCAAATTTTACAAAAAAGATGTTACCCATCATGAAAATTCTTGAAGGAGAAGACAGTTGTTCTAACGAAAGAATAGAATGGTTACCGGAACATCAAAAATGTTTCGACAACATGAAACATATCCTTCTTTCAGAACCAGTCCTACAAATTAACAATCCAGAAGCATCAACCTACATAGAAGTAGATGCATCAAAAAAAGCTATAAGTGCAGTATGCAGACAAATAGATCCTGTTACCAACAAAAAATATACCATTGGATATTTTTCAGAAAAATTAAAGGCGAGTCAAAAACACTTGTGCTCGTTTGATCTTGAGATGTTTGCAATTACACAATCTTGCCAACATTTCAGAGATTTCCTTCTTGGTACAGATTTTATAATCTATACAGACCACCAACCGTTAACTTACCAACATCGGATGAAAACACCTTCACCCAGACTTGCAAGATTAGTCTCTAAACTAGGAGAATTCACATTTGATATAAAACATGTATCAGGAAAAGACAATGTAATGGCAGATTTTCTTTCCCGACCATTTCAAAATGAAAAAGATTTTATACGTTTTGAACAAGGACAATTTTTAATTGACCAAAATAAAAATGTCAACATTGTCACAAGATCAAAATCAAAAAATTTGGAACCACCCAAACAAAATAAAATTCTGAAAAAAGAAAAAATTTTGAAACCCAAAATTAATAAAAAGAATATTATTAACGACGATAATATTTTCGATCCAATCACTGGAAAAAATAAAGATGGAATCAAGAAAAATGAAATCATTACATTTAAACCCGACAAAAAAATAAGAACACTTATTTATGGAAAAGACATTCCTATCGAAACACTGGCTGATCACCAACAGCTAGATGATTATTGGGGAGAAGTTTATAAATTTCTTGTCGAAGATTTCATTTTCGATCGTAAACTGTCAAAACAAATTTCAAAACATGCTCATAAATTTTACCTTGGAAAAGATGACATTATCTACAAGAAAAAATCAATTCATGGTAATCCATACCAAGATGTTCCTGTAATTCCAACATCTTTAATACCAACAATCCTGAAGGAATGCCATGATGACCCAATCAATGGAGGACATTTTAAACGACAAAAAACATTAGAAAAAATAAAATCAAAATATTTTATTCTGAAAATTTCACAGAAAGTGAACGATTATATAAGTTCTTGTCATGAATGTCAAATGCAACAACGAAATCCAAAAGAAATTGGAATGATGAAACCAATTCCTGTCAAGGAATTCGATCCATTTTCCCATATCGAAATAGATTTCATTGGAAAATTTAATAACAGTTATGAGAAGAACTATGTTCTCGTAGGTGTCGATAAATGCACTAATTACTGCATTATAAAATCTGTTAGACACCCTAACGCAAACAGTGTCGTTAAATTTCTTAAAAAAATTATGACTTCTCACGGAAAACCAAAATTAATATCGTGTGGTAATGGAACACACTTCAGAAACGACATCGTACATAAATTCTGTAAAGACAATAACATTGAAATAATCCACTGATCAGCATATAGTCCGCAGATGAAAGGACTAGTTGAACAAACTAACAGCATTATCAAAAAATGCTCAGCGAAGTATAATCCAAAGACCGAGGACGAATGGATTGACACACTTTATAACGTAGTGTATGCGTACAATACATCGCCCATTCACTACTTAAATAACACGTCACCATTTTTCTTCCTTCATGGTTATCAACCCCGTACACCGTTAAATGACATATATTCAATACCATCAACTAAACCAATGACCGAAAGAAACAACGTACTCAACAATTTAAAATCGACGAAAGAAAAAATTCCCGTATTAAAACAGAAAGCGTCAGAAATAAATTCTCGAAACTACAATAAAAACAAAGTTTCGTATGAATTTAAACCAAACGATCTGGTATTAATTCGGCAAAGTAAGAATGTCGCAAAAAATAAATTTAAATACCAAGAACCATTCAGAATTTTGAAGAAAAATTCAGATTTAAATTATACGATACAATATACATATAATGACGATAGACAACTACTGAAGAAAATGTTCATGTCAGATGACTTATACCTTATGTCCTTAGAGAAAATGACATAAACAACACTATTATTCCACCAGAAATTAAAGACTCGAAACAAAAATCGAATCTTAAAATTGTATCCGTGAATAATAAATCAACGACTAACTTTAAAAAACCAACCATTGAAGATGTAAGCGATGAAGAAAATAAAGAAGATTCATTACATGATATTATAGTATCAATGAATAGAAATAGAGGCAGAAAAGATTAATGATATTTAGGCTTTATTTTAGGCTCAAATGTCATACTATTATTTTCCTTCAATTATTTGTTTTATTTCCTCTCAAACAACTTTTACCTTTCCTTTTTCCATACTTTTACGTGTAATTCCTCAAACTTGGGAAAACATATATATTTTTTGGATCAAATTTTTACAATTTTTGAAAATTTTATGAAAATCTATATATTATATTTTGTTAATATTACGTATTTTATTTATATGTATTGTGTTAATTTATTTATTTTTTATTTTCTTACCTTATTTTGTGCGATCTATATTCCCGTATACTCTTCTTTTTTACCCACGTTCGTGTTGATTGACGACCCCGTCTGGCCAACTGTTGTTGTTTCGGCGCAATGTCAGGTCCATTGATCCCATTATCCTTCGGCGCAGATCTTGTTGCAGTGCTCCTCCAGTTTGCTGTCGGATCAGATCTCGCAGTGAACTTGAAGGGCTTGTAAACTGAACTCGACGATGCTATGTTCCGAGGAACTCCAAAGGGATATTTTTCTCTCTTCTCCTTATTCTCTTTTATTATGGAAGAGATGGATTTGCGAGATGCTTTAAGGTTTTTATGATCTTTTCGAATGTCTCTGATGTTAATCGTATTGTTCAAATCAGGTGTGGTTGCCCGATTAGGTGTTTCAACCCAACTTTTGATATTGGACGAAGTCCACAATTTCTCCCCTTCAGATGGTTTGATAGACACTTTCCATATGATGTCAGATGTCCTGGTGGACACACGAGTAAGAACTACTCGTGGAAGTGGCTTCACTTGAGCAACAGAGACTTCTTCTGACGGAACAATGCACTTTTTAATAAAAGGTACATTTGTTTCCCCGATCGAACGTTTCTCTTCCTCAGTCAAGTTCACCTGAACACCAACATCACCTTTTGGTTTATGGAAAGTTGGCACATAGTCAACGTCCCAATACTTCAAAGCATTGAGCTCGTCTTCGAGTTTTGTCTTGCTTTTGAAAATATAGGGATAACGTTTGTCTATGTACGGCATTATAATCCTACTGCGGATTGTAGCTAGTCCGATACTATAGCCTGGACGTAAATTTCTTTTTATCATCAGGATATTGTTGAGGCAGCTAACATCCACAATAGAACCACAACAATCCCGAATAAAGGATTTGAACCGTGTAATTTTTGACTCTTGTGTCATATCAATAAGATCGATAGAACGCAAGTGAAGAAATTGACACTCAACGATTTCATTGGTTTCATGTTGGATCATGATCAATGATGCCAACACACCTGTCAGAAACGCGAGTGGAACACCGTGTTCTTGAGTCAATCTCTCAGCTTTACTCAAAGTGAAAGACGACCCAACCTTTATTTCGATGCCTTCCGGCAAGTAAACACATAGTGATGACAACATACCGTTTACAAAGGTCACTGCTTCCTCGCAGACTGCCAAATCCGAAATGTGTAACCATCTGTCAGGACAAAAATTGATATGATCCGTCCATCCCCAACGTCTCATCGTGCTCTCTTGCCACGTTGGTTGATCCGGATTCATTAAAAAATTTACCATTGTCCAAACTTGTCGATGGATGACCGATATCGCTCGTTGATATCATCTACAGCCTATCCAAGCTGAGATAAGTTCTGGAGTGACATTATCAAAAGTCACCGTCTCATCGGCCAACGCAATACCACACCTCGGAAATATTTTTGCATCGAGAACCAGTCAAACACCTCTAAGATCGATAAAACGCCTTACCGCCTTTTCGAATTCACTCTCGATTACATTTTCATTTTTCGAAGATGAACACCCAAGCGTCATCTTCCTAAATCCCTTTTGGATACTTTCCATCTTCCCTATTAGCAACTTGTTTATAACCGAGCGAATTGAAATTTCTCGTTTACGATATTGAAACTTAGGTTTCATTAAAAAATTTTTTCGTATTGAAAAAATTAAAATTTTATTTTTCGAAAATAAAAATTAATTATGCCCGTACCAAGGAATCAACGCGAACTCCGCGAACCTAACAAAATTCAAAAATTTCTAACGTAAAACCGAAACACAAAAAAAAGTACAAGTACGATCTTGCTGTTTGAAATAGACGTAAAATTCGCGATAGATACACTATTTCGACCAACAATATCTGAACAAACTTAGACACGTAAAAAGGTTTAAACAATCTCGATAGAAAGTAAAAGACGAACTGATTTTTCGATTAAAATTTTGAGATTAAATACACATCATTTTTTCCCTTTTTCCCATTTTTCTCCCTAAAAAATGATGTCAGCCTAACGTCAGCTTTCTTATTTCCAATAATTATTTAATTATTCTTGGTACAAAATCATTTATTTCATCTCTTAAAAATTAAATTTTAGAAAATCTCCATCTCTAAGTTTTGTCATATTTGCAATTTTGTGTTGCAGATGGATTTTCGTTCAAATCTTTTTGACCATTTTTTTGTTTAAAGTCACAAATGGATTAATTACAGCATCAACAGGAGCCTATTTCGAAGAATATAAACGTTTACGTATATATCAACAAACTGTTCCAATAATCTATACAGTTAATTTGAACTTAACGAATTCCACTGAATTCATCAGAACCAATATTTATTTGCTTTCGACTAAGAAATGCAATTGGGATGATCTGGTTGCGAATAAAAAGAGAAACCACTTTAAATAAAGTTTGACATTTTTTCGGCAATCTTCTTTCTGTCTGTTGTAGAGTTTTAACCTACAAAGATGGAGAATTCCTTTTAGAAAACGAAATTTCACTAAAATCCCAATATAATGCTCTAAAAGATATATCAGACCATTCAGATTTACTAAATATCACTGGAAATATAAAATCCATATCCAAAAATTTCCAACATTTTTACAATGACTATATCACAGCAAGAAAAATTCTTGACAACACTTTGTTAAAATATGAAAAAGAATCATGGATTATCGGTGAAATCACCAATTACAAAAATTCAATTCGAATGTATTACGACTCGTATTTGCTCCATTCCATGAAAATAAACTATATCCTTAATTCTTGTAAAGATCACCATTTACCCTCAATTGTCATATCTAACAACACCCTATATGAAGATCTATTGAAACTAACACCCCTCTTGTTAAAAAACAAGCTTGAACTGACAATTCCCATTGAAGACCTTATGACTTACTATCATATGGATCTTATTAATTGTAATATATACGACGATATACTTGAAATAGAATTAAAAATCCCAGTTAAACAAGCTAACTCTAATTATCGACCTTATAAATTTATTCCTTTAACCTTTAAATCCCATAATAATCAACTTTGCTCTTGGGAGCAAGAACCATCAATTATTATCCATAATTCCAATGATGAATCTGTATGATACATCACAGGAACCGATTTACATTATTGTAACCCAGAAAAACAATTATATTATCTACCAGATAACAGAGGATCCGACAAAGTTTCCTCATGTGCTAAAACATTATTTTTTACAAAAGCCATATAATGATATTCTTAAATCATGTTCTTTCCACTGTGAAACTAATCACCGAAATACAATAGTTCACCAATTTGCTGAAAACAAGTTTGCAATTACCAATCCTTTACGTTTATTTGCTACTGATACCTTATCCTCTAAATCTGTTGAAATCTCAACAATATCATCATATCCTGGAACAATTCTCTTAGCAGTTCCATGTTGTGAGAAAATACGAACTGCCAACGGATCGAACTACACGAAAATATAACGATGAAACCTAAACTAACGAAGACATTGAGCAAAGACTAGACGCACACATTACAAACACATAAATAAAACTATAAATATTCACTTTTTACAAACTTTTATTCCACATAATATCAGCGGACATGTTAATGTTACGACGGTTGATTAGCGACGAGAAGGTATACAAAACATATAATCACAGTTGGGTTTCAAACACAAAAATCACAGATTACAAATAATATTAAAACAGTTACCACAACAAATGATATGTGAGAATAACAAGCCAACGTATAATATAATTTGTTATTATTCTCACACGCCTCCTCAAATTATAATTATACGAATATGTCAAATATCGGCAAAACAACTTACTAAATTAATATCGTCATTAAAACAAGAATGACAAAAGTCAACAATAACATAACAAAAATTACAACATAAAAATTTCAACACAAATGGTAAACATATACAAAACGTTACATTAATTTTAACAGTTTACAAAAAATATCAAATTTAGGCTTCGGGCAGCCCTTCGTAAAAACGTCCCCCAACTGTCGCAAAGTTGGAACGTACGAATACTTAAAATCTATATTTACGTGATTGCACACAAAACGGTACTTTACGTCTATATGTTTGGATCTGCGAGTATTCCACTTTCCAGAGTGCAGAAGAGCCAGACAACTCTGGTTATCTTCATAAATCACAGCTCTGTCATTAGTCTGAATGCAAAAGTCACTTAACAGATACTTCACCCAGATTGACTCAGTGGTAGCATCGCATATTGCAATCAACTCACTCTCAGTGCTAGATAGAGCTACAGTTGGCTGCTTCTTGCTGGACCAGGACACCAGTGATCCATAGACAAAGACATAATATCCAGAGATAGATTGTCTTGTAGTGACACAGTTGCCCCAATCGGCATCAGAATAAGTTTCTAAAATATTGCCGTTATTATCACATTAATTTGAAAATATTAATTTTTTGTCTTTTGTGGTTACCAAATACTTGAGGACTCTTAAAAGATATCTAAAATGTTTGTCTGTGGTAGAGCTGGAGAATTGACTGAATTACGATATTGCAAAGCAAATATCAGGCCGTGATCCTAGCATCAAATACATCAGACATCTCACAAGCTGTTGATAGTCGTTGTTAAGTACACTATCACACGCATTGAGATCCCTGACCAATTGGAGTTTAGGGTCAATGGGTGTGTAGGTTGGTGCACAATTTTCAACACCAAACCGCCTAGCAACAGACTCAATGAGATTCCTCTGTTCAATCTCCAGTATGCCCTCTTCACGATTGTGGTTAATATTCAAGCCTAGGTATTTTTTAACCTTTCCTAAATCCTTACACTTAAATCTTTTATTAATTTCTTTTTTTTAAAATGTAATTTGAGTTTTATTATTAGAGCTAATCAGGATGTCGTCAACGTATGTGAGTAAATAAACTACAGTACCATCATTTTTATTTTTAAATATATATAGACAGTCATCAGCCGTACTCTGCACAAAGCCAAGAGCAACAAGGAACTCGTTGAACAATTTGTTCCACACCTTGGGCGACTGCTTCAGACCATAAATAGACCTATTTAGTTTTAAGACATTATCGTGTCTATTAGTTTTTGTCTCTATCCCTTCAGGTATCTCGAGATATACATCCTCAGAGAGAATACCATTCAGGAAAGCACTACATATATCAATTTGCTCTACGTGAAATTTTAATTTATTACTTACAGCCAAGAGGGTCCTCACAGTTGAAAGTTTTGCCACTGGCACATACACTTCATTAAAATTGAAGCCTTTCTTCTGTTCACATCCTCTGGCAACTAATCTGGCCTTATACAAAACTTTATTATTGGCATCATATTTTTTATTAAAAATCCAACGACACATGATGGTGGGGGTGTCCTTTGGATGTTTGGTCACCTGCCAAGTCTGATTGGAATTCAGGGCACTTATTTCAGAAGAAATAGCATCCCTCCACATCAGACTGTCCGGTGCAGCACTCACCTCCTCAAATGTCAAAGGGATGCCATCCTCAGCAAGATATATATTGCTTGCTGTCTCATCACGTTCAGTCATTTCCTGCGGAAGACAATTCAAATTCAAGTCACCATCAACTTCAATATTTTCCAAATTTGATTCTGTGACCTCCTTAAAAATATCGTCATCTTTTTTATATCTATTTGTATTAGTACTACCTATTTTATTTTCAAAGAACTCAACATCATGTGACAGACGTACTTCCTTCGCATTTATATCTAATAATCTGTAACCACACGGAGAGTAACCTATCATAATCAATTTTTCACTCTTATTTTTAAACTTATTAGAGTCATGTTTGAATGACAACATATATGCGTCGCATCCAAATGTTTTCAATTTTTTATAATCATATTGTTCATTGAACCATCTTTCAAGAGGGACAAAATCCTTATTTGTGGGGCATCTGTTCACGATATAGGCAGAGCACAATATGGCTTCCGACCAATATATCTTACCAAGACCACTCTCGAACAACAATGTCCTTGCCCTCTCACACAGCGTCCTGTTCATCCTTTCAGCTTTTCCATTTTGCTGAGGACAGCCGCCAACTGTAGGTTTGACAATAATTCCCTTCTCAGTACAATATGACTGGAAGGTTGTATTCAAGTATTCTGTGCCGCGATCGCATCGGAGTTTTTTTACATTATAACCAAATTTATTTGCGACCATTTCATGATATTCCCTGAATTTAGCAAACGCTTCCGTCTTACTCGTCAACAGGTATACACAACAAAAGTTGGAATAATCATCTATAAACGTCATAAAATATTTCGCTCCTTTATATGCAGGAGGATTTATAGGACCACAGAGATCTGTATGCATTAGTTCCAGAGGCTTACTAGTTTTTCGTTCATGCCTCAGGAACGGTTTTCGTCTCTGTTTCCCCATAACACAGGGCTCGCATAATAATCTGCGGTTGGAGTCAATGTTTGGTATTAAACCTCTGTTTGACAACAACTTAACATCGTTTACATTCAGATGAGCAAGTCGTCTATGCCACACAGTCAGTGGGCTCGACTCATCCTCCAACGTCAGATTACACGATTGACTTGACATTTTAAAAAAATCAATCGTGTACAGATCTGAGTTCACGCTAACCCCAGTGGTCACAATTTTTCCACTGCAGCGTTGGATGACATCGACAGATTCCTCTTTAAACAGGGTATCAAAACCCGACTTGCTCATTCGTTTCACCAAAAGCAGATTCTGCGGCAGCTCCCGAGCATACCTTACGTTTTTTAATTTAATTATGATTCCATTCAATAATTTTAATTTTACCATACCTACAGACGTGACGGAAAGCGAGACTCCCTTCTTCGCAACACAAATACTATGAGGCTTAATCAAATCTATGTAGTCACTGAACAAATTTATGTCATTTATTATGTGAATTGTGCATCCACTGTCTACTACGAATGTGGTTCGAGGTATCAAATTTTTACTTTCATTTGCATTGCAAGAATCATCAATTTTATTATTATTATTATTAACTGTGAAGCTGTAACCCACTTCTGAGCAATTGTCATTAGCATTAAAATTGTCATTACACATCTGTGCAGAGCTCCTATTATTATTATTATTATTATTGGTACCATGGTCATTTGAACGATTTCCACTATTATTATTACCATTACAATTATCGTTATTATTATTTCTGTTTTTGGCATAGCAATTTCGTGCTATATGCCCGATCTTATTACAATAGTGACATTTAACATTCGAATGTCCACTATCATTACCAGAACTACGACCATTTCCATTAAAATTATTACTATTATTACTTTGTGAGCTCAAATTGTGATTATTATTATTATAGTTACGACCTTCATTATTGGAAGATGAATTATAAAAATTATTATTGTGATTATTATTTCTACCTCGATTAAAACCACGATTATTATTACGATTTTGGGACTTACCACGATTAAAACGATTATTATTATTATTATTATTACCAGAATTTTGTTCGACATTATTATGGTTTCCAAAAAACACGTTCTCCTCACCAGTGACAGACACTGATGAAGGTTTTTGAGATGCAGGATTCAGAGAGTTACCTCTAATCGTCGATTTACTATCAAAAGATAGTTGACGCTGGAAGTTGTTCAACTTCATAAACACACCATCCTAGGTGACGACTTCTGCATCCTCTAACACCACTTTAATCGGACAAAACTCTGCAGGTAGCGATCTCAGCAATACCAATATGAATTGTTTTGTGGTTGTCAGGTCTCCCAATTCGGTTAATCGTCTACAACAAGCACGAAAATCAAGCAGATACTTCTGCAAATCAGAACCAGAAACATACCGTTTTGTGTACAAATCACCTCGTAAATCCATTAGCGTCTGGTCATTGCCGTTGTCAATCAGGTTTGTCAGCACATGGAACATATCCTTTGCGGTGGTGTAAGTCTGAATCATCTCCAAGTACTCATCAGTCACGTTGTTCACAATCAAAAACATCGCCTTGGCATTCTCCTTGGACAAAGCATCTCCCCTATTTCAAACAGTCGGCAAAGAATCGATTACTATATTACCCAGCGACTCCTTTGCCAACAGCAGCTCCATCCTAAACTTCCACGTTCGGCCATTCTGCCCATTGAACGGCTCGATCATATTCTGCTTTCTCACGTCCATCTCGATGACAGGTAACGACGATCAGTTGCACCGCAAAACAGCAATTTCAGCAACCATCAGATATGCCAACCAACGATTCAACTCGAACGAGATCACAGGAACAGCGAGAAGCGAACATAATAAACAATGAAAAATAAATTAGAAGGCATGGTACTACTAGGGAGTGACGATCAGGATTCGACAGCACAACTTTGACGACTTAGAACAATGGTGACCACGTTGACATCCAGGTAACTGGGCCCATAACCTGTGAGAAAATACGAACTGCCAACGGATCGAACTACATAAAAATATAACAATGAAACCTAAACTAACGAAGACATTGAGCAAAGACTAGACGCACACATTACGAACACATAAATAAAACTATAAATATTCACTTTTTACAAACTTTTATTCCATGTAATATCAGCGGACATGTTAAAGTTACGACGGTTGATTAGCGACGAGAAGGTATACAAAACATATAATCACAGTTGGGTTTCAAACACAAAAATCACAGATTACAAATAATATTAAAACAGTGTTACCACAACAAATGATATGTGAGAATAACAAGCCAACGTATAATATAATTTGTTATTTTTCTCACACATGTCATGTCCAAATTGAAAACAAATTGGAAAATGATTTCTGTGAGAAAGTGACGATCACTAATATGAAAGATTTCACATTAATTGAATAAGAACAACAACCAGCGATGATATTAAACAAACACCATTGAAGAAACACTAATTTTGAAGTCAACACAATAAGTAAAAGATTCAGTTTTAAGATCTCATTTTATTTTATGTTCACGTAACAACATTTGGAGATCGACTAACTAACAGTTGAAATACGAATATACAATCAGCTATAGCGGATGACGTCACAAGCAGCGACCACGTTACGACTAAATATATCGACTATGAGCGAGGTCATGAGGAGCATATTCTCACACGCCTCCTCAAATCATATATGAACAAAAACATATCGTGAATATATGATTTGGACAAATAAAGTCCAATGAAATAACAACTAATATATATCGTGGTGAAGCTTAATAATTATAAACGTATTAAAATATTAAAGTATTCGTGTAATCGTGTATGATAATTATCACAGTCCGTATAAAAATATAAAATATATAAAATGGTAAAAATATGACTGTCAGAACACATATAAATGGTAAACATATAAATCACAAACAGCTATATTAAATTTAGGTCATTACAAAAATTGACAAATGCAGGCTTTGGCAGACCTTTAGTAAACAAGTCACCCAATTGTTGGGACGTTGGAATATACATATAAATAAATGATTTGTCAACGTGTGAACATATGAATCTATACTTAGTGTCTATGTGTTTCGATCGTTTGGAATTCCATCTACCTGACTTTATGAGTCCCAGGCAGCTCTGATTGTCCTCGTAAATCACGGATCTTTTAGAGTGGTCAAACCGAAAGTCATTAATTAAATTTTGCATCCACAGTCCTTCGGATGTTGCTTCGCACAAGGCAATAAGCTCACTCTCAGTACTGGAGAGAGCAACAGTGGGTTGCTTCCTACTAGACCAGGAAACCACAGATCCAAATACTTTTACACAATAACCAGAAATTGATTTGCGAGTAGAGACGCAATTTGCCCAATCAGCGTCAGAGTCGATTTCTATTATATATTTATTATTATTATCCCTATTATAAGTCAAATTTAATTGTGAAGTAGTTATTAAGTATTTTAAAACTCGTATTAAATATTTATAATGTTCGTGTGTGGCTGTGCTTTGAAATTGACTGAAGTAGGATATCGCAAAGCAGATATCTGGACGAGAACCCAACATAAGATACATAAGACAACCCAACAATTGCTGATATTGATTATTCAAATTACGATCTATTCCATTTAAATCACGATGCAATTGTAGTTTGGGTTCAATCGGAGAATGTGTGGGGATACAATCCAAAACACCAAAACGTTTGGCAACAGACTCAATTAAAGATTTTTGATTTATTTCCAAAAGTCCATTCTCACGATCATAATTTATGTTTAAACCTAAATATTTATTAATCATTCCCAGGTCTTTACACCTAAATTTTTTGCTAATTTTATTTTTATTGTCTATTATTAAATCATTATTATTGGAGCTGATGATAACATCGTCAACGTAAGTTAGTAAATAAACTATAGAATTTCCTTGTTTATGAATATATAAACAGTCATCAGCTATGCCTGGTTTAAAATCTAATGAAACCAAAAATTCATGGAACATAGTATTCCACACCTTAGGTGATTGTTTTAATCCATATATGGATCGGTTTAGTAATAAAACATTTCTATTTTTATCTAAATTACGTTCAATGCCTTCTGGAATTTCTAAGAAAACTTTGTCTTTAATTTTACCATTTAAAAAGGCACTACAAATATCAATTTGATGAATAAAATATTTAAATTTATTACTCAAGGCAAGTAACGCACGAACTGTTGACAGTTTGGCAACTGGAGCATAGACTTCGGTGAAATTAAAACCTTTTTGTTGCTGAAATCCGCGAGCCACTAACCTGGCCTTGTACAAAACATTACCAGCAGAATCAGTCTTTTTAGTAAACAGCCATCTACACGTGATTGTTGGATCATCCGTTGGACGTTTGACCACATTCCAAGTTTCATTGGAAGTCAAAGCATCAACTTCATCTTGAATCGCTTTCTTCCAGCGATCAGACTCAGAGGACCTCAACGCCTCCTCAAACGTCAACGGGCAATCACTTTCAACAGCATTAGCTATGAAAAAGCAAGAATCTATAACATCACCAAAATCTAGTATATTATTAATTTCTCCATCCACTTCAATACTATCAACATTCGTTTCATCAACTTCCTTTATTATAGGGTCAGAGTCATCATATTTTGATTTACCTATAGACTCTTCATTGAACTCAACATCTCTGGAGAGATGGATTTTACGTTTAGTCACGTCCAGTAACTTGTAACCTGCTGGCGAATATCCCACAAACTTCAATTTATTACTCTTTTTCTCAAATTTATCCGAACTGTGAGCGAAATCCAACATATAAGCATCGCAGCCAAAAACCCTCAACTTTTTATAATCATACTTCTCACGGTGCCATCTTTCATAAGGAATGTAACTTTTATTGGTTGGACACCGATTTAAAATGTAAGCAGCACACAATAAAGCCTCACTCCAGTAAATTTTATCCAGGCTGCTTTCATATATGAGAGTTCTGGCCCTCCCTCCAAGAGTACGATTCATTCGTTCAGCTTTACCGTTTTGCTGAGGACATCCACCAACAGTGGGTTCTATGGAAATTCCTTTCTCAACACAATATGCTTTAAACTGTGAATTTATATATTCGGTACCACGATCGCACCGTAATCTCTTTACATTTGTATTAAATTTATTAGAAACCAATTCGTGATATTCAACAAATTTTGACAATACCTCAGTTTTGTTGTTCAGCAGATATACAAAACAAAAATTCGAATAATCATCAACGAATGTTAAAAA
The DNA here is from genome assembly GCA_011428145.1 of Ericerus pela. NCBI lineage: Eukaryota > Metazoa > Arthropoda > Insecta > Hemiptera > Coccidae > Ericerus > Ericerus pela. Next base: position 707,201 of record WOFM01000448.1, read on the forward strand.
ATATTTCTTGTCATTATACGACACTGGATTTATTATACCACAGACATCAGTATGGACTAATTCCAACGGACTTTTTGTTTTTTGTTCATGTCTGTCGAAAGGTTTTTTATGCTGTTTCCCCATAATACAGGGTTCACAAAATATTTCTCGATTATCAGACATATTAGGAATACGACCTTTATTAGACAACAGCTTGACATCATTATTATTCAAATGTGCAAGTCGCTTATGCCATAACTCTAACGGATTTTTATTTTTATTTTGTGTCAAATTACATGATTCCGTTACGTTATTATAAAAAGTTATTGTATATAAATTTGTTAAATTACTTTTCCCGGTTATAATTATGTTATTAGTTTTGTTACTTATTACATTAACAGACTCTTTCTCAAATACAGACCTACATCCAGCTCTAGCCATACATTTGACTGAGAGAAGATTGGTCGGAAGGTCTTTAGCAAATCTAACATTCTTTAATGTGATATTAATTCCATTTTCAGTTTTTAATTTCACAGTACCAACAGCTGAAATAACAAGTTCAACGCCCTTTTTGGCAACCATTATCGACTGAGGTTTTGTCCACATAATATATTCAGCAAATAATGAAATATCATTCACAATATGTGAAGTACATCCTGAATCTAACACAAAAACAATCTTTGGTGGTGCAGTAACTTTCGAAATAAGACCCTGATCAGGTACCAAGAAAGTCAAATCGATCTCAGAACATTCATTATTATTATTATTAAAAACATTATATGACTGTGAATTACTATTTCCATTATTATTACTATTATTATTATTATTATTCCTGTTATTATTCCCTCTGTTTATAGTTCGATTATTATTTTTAGTATAACAATTTCTAGCTATGTGTCCCTGCTTATTACAGAAATGACATCGAATATTATTATTATAATTTTGATTCAAATTCTGATTACTAGATGTAACGAATATAGACGAACATTCTTTAAAATGTCCGCCTATATTTTTACACAGACGAAATTCATTCGTCTTACTTTTTATTTTCTCACACTTTTTTTTATTCTTTTTATTCTTCGTACAAACCTAACAGGATATGGCATCGTCTGAATTCGATGAAAATTGTCTCTGTTACAAAAATACAATTATGGCTGACCTCAGCTAATATCACACACGTGTAACTTAGTTGAAATATTTGTTTAATACTGGAAAACGTCAATTCTCCTTCTTTTTGGTGACAACCAATCGTAATAAACTAATCCCACCTGTTCTTACCATTTCTTCTTTTTTATCATGTAAAAATTAAATTATAAAAACTCGAACTCTGAAGAACAAGATGTTCACTTCTTCATTTTTGTTCACTTCGAATTTATGTACATTTTTCTAATTGTAGTCAACTCTGTTGCTCAATTTTATTATTTGTGTGTTGTACATGAAAAATTATTATATTTTATAAAAAGATTTTTGTTGATTTTTAATTGTAGTTGTAATCTCTCAAACAAAGTTAAGGTCCACTATAGTGAAGTGGATAACTAGTACCTTCAAGATTAATTTATAAATTCTATTTTATTTTATTATAAATATTTATTTGTGGTTTTCCTCAAATAAATATTTCGTAAAGTGTCAACGTCAAAAATAGGAAACAAATTGTGAACCAACACCTGTTTCTGGCGTTACACTAGACAAACCTGAATAATTATTATTACTAGAATTGTTGTCTTTATTATTATTTGACTGACTAAGATTACGCTGATCATTAACATTACTATTCCTAAAACCACCATGATTTCTAAAATTACGGTAATTCGATCTACCCCTAAATTTATTGTGATATCGTCCGCGTGAATTATAATTCGAACCGAAAAAAGCATTCTCTTCACCAGGAAAACTTCCTGATGAAGGTTTTGGATTTGATGCATCATAGCGGAAGGCAAGCTTCTTGTCATCTTTTCGAGGTCCAGTTCACGTTGGAAATTAATAACCTTTCCAATCGCAACTTCCCACGATAGATTGTCAGCATCCTGCATCATTATTTTCAGCGGACGGAAATCACTTGGCAACGATCTCATCATAGTTAAAATACATTGTTTTACAGACGTTGTCTCACCCATTTCAGCCAAACGTCGAGTAACAGACCGAAATTCCATCAAGTAATCCTTCAGCTTATCACCAGGCTTGAATCGCATCGAGTACATCTTGGATCTCAGCTCAATCATCGTCATGTCGTTGTCCCTTCCAGCAAGCTGCACAATTGCCTGGAACATCGTTTTTGCCGTATCGTAAGTCTGGATCGCCTCGATAAAATTGTCAGCAACATTATTAGCAATGTAAAACATCGCCTTCGAATTCAGCTTTTCCCATTCTTCAGTACAATTCCTACCCGACGGAACGGAATTATGTACAACACTATATAAACCTTCTTTTCGAAGCAGCAGATCCATCCGATATCGCCAAGTACGCCCATTATCTCCGTTGAACGGTTCCAGCATCAATTTCATTTCACGTTCCATTTTTGTTAACAGTCGCACAGCAAACAGCAAAAATCAGTGCCGAAAAAATATCACAGGCAGACAGCCAAAAAATTACACGAAAATGAACAGGAACGAACTAGACACACCGCTTGAGAATACCGTTTACATCAGGATCAAACAAAGAGAATTTAAAATTGAATGACGGTTACTTGGCAAGTTTCTGCAGCACAATTTTGCTCAGACATCACAATGGCAGCCTCCTCAAGTACGATGACTGGGCCCATAACCTGTGAGAAAGTGGCGATCACTAATATGAAAGATTTCACATTAATTGAATAAGAACAACAACCAGCGATGATATTAAACGAACACCATTGAAGAAACACTAATTTTGAAGTCAACACAATAAGTGAAAGATTCAGTTTTAAGATCTCATTTTATTTTATGTTCACGTAACAACATTTGGAGATCAACTAACTAACAGTTGAAATACGAATATACAATCAGCTATAGCGGATGACGTCACAAGCAGCGACCACGTTACGACTAAATATATCGACTATGAGCGAGGTCATGAGGAGCATATTCTCACAGAACTATTCTAATAATAATTTCATTTCAACTAAAACAAAAACATAATTATTGATAACAACAAAATTACAAAACTGATATTATAGGATTGGCCCATTTATACATTTCATGATATCATTCTTCTATCTACTAGCACTAGCCAACTATCCATTCAGTTTGGATAGCTGGCTAGTTGCAAGTTTTTACTATCCCCTGAGTTTACACGAGGCCATAAATTTCTTGCAGGCTAGTGAAATTCTAGCTGCAACTTTTGACTAGCGGTAGTGCTTACATGAGAAAAATGACTTGCAGCTAGAAATTATCAACTAGCCGCTGGAAAACTTCCCTCGTGGAAAGGTACCTTGACTGTTGTAATTGAAATCCCACTCCATCTTATTCTTCATCATCATCATCATCATCATCATCATACTAAATATATATATGTCATACATTCCACTTCTTTCACAAATCTTTATCGCTACTTACGATTATCGCTAGCACTGCGCTCTGCCATTATATACCATATTATATTTTATTCTTGCATGAAGTTTTAGTTTGCATATTATATTCGCTTTAAACTGATGTCTTGTGTTCTTTTTTGGTCCTTGTACTCACAACCTCACATCATGGTAGCTATTGCTGTGGTTGAACACAAATACTAAAAGACCCAGTAAAAAATTAAATGCAGACTTAATTGAATTTTTTTAAAGTGATTTATTTGTTGGGTGAAAATTTTTCAAATTTCTTATGTGAATATGCATGAAGTACTGTCGTGTTTTTCAAGTATTTTTAACTAAATTTTTGATTTTTTAAATTTTTTCAAAATTGAGAAATAAAGTCAAGCTGTTCCTGATTCACTAATGGCCAATCCTGGAAGTCATCAAACTACAAATTCAGAAAGGACTGCCAAAGGATCCAGAGAACCACTGATTGTCACTATCCATTCCCATCATCGAAGAATCCACTGAAACTCTACACATCGAAGACCATCATGTTTTGGGCCAACACCTCTTCAAAATTTCAACGGAGAAGACATCAGCGAATTCGGAGATTCAAGAATATCAAGAAAATATCGCACAACATAAATCATCGGAAAAATTATATGTAAAGGTAATATATATCAAATTTGATTATTTTTGTGATTATAGGTTATTGTGTTTGAAGTACTGAAATTTTATATATGTCCCAATATATTAATATAGAGGAAAAGAGAATATGAAAATTTAAACTAGAAAAGGAGGAATTTAATAATTTGATAAAAAAATTTGAGGGAGATAATATAGTAAATTTAAAAATCAAAACTTATAATTTCCCTTATTATATATATTTCTCTGGGGAAATAATATTGGAATCCTTCACCCTAGGTATTTTGGGTAGAATAGAAGAAATTAGCAGTGAAAAGTATCTTTAAATTTGATAATTATCCCCTAATTATTTTACATCGAGAGTTTATAGTTCACTTAAATCAGAAAATAAATTTATAGATAGATTTTTTAATAATAATTAATAAATAAAAATAAAAGCTGGATATATCAGACATAGAAGAAATAACAGATAGTGAACTTTGTGTACCTCTTGTCGCTCATCAAACATTGATGAGTTAACATCTCCTCCATCTTACATGGAAATAAATTTTCGTGAAAGTGAATATTTTGTGTTCTTATTTATGTGTTTGTAAAGTGTGTGTCTAGTCTTTGTTCGATGTCTAGGATCAGTTAAAGTCATTTGTCAGTAATTTCACGTAAATTGGTCTGTTGATACTTGGTTTTATTCACAGGTTATGGGCCCAGTCACCTGGATGTCAACGTGGCCTCTATTGTTATAATCCTGTAATGTTGTGCTGTTGAATCCTGATCGCTTCATCCAAGTAGTTACCATGTTTGTTAATTTATTTTTTGCTGTTTAATATGTTCACTTCTAGTCATTCCTGTGATTTCTATCGTGTTGATTCGTTGGACTGCGCATCTGAAAGTTGCTGAAAATAGCTGTTTGCTGTGCAACTGATTGTCGGTTCTTGTCATTGAAATGGATGTCAAGAAGGTGAATTGCATCGAGCCATTTAATGGGCGTAATGGCAGAACATGGAAGTTTCGGATGGAGCTGCTGTTAGCAAAGGATTCATTGGGTAATTTAATAACTGATACTTTACCAACTGTTCGAAATAGGGGTGATACTTGGTCGAAGGAAAATGCTAAGGCGATGTTCCTGATCGCTAATAATGTGACTGACGAATATTTGGAGGTGATCCAGACATATACGACGGCAAAAGAAATGTTCCAGGTGCTGACAGATTTAATTGACAATGGAAATGACCAGACATTGATGGACTTAAGAGGAGATTTATATGCTAAATGGTATGTTTTTGGTGCTGATTTACAGAAGTATTTACTTGATTTTTGTGCTCGATGTCATCGCTGAACTGAATTGGGAGACCTGACCTCTACGAAGCAGTTCATTTTGGTGCTGCTGAGATTGTTGCCCACTGAATTTTGTCCAATAAATGTCGTTGTGGAAGATGCAGAAGTCATCACCTGGGATAGTGTGTTCATGAAGCTGTTCAACTTCCAGCATGAACTATCTTTAGATAGCAAGTCGACAGTTAGAGGTAATTCTCTTAATTCTCTGTCACTAAAACCTTCATCAGTACCTGTTGCTGGTGAGGAGAATCTTTTCTTTGGCAACCATAATTATGTTTCTCGAAATTCCGGTAATAATAATAGTCGTTTTAATCGTGGTCGGTCTCATAGTAGAAACAATAATCGTGGTTCCAATCGAGGAAGTGTGTCAGATGGAATAGAGTTTATTTTATCAAAATTGTTTTTGTAATATTCAAATCCTTTGGGGTTAGCAAAAATGTCATATTACCATGCACCACTTATTAATGAAATTATTAATCGTTTCTAATCTAAATAATTGTTCCTAGAAAAAGTTTTTCCTAAAGGGGCATTAATCTGTTTTATTTTTCTTCTATTTGGACTGACTGTGTTTGTGATAGATTGTCATTTAAATTTTGCGTCATTTTTGAATCTTGAATTTGTAAAATATCCTTGGTATCAATGATTGTTTTTGGTTTTATAAATTATTAAAAAAAAATTTGTAAGAAGGAGAAAAAAAAATTTAGAGAAAATAAATAAATAAAGTAATTCAAGAATTCGTGTTTGAAAAAGGATTATCGATTAGAAATATCTGGAATAAGATTTTCAATTGCATTTTTATTTGAAAAAGAAACGTTGAGTTTAAATTGGGATAACAAAAGAATATGTGCATGAAAATTCAATGAATGATTCTAGAATATTCAGGTTTGGCTAACAAAGAAAAATGAGCATGAATATTCAGTGAAATATTTTCTTTGTTAAGGTTTTGGCAATGATTTTGGTTATGTATTTCAATTTGGTTTTAATTGGAAAAGAGGAGAAAAAATAAAAAATAATGTTTGTTATTGTTCCGTCCCATTTTTGCAGACAATTTAGTTCGTCTACAAAAACGTGTCGAACAAATTATAGACAACTATTATTCCTTATTCTCGGAATAATAGCTGTCTGTATTCTAACTAGCTTCTCACGAACAAACACCACCAGATATGCTGACAATGAAGTGTCATCATATTTGGCGGATGTTCCGTATCACGCCACCTTTTTGGTCGGTTATCTTTTGATTGAAACAAAGAAAACGAAAGTAATGTCATATCTTCATTTTGAAGACATGGTCATTCCTAAACCTACAGTCAAGTAGAACGTTACGGTCCATACTCGCTGCTATGGACATTAGGTATCACTAATATTAAGAAATAGAAATAAGTAAAATATTTAAGAGTGTTTATAATAAAAGTGAAATTTTAATAAAAGATAATTGCTCGTATCTTATCTTATTTGTTGAGGTAATTTAAAGTATTGAATTACTCTCGCAACAAATTGGCGCCCAAACAAAAAAACCTTCGGAAGTAAATTTAAAAATCATAATAAAATTTTTCTTTAAAATAAAAAATTTTTTTTTTACTATCGCGGATAATTAATTCAATTTTGCTGAAGCAAATAGTTTTGCGTAAATATCGAATAAATCATGGCTAAAACAATTCAAATATTAAAAACAAAATTAAACAAATGTCTACGAAATCAAACCTTTATTGCAGAGGACCACAAATGTTTAATTAAGACAAATAAAAATAGTTCAATTAAAAATAAATTAATTACAAAAAACAATTCTAAAAATAAACTTAGAAATAAAACGAAGATCCAGATCCGGCTCCTGAAATTCAAAAAGAATAGAATCAGCCCAACTGGTATCCAAAACCACAACGCAGAGAACGAGAAATCACTTACCAACAGCGTCCATCTGAACAAAACTAATAATACACTACAGAAGACTACAGCACACTATTCGCCATCTAACTGTAAGCAAAATATAAATTTATCTCCCATTACTTCAGAAAAATTTGAAACTATTATTGATATCATAAATAACATAGTAAAATGTAAAATCTCCCAACCCTCGCGAATGTCTGAAAAAAGTGAAAATACAAGTGCATCGCTCCCGGATATTTTAGACTCAAAGTCTAAAGAGAATATTTTGGAATTTGAAAACCATCCTAAAAATCTGTACGAGAATCTGTCTGAAGAGGAAAAATACCCACTCCTTGGTAACTATTGGGGAAGTTGAGTATCTACTTCCTTTCTCTATGGTGTGCTAAAAGCGGCAAAAGTAAAGAGGATAGAAGGTAGAAGACGTATCAAACTCCAGAAAAAACTTTACAAAGGTAGACACTCTAAACATTGGTTGTTAAATATATGTAAGTTTCATGTGGAAATGAGACTAATGAACTTCAATTTGAACTAAAGATTTATTGCAAGAATCAAATTTATAAGCAACTATAGTTAAATTGATAATTTCAAGTCGAATTATCACACAATGAAACTCAGAGAAAATAAAATTGTGTAAAAACACACATAAAATGAAAGAGTAAAATATTAGATGTTGCATAAGCAACGAGAGAAAGACGAATGTCTTGACAGTGAAATGTAGGTACTGTCTAGCCTGCATTTCACAAAGTCGAAACACATTCTCTAATCTAAACCAACAGGTGAAAATGTGAAAAAGATTGATTGTGTGCGAAGTACATGAAACAGATAATAACAGAATGAATGTGAGTTGATGTTAGACAGGAAAGAAGGTGAAAATGTTGTAATAATAAAATTACGAGAACAGAATGAATGTGATGAAATGAAATGAGTGTATCGAATAATTTTACATCCCCACACCAAGATATAAAGTCGATGGGAGCTAAAAAAAATTAACAAACTAATCAAAATATACAGGGTTACAAGTCCTATACCAAGGCAAAAGCCAGGACTTAAAAGGATCAGACAATTCAATTTTCAAAACTCGACGGATACATTTTTGACACATGAAATATATTAGATTCATATTTTTGAAAGCCAGCTTCCACCTCAAATAAGACATTTGAAAGCTGTTTTAAAATTTTATAAGGACCTGTCCTAATTTCGTCCAATTTGTTTCGATTTAAAGAATTTCCATGCAGAACGTAGACAAATTGACCTACTTTGAAATCAGGCTGTTTTTTATTTCGGTCAAATCGTTTTTTGTTTGCCAAGTGGCTTTTCATAGAGTTTTGCATGGCTTTTATTCGGTCATTTTCCAAATTAAATTCAAAAGGGAGGTTTTTAAGCAATGGTGGAACAGAACCATGCAAAAGATAATTTGGAGAATATTTTGTCACTGAATGAACTGTGTCATTATATTCTTGAACGCATTCCTGAAATAATGTGGGCCAAGGCCTCTTTTTGTTTACCTCATTTGCATTAATTTTGCATCTTAACCTGTTAACCAAAGTTTGATTGAGGCGTTCATTCAATCCGTTTGAGAATGGACAATCTACTGCAGTAAATAATAATTTTGTATTTTTAAATTTCAAAAATTCTTTAAAAGCTGTTGAATTCAAACCGGTATATTGATCTGCAAGTAGATATTCTACGTTATGTCCATTCTTATATACCAAATTTAATAAATTCACAAAATCAGTAGCCTTCTGATGTTTTGATGTGATGGCATATGCATACCTAGTAAAATGATCCACTAAGAGGTGGACGTATCTCTTAGTAGAGTTGTTTCCAGCGAAACCACCAATTGTGTCAACAGACATGTATTCAAAAGGCTTTGTGGCCGGTCCCAATTGAGACATTGGTCCAAATGTGGGTGAAAGACGAGATTTATTCATAATACACACTGAGCAATTTTTACAAAATTTTTGAATAAACTCTCTAAAATTTACGTTATAAAAGTAGGGTAACAAAGACAGCTCAATTTGTCTTGTCCCAATATGACCAAACTTGAAGTGGATCTTTTTGATTAATTCTTTGGCAAATTCATCCGAAACAATTATTTTTTTATTATCTTTGTGATTGGTAAAAAGGAGGTTATTTTTACCATTCATTACGTTAATCTTTTCATTAATTCTGTCCAAAGTTACAGATTTTTGATCTATTAATAAATCCTCCAATTGCAAGATATTCATAGTTTTAATTTCTGAAATAGCTTCATGTGGCTCGAGGACTGGATTTCGAGACAAACAATCCGCTTCTACGTTATTTTTACCTGGCTGATACGTTACTTTAAAATTAAAATGAGATATCGACAAAATTAATTCCCTTAATTCATCATCAAATTGTGTATTAATTCTCATGTTTTCTAAAGGTTTATGATCAGTAATAATCTCAAAATTTATATTCTGAAGTAGATATCTCCAATAATTTAGAGCCTCCTTGATAGCCAGACACTCAAGGAAAAGGGCTTTTCTTTTTTTTTGACTTTCATTTAATTTTTTAGAAAAATAAGCCACAGGCTTAAAAGTACCATCTTCCTGCTTTTGTTTCAAAACAGCACCAATGCCTTCTAAACTAGCATCGGTAAAGACTTTAGTTTCCTTTTCTGGGCTGAAAATGGCCAGACATGGTTCGTTACATAAAATACGTTTAACAAAATCAAAACTTTTTTGGCAACTATCACTCCATCAAAAAGGTACATTTTTCTTCAATAAATTATGTAAAGGTGCTAGTACCATAACAGAATTTGGAATATAAGAGTGATAGAAATTTACTTTTCCTAGGAATTGCCTAACGTTTTTGACTGTCTGAGGAACAGGAAACTCACGAACTGGGAGTACATTGTCGAAAATAGGACGTGTGAGATTATTCTCAATTTCGTGACCTAGATATTTGACCTTGTTTTTAGCAAAATTACACTTGCTCAAGCTAAATCGAAAACCTTCTTTATAAATTGCGTCCATTACTTTCTCTAAATGCAGCAAGTGTTCATTAAAAGATTTTGAAAAAACCAAAATATCATCTATGTAATTTACTGAAAAATTGTCTAGGTCGTTTCTTTTTAAGACATTACGGAGAATTCTTTGAAAAATGGCTGGAGATGTTTTCAGTCCGAAAGGGAGGCATTTCCAGTCATAATGACCTGTCTGAGTTACAAAAGCAGTCTTGTACCGATCTTTCACCCTAAGTGGTACAGACCAGAAAGCGCTATTGATATCTAACACACTGAACCATTGGCAGTCCCTGGCCTTCACTATCAAATCTCCTATGAGAGGAAAAGGCTGGCTTTCAGGGATTAAGATCTTGTTCAGGGCAGAATAATCAATACATAGCCTATTCTTTTTCTGAGTACCATCTGACTGTTTTTTCACTGCGAGAGTGACTGGAGCTGCAAATGGAGATGAGGACTCTTGGATTAACCCTGCTTTAAAAAGTGCAGTTACCTGTTCCTCAATCTCCTGCTGATCCACTATGTTACACCTGTAAGGCTTTCTGTAGATATATCGAAGCTCACTCAGCTTAACTGCGGCTTCGTGAGTGGAAACTTTCCCAATATCGAATTTATCCTTTGCGAAGGCATAATTGAAGCAATTAATTACTTTGTATACTTTCCTTCGATCAGAGGTACTCAGATGTCTTAAATTATTAGCAACAAGTTCAACAGAATTAATACAAGCAGTATTCGACTGTCTACCAGAAGTAACAGAAGTCCTACCTTGACTAATAATTAAGTTCTCATCTTGCCTTAGCTTAAAGGCTTTAATCAGATCTAAACCAATAATAAAATCATGAGAACAGTTGTTTTCATTTAATACGAAAATGTATGCAAACTTTGTGATATCAAAGATTTTTACTTTAAGTTTGCATATTCCGAGTATTTTGCCATGTCCACTAACCATTTTAAAATGACAGTTTTTAAGCCTTAAGAATTTACACTTTAATTTTTTTAATAAATGAGAATTTATAGCTGAGATATTCGAACCACTGTCATAGGTTCCTTCAGGTTCATGGCAATCGTTTAGGCTTAATTTTACTTTAATTAGTGGTGGCACTACAAGTTTTTTGAGATATCATCATCCGTCGAAGAATCCGCCAGCTCAGTACTATTGACAGGTTTTTGTTGGGTGTCCTGTTTTTCTGCATACCAGCAATTTGCTTCTGAATGCATCTTGTTAGGATACCCGTTTTTCTCACAAATAGAGCATGGTTTTCTATTCTTCGGATTTACGTTATTTTTAAAGTTATTGACAAAATTTACGTTATTCTTCTTTTCGGAATTAGAATTGGTAAAAACTTTTGACGACTGAGAAAGAGAATTCTGACTATTATTTTGACTATTATTTTGACGACGAAAAGAAGGGGGAGATGAAGGTTTATTCTTATTGCTTTTAGACCTATCACCTACAAATTTTTCATCTCCTTCATATTTCTTTAATTTGTCTTTAAGAGACTGCAAAGTCAAAATACTGTTCTTGTTTAAAGATTTGACGATACGATCCGGTAGACCAAAAATTACTAAATCAAGAATAACTGACTTCGAATAGCCACGATTACATTCAATTAGTACCTTTTCTTTGTTTATGACGTAATCAACAAGCGAACCGCCTAAGTAGCGAAATCCGATGGCATTGGCAACAGCACGAAAAGAATTATCACCGAAGTTGGAAACCAATTCTTGTCTCCAAAGTAACCATTCTGCATCCACAGGCAAATTCTCCTGCGTGATGATAAACCAATTGTTGAGAGAAACATCCAAGCAGGATTTAAGAACCTCAACTTGACGACGACCTTTGAGTTGGAACCTCAAAACCTTCTTCTCAAAGCGATCGCACCATGACTCGACATTTTTATTTTTCGGATGGAATTTCTCTAGAAGTATATGACGGAGGATCTCCTTCAGAGACTCTTCTTTTGGCGACGACAATTTTTCTAAACACGAAACCATCGAAGTGAGAGCTGGACTCTGCGACTCAGACTCACGAACCGACGAACTGACAATAATTTCTCCCAAAAAATGTTCAGAGAAAATGAAATTGTCATCCTCATCGACATACATTGAGAAAATCTCATCTGGTAAGGTGACATTAACGTTCCTGAAATGACCCCTCGACTTTAGAGACGCCACAGCAGACTTAATGACTGGTAATTTACCCAAATCGGGATGCAAGGAAATATTATGAAGCTCGACTGGAAAACCGAACCATTCTTCAGAATCGAAAAAACGAACTCTACGAACCGCACAATAGTTCGACTTGCCATCAGAACTGGCAGCGATTATTAAATAAAAAGTTAATTTTTTTGACATATTGAAAATAATAAACGAAACGAACTTTCACTCAAAACTAATTTTAAGAAATTATCAATTTGTAAGTTTCATGTGGAAATGAGACTAATGAACTTCAATTTGAACTAAAGATTTATTGCAAGAATCAAATTTATAAGCAACTATAGTTAAATTGATAATTTCAAGTCGAATTATCACACAATGAAACTCAGAGAAAATAAAATTGTGTAAAAACACACATAAAATGAAAGAGTAAAATATTAGATGTTGCATAAGCAACGAGAGAAAGACGAATGTCTTGACAGTGAAATGTAGGTACTGTCTAGCCTGCATTTCACAAAGTCGAAACACATTCTCTAATCTAAACCAACAGGTGAAAATGTGAAAAAGATTGATTGTGTGCGAAGTACATGAAACAGATAATAACAGAATGAATGTGAGTTGATGTTAGACAGGAAAGAAGGTGAAAATGTTGTAATAATAAAATTACGAGAACAGAATGAATGTGATGAAATGAAATGAGTTTATCGAATAATTTTACATATATTATACTCAAACTCCAACACCAAGAAATTTGAAAGAACAAGCAATTTTGATAGATTAATCGAGGAAAGCAAAAGTTATCGTAGAGTAACAAGAAGTATAAAAAATAAATACCCCAACGAAGCTGAAGAAATCTTCTCCGATACAGAAGAAGAAGATTTAGAATCTAAAGGAAAGAAGTTAGAAATAGAAAAGAAATGAAAGGAGGAAACAGAAAGAAGACTAGCGAGACGAAGCCTCAGCACCAGTTTTGAAAAACTCTTATCTAAAGTATCACGCCACGTATCACCAAAGAAATCAATTTCATCCACAACCCATTCTTCTCTCCCAAACGACGAAGACAAAATCTTCCTCGGAGAAGATTCAATTCTGAACCAAACTTTTGTCGACAGACCCTCACAGTCTAGTGCTGATTTGTCGCCATCAGTCCCTCAAGGACAGGGAATGTCCTCACAGGCTGAAATCCAACACTCAATACAAATTCACATAAAAAGTCCAGAAAATTTAGAAAAACCCAAAAGTAAAATTCCAAATTCAACTGACAAAAATTCTTTCGATCCTATCAATTTATTACCGCCAGAAATACGTGTAGAAATTCTTGATCAAATAGAACCTACATATGTTAATATAGTAAATATCAAAAGTAAAAATAACCCTTTTCTAAAATCGGAAAATAAAAATATGACCCAGGAAGACATCGCTGAAAATAATGCATGCTTGCTTTTACAACAACAACAACAAGCAAGATTTGCGGCAGCAAATGAAGCCTACACACAACACAACCTAGCCATGAACAATTTTTGTAAAAGGTCAGAAAGATGGACTCCGAGCCATTTTTCAAATGGCCCCGACGAGGACATCCTTGAGTTTCTTTTTGAGTATGAAACTCAGGCAAAAACCTTCGAAGCAACCGAATATGAAATGATACGAAACCTAAATATAGCCCTTCGTAGTACAGTTCTCGAACTGTTCGCAGCAGAAACTGAGATAACCCCAGAAACTCCGTGGTTAGAAGTAAAACGAATCTTAATACGTTTTTTTAAAAAGGATAAAGACACGGTAAAAAAACGTATCAAATCTTTAAAATTTGATGATTCATACTTCAGCACAAATGTACCTAAATTTTTCCGACTCTATAAACAACTCGATGCAACAATTAGTGAGAAAAAAATTTGTGACCTCTTACTCCCAAGACAAACAGGAGAAATGAGGAAATTCTTTGCGTCGAAAAATCTCCAAACACAAAGTGAGGTTTCAATAACATTTAGTGATTAGAAAGAATTCAAAGAAAAAGCCTTAGATTTGACCGATGTGCAAAAAACAGAAGAGACGTTAAATAAAGGAACAGAAACAATTGCCAAGTTAACAAAACAGATGGAAGAGATGATGAAGGGAAAAGCTCTCGAGAAAAAAGAACCTGCAAAACCCATAACTCCGCCTATCTCCCCTATTGACCCTGTTATTGTGGCATTAGTGGAGGCAGGATGGAAACCCCCAAATGCCAATAACGAAACCAAAACCAAACAAGAAACCAGGCAATGGAAAATGAAAATGCAGAATCCAGACCACGTAGAGAAAGAAATTTAAATAATAATAATAATACTAACGAATCAAACGATAGTAACCCGAGGAGAAGGCAGTCAAGAGAAAGAGAATCAACTCGATCACAAAATAACCAAAACTCTTATAGACCCCAAAGGAGAGAAACTTATCCCACACAAAATAATAATCGATATCCTCCTAGAGAGATAAATTGCTTTAATTGCGGAAGAATGGGATATCTATCAAGGGATTGTAGACTTTGTAATCATAGTACACCTCAATTCTCACAAAGGAATTTTAGACCACCATGATTCAATAATAACTTTGCATCAAATTTTGGTCAACCATTCAACCCATATGGACCACCGCAACAAAATAATTATGCACAAGCATATAATGCACCAGTTATAAATCCACATACATGGGCCAATGCGACAAATTATGCATTACCCTCTTACAACTTGCGAACTCCTGATGTAGTTCCAAGTATCCAACAACAAAATTTCACTCAACAACCAAAAAACTTGCAGTAGAACCCGTTTGCTCTACACCATATTATGACTTTCGGACTTGTAATGGCAACGTCCATCATCCGGACTGCGCTGCTCTCCTGGTGTTAGATCCAATTGCGCCTCATAATCAGAAAATTCATATCCGTAGTGCATCGATGAAATTAGTCAGGGCGAGGCGTAAACTAATCGTCCCCTGCAAAATTGTGAGCTGCGAAGAGTATGAAACACAGGGAACAGTCGACAGCGGCTCTGAAGTGACACTTGTACAATATGACCTTGTAAAGGATAATGTGATCAGACCAGCAAGAGTGTGTATGGTAGCCGCTAACGATAGTGCAATAATCATTAAAGGAGTTTTAGAAATCACCATAAAAATGGGTTATTTCCTCCTCGATGCGGAAGCATACATAACCTCTGAGGTAACCACACCTTTACTACTCGGATACGACTTTTTAGATAGACATAATGCCGACATATTATTTAGTAAAAAATTATTTAGAATAGGACCACCATGGAAACGCGAAACATTTAGTATAATTAAGTTTAAGGAAGAAAATTGCAAAGGATTTATTAGAGCAGACAAGGATTTCTGCGTAGAATTAAATAATGAATATTTTGTAAACCTGGATCCAGAAATGAGAAAAGCAGATCCAGATGAGTGGTTTTTAACAAGTTATGGCCAGCCTTAAGATTCTACAGTCCGCACTTCGGCACCCAGATCACACAAGGGACAGTTTTAGGATGCTATAGGCTTCGACAGCCGACTATGTGGGACCGTCAGACCAATTCCATCCGCCATGGCCAACCCAGCATCCAACGCATTACATCGGGGGATACTGCGGGTAACCAAGGTGAGGAGGTTGATATGCTAAAACTTGTCCACATAACCCAATCTGATGACAGCGTTATCCACGACAATGAAGGAACACAAGTGAAAATTAATAAGAATTTAACAAAGGAACAGAAACAGACAGTAGTAAGCGTTCTAAGAAAATATATCCATATATTTACGGAAGAACTTGCCAAGGTAAAACCTACGAAATTAAAACCAGCACATGTCTACGTGAAAACAGACGAGCCGGTTCAACATAGAAATTACCATATAGGTATTTTTGAAAAAAGAGAAATTAGAAAGAAAATTAAGGAATTCGAAGAATGTGGTATTATTAAGAGAGCAAGCTCTAGATATGAGAGCCCTGTATTTGTTAAGAAGAAATCAAATGGAGTTTATAGATTATTAGTAGATTACAGAGGTGTAAACAAAATAGTAAAAAAGGACACGAGCAGAGTCCCTCGTCTCTCCGAAATTTGGGATGCGTTACGAGATAAAAAATACTACGTAACAATCGATCTCAATCAAGGATATTATCAAATTCCTCTTGATGAAGATTCAAAAGCAATTACAGGAATAAATGTTGGAGGAGTAAGTTATGTATTTAACTACATCCCTATGGGATTAAGTGCGAGCCCCAGCAGTTTCCAAAAAACTATGACCGATTTATTCAACCATATCCTAGAAGACAAAGTATTAGTCTATCTAGATGATATCTGTGTCTTTGGCGAAACCTTTGAAGAAACACTAGAAAATTTAGAAGAAGTCCTGAAAGTACTAGTTGAAGTGGGCCCACTAATCAAAACCAGTAAAAGTAGCTTCTTCAATGAAAGTATTGAATATTTAGGACATAAAATTTCATATAACAAATTAGAACCGCTAGATAAAAACATTAAACCAATTCGTGAAGCTCAACCACCTAAAACATTACGTCAACTACGTAGATTTATTGGTTTAGCGAATTACTATAGGAAAATGATAAAAAATTTTTCGTAAATCACAGCACCATTAACAGACTTAACAAGAAAAGAAAATGTTAAAGCAAATAGTAAAATAGCATGGAATGAGGAAGCACGAAATGCCTTCGACAAAATAAAAGAATGGATTACATCTGAACCAATTCTTACAAGAAAACAATTCAGACGTAGAAAGTGACAATTTGGAAGACGATCGAAGTTCCATCCTATCCGATAATTTGGAAAGATCTGAAAACTCCGATGCATCCACAAATTCTCAACTTTCCGAAATTTCAGAAAACTCCGAAATTGAAAACCCAATTAACATCATAGACCAAGAAATCCACAATTTATGGGATTGACAATGTGAAGACAAATATTGGGGAATCATAATAAAAATTTTAGAAGGTTGCAACGAAAATGAGTTAAGAAAAAGCTTAAAAATGAGAAGATCACGCAACCTGAATCCATTTTTTCTTGATGAAAATGGAATTTTATGGAAACACAATGATCACTCTTAATATCACTATGCCGTACCAGTAATTCCTGACTCCTTCATACCTCAAGTACTAAATATATGTCATGAGAGTCAAAGCGGGGGAGGACATTTTGGAATTTGTAAAACTCTTTCCAAAACGCGTGCTTGATACTACTTTACGCAAATGCCTAAAACAGTCTCGAGGCATGTACGTTCGTGCCATCAATGTAAAATTAATAAAAAAATTAACGAAAAATATGGACACTTGAAACCAATTAATCCTGAAGAATGCATACCACTCTCACATATCCAAATTGATTTTATCAGAAAATTTAACACAAATAATGAAAAGAAATTTGTCATAGTGGGAATAGATAAGGCAACAAAATATTGTTGGACCAAAGCAGTAACCCAACCAAACGCACATTCAGTAATTAAATTTTTAAAAGAAATTGTAGGTCATTATGGAAAACCAACGAAGATTACGTGTGATAACGGAATTCATTTTTCAAACGAATACGTGCAAAATTATTGTAAAAATAATGGTATTAAAATATTTTACTCTACATCATATTCACCACAAACTCAAGGACAAGTAGAGAAAATGAACGGAATGATAAAAAAAATGTTAGCAAAATATGAAAGTACCGATAGCGAAGAATGGCCAGACCACGTGCATAATGTAGCCTTGACCTATAATATGACACCGATTGAAGGTTTAAATAATCACGATCCGTTTTACCTAATGCACGGTTATAAAGGAGAACTTCCCATAAATTTAAACATTCCGTCACCACTTATCAGTAAAACCAGCGAAGAACAGATAAGTGAAGCAGACAGAATTCAAAAAACAATTCAGAACTTTGATAAAAAGAATGCAATTAAATATTCAGAACGCTATAATAAAGGAAGAAAAGAAATTTCTTATGAAACTAATGATTTAGTTCTCTTGAACGCCCCAATAAATTATGGAAAGGGCAAATCAAAATTTCTAGGACCATACAGAATAGTGAGAAAAATTTCAGATTTAAACTATGTAATTCGCATAACTTCTGAAGATGGAAATAGCATAGACGATACAGTTCATATAAGAAGACTTACGCCTTATAATGCTCGCTCTAATTCTAATTTACCGTCGAACATTGAAGATATTACATCCGATAATTCGGAAAATGAAGAAAATATTCCCAAGTCTAATCCGAAAAGGAAAAGAGGTAGACCAAAGAAAGAAAAGAGCTCTAAAGAAAATGAATCAGAGAACGAAATTGAAATCATTGTCAAACGTCCAAGAGGAAGACCAAGAAAGGGAATTTTAAAGAAATCTGGCAACAAAAATAAAAACAATAAAAAGGTGAAATTTTCAGATGAAGCGTTATTAAAAGGGAAAGATTGTTCAGAATGGAGAAGGAAGTTAAGACCCAGAAAAAAGAAGGATTACCTTACGAAAAATTCAATCGATTACCCATAAACAACATATGGAAGAAATCAAATTGTTCAACAGGTGTGATGAGGGAAAAAGTATAATACAACCTTTGTCTCTACCTATTTAACCTATTCCTCAGGATATTAAAAAACTGAGTGAGTTAAGTTTGGAGGAATACCTGAAAAGATACTCCGAACCACCACCCGAAACATTGTATTATGACCCTTGTAATTTAATTCGTAACAATTATAGATAATTTTTATAAATATATTGTAAGGACCATTTACGTACACATTTTCTCCCCTCAAAAATATAAAATTTTTTTTTACTCACCGATTACCAATCATCCTGTGCGTCATGAGTAAAAGCCCCCCCAGCGGTTGGCTTTGTGACTCCTTGCTCTTCACCTTCGGGATGATCGGCGGGTGCGTGTTTCGGACAAACTGACTGACTCCTGAACTGTTGATGACGAGGAACCAAAAACATGCGCCAATTGGACACGGCCATTTTACTCGGTCCAGAGGTCAGCTCACTTCTTGGACTTGCTCCTTGTAAGACGCGACAATTGTGAGAGATGGTCATCTTTTCCGACGGCTCCAAAACTCGCATAACCTCGATCTAATGAGGAGTATCATTAATCACGATTTTTTGCCGATAAAAGCGAACAAGATAGTCAACCAAGTATTGAAATTGGGACCTATCCATAATCGTATTGGCATATGCAGTATTGGTAACTGAAAAATGAACTTTAGCACCAAAATTTAAAGGCTGCATTGCCATTATAACTGCAGTCAATAAGTTCAAGCCAACAGCATAACCAGTGATGTATGATGGATTCACATCAAGTGTTGAAAAGCAAACCACGGATCCTTCCCACCTCCACAAACTTGCCTCTGGGAAAAGGAAGCTGAACTGCGAGGCAAGTTGCACCATCGACTGCAGGTAACACTCGCATAAACTCTGAGGCATTACATGCCTTCACAATCCAAATGAAGTGTTCAGTGAGTCGCCAGGAAAATTTTTTTGGTACACATCCACTCCCATGGGACCATAATCCACTGCCAGAAATGAATGGATAGCTTTAAAAATCTTCCAAAGCCCAATAACACCAGTGAATAAACATGGACAACGCAGCGACCAACAACGCAAATACGGCAGAGACACCTGCGTGAGCATGAAACTTTCCGAAGTTTCAACAATCCCTGTGTCAGGCACCATAAATTTAGGCAGAGAGCGTAATTCCGCCGGTGACGGATACAAAGGAGCATCCTGAAGAACTTCCTCACTAGCGTGATCCATACTTAAACTCAACATCTCATCAAAATCGTGAAGAAAATGTCTCTCAACATTCATCAAATATAAATAACGAACTAAACAAAAAATGAAATATATACAAAAGAAGAAAATTACGACTAATAGGAACATAAACTATAAATCTAAAGAAGGACGAGGATGGAGAAAATCAAAACGAACTAACATATCGAACACACCGAGAAGACTGAGATACCTCCATATATATCCGAGTTGTAAACCAAGATGAATTCTTGCTGAACAATCGAAATATACTGGAGTCTGCCATCTCCCAAGGCCTACCCTCGATAGTAATAGTGCGAATCGAATTCCAGAGTCCCACACTAACACAGATGGTGTAATTTCCGCACATATGTATATTTTTATGAGAAAGAAATAAAAATCGAAGAAATATTGTGCATCAATATACATTTTTGCACCTTATTAATATTTTCTCCAGAACAGATAGCAACCAAACAATGTAAAGACAATTATAATACTGCATCTAACACCAAAATTTCTTGTGATTTGTAATGATTTCAGACCACATGATGATAAAACTTGCCGTTATCTTTTTCATTACAATCACCATATTCACACACAAAACCGAGAACACAAGTTCAAAAACAAAAATTAGTGCATCGTCAGGAGCATATTTTGAATTAAACAAATTCAGTAAGGCTTATGAGAAAACAATTCCCATAGTCTATAGCCTGAAAATTCCAAGAAGACAGAACATAGAAACACCCGAATGACTTAAAGAAATAAAAAAACTGCAAAGTTGCACATCCACGGAAAACACATGGTGTATACAGAGATTGAGAAACATGTTGAAAATCTTAGATCTAATTACGGATATTCAGCTAATAAACGAAGCAATAATCCAAGAATTTGACAGAGAACCTTCAAAACGAATTAAACGCGGAATACAAGTCCTTAGTGACTTTAACACATGGTGTTGCAATGTCATGACACTTTCTCAAGGCAACGACTTTATAGAAAATGAGAAAAATCTAAAATCCCAATACGAAAAACTTCGAGAATCTGTAATAGAAAGCCATGCAGAATTATTAATCGTCACAAATGACATTAAAAATTTCAAAAAGATAGAAGTCGATAATTCTAAAATTTTAAAAGAAAACGTTCAAGCATTAAAAGACCATTCAAAACCAAAATAATGAAATAATTATAGAAGCTAGAAGAGAGCTCATCTTCGACACAGCTCGAACCCTTCACGATAGTTTAGTTACCAAAAATGCTAAGCTCAGCCAACTATTCCTTTCTTGCAAAAATAACCATCTTCCAGCAGCAATCATTAACGAAACAACTTTAAAAGAAAATTTATGAAAAATAAAGAAAATTGCAGAAAAATCAAATTTTGCAGTAGTTCTAGATGAGAAATCAATCCAGTCCTATTACAGAACAAAATTAGTAAACTGCTATGTAACAGGAAACAAAATAGAGATAGAAATCAAAATTCCACTTCAGAACCTTCATGCCAAATATGAATTATACAACTTTATTCCATTAGCGTTTCAAACTCATGACAATAAAATTTGCTCTTCGGATCAAGAACCTTCGATCTTATTCCACAACAAATTTAATGGATCAATAAGAATCATAACTGGAACAGACATTGATCTTTGTGGCAAACATAGCCTGTTATGTTTTCTCCCACAAGACCGCACAACCAATAATAAAGGTAATTGTGCGAGGGCATTATTCAAAGGAATGAAATTTAAAGAAATGCACTTTCAAATGTGAAATAAATCATGAAGAGATCGTAGTCAAACAAATTGAAATGAACCAATTTGCCATTACAAATGCTAAAAATCCACTGATATCAGTTAACACTATAACAAAAACAAGTACTAGTATAACCATAAATGACTCATGGCCTGGAGCAACCCTACTAACAGTTCCTTGTGTAGTGAAAATCCAACAGTTACAGAAAGAAAACAGTGCAGAAACATTCATTCCGGCAGGATTCCCATGTATAGATGAACCTGAAAAGGACATTCTCATTGAACATCATCTGCCGCTAGTTTGGACGTAATATCAATTTATGGAACTTGATTTTGGCCTGCATCAATCATTCAAATTTCCAAATATGTCTATCACCACAACAATAAATGGCATGACAACATACCTTACCTTTCACCAATAACTCCAATTCATAAACTAGAAGAAAGACTGAAATCAGCAGAACTGAAAATCCCTGATCTAGGATACCAAGACACAATAAACACGGTACATTTATTACTAATCAGTTGGTGTAGTTTATTAACACTCATAGTAGCCATATTGGTCTACGTAAATTTAAAAATAAATTGTGTTGCTATCAATGCACACAATCAAATAAATGATTTGGCATTGGGAGCAATACATCGTTAATGGTCCATAACTCTAAGTCCATATTTTGTATTACAATATAACAAAAAAAAGCATAATAAATTTGATTATGCCAAATTATCTTAATTAAGTCCATTTGCAAAAATAAATTTTTATGCTCAAATAAAAAATTTAATATAACTTTTTTTTAATGCGATGATCAATCCCGCAAAGTAAAATTAAGAGACATTTGTAAAAAAAAATTAGTATTGTATTATGACTAAACTTAAAGATATAGTAAATTAAAATAATAAACTTTCAGGGACACAAAATTTAGCCAAGCAGGAGCTTCGGGCTTTCATTCACCCGGGGACCTTTGTTCCATCCTGTTTTTGCAGACCATTCAGTTTGTCTACAAAAACGTGTCGAACAAATTGTAGACCACTATTATTCCTAATTCTCGGAATAATAGCTGTCTATATTCTACCTAGCTTCTCACGAATGGACACCACCAGATATGCTGACAGTGAAGTGTCATCATATTTGGCGGATGTTCCTTGTCACGCCACTTTTTTGGTCGGCCATCTTTTGATTGAAACAAAGAAAAAGAAAGTAATGTCATATCTTCATTTTGAAGACATGGTCATTCCTAAACCTCCAGTCGAGTAGAACGTTAGGGTCCATACTCGCTGCTATGGACATTAGGTATCACTAATATTAAGAAATAGAAATAAGTAATATTTAAAAGTGTTTATAATAAAAGTGAAATTTTAATAAAAGATAAATGCTCGTATCTTATCTTATTTGTTGAGGTAATTTAAAGTATTGAATTACTCTCGCCACAGTTATATGAAAAATTACATTTTTATGTTAAAAATTATGTTTTTATATGGGATTTTATTATTTGTTTTCATGTTATTAGGTTTACAGGAATCTTTTTTGAACTTTTCTAAGTTTTCAGGTGATGAAATAGTTAGTTTCTAAAAATAATTTGGGGAAATTTCTATGAATTTAGTTTCTATTATTTTTTTTTTTTTTTGATACTAATAAGTCCAGAAATTATAATTTCGAATGACTCTAATGAAATATTACTATAAAATGACTGTAAAGAAAGGAAACTTGTTACATCTATAGAAATATCCTGAGTCCTTTCACCCTCAAAATAATTAAATAATATTTCAGTCATTTTCAGATATTATCATCAAACCTAAAATGTTCGTATTACAATTGGGTTCAAATCTCATTGATGAATTAGTTTAAAAAATTAAAAAAAAAAAATTATTAATTAGTTTTTAATTTTGATTAATTTTGAATTGTCAAGTGTGAAATATCTGAAAATTCTCAATTTTGCTCCCAAAAGTTAACATACAAATAAATGAGATGCAAATAAAATACAAAATATCAATTAATTATGTTGTTATCAAACTTTTCAAGATTTTACTTGTTTTTGTTGCAGGTTTTCTACATCAAATTTATAAGTCCTTAGCAGTACCAAAAGCAAATGTCGAAGTTCTCTGGTGAATTTAATACAATTTTGACCCCAAAATACAAAAATTAATGAAGTTGAACTTTTTACTTTGTTTCAGCAACCACCAATGTGTTGAATCTTTGAAGTTGGTCGTTGGATTTCTCGTCATTCTACATCACAGCTTCCTCATTTACAAATGAATCAGCAGCCTAAGTCGGAATTGTGGGAAAAGGATTAAAAAATTGAAATTTTCATTACTTTAACAGACTTTTGATACAACTTATTTTTGGTTTACTCTTGATATATGTTCACCATCAGCGGAATTTGATCAAGTTCAAATTCGAATCAAGCCTAACTGCTCAAAAAAGATTAATACTTTAAAATTCCAAAAAAAAATTTGATGAAACTATCATTCAAAAAAACAAAAAATCACTGAATCATTCAACCGTTGAATATTCACTAATAAAATTTAAAAAAATTACCATTATTCAATCTAACAAAGCACATTTATTTTGGAAAAAAAAATTGACAAGAAAAACTGCGTTCTGCTGTCATGTGAGGATGTGGATTAACCTTGGATCGTAATTCCTTGTTAATAAAAAGAACAAATTCACTGTAACCGGATTTAATAGAATGAATAACAAAGATGAACATAAGTAATGTTGTGGGTCAAATACGTTAGGGTCCCCATTTAACTGGAATAGTGTGTACAAGAATGAAATACAAAAGTGTTGTACAAAGTGTGTTCAGTGTTACTGAATAGTATGCGAGATGTTTAAGAGTTAAATGGACTACGTCCAACACTGTCCTCATCTTTCCAGATGAAATCTTCATTTGATGATTTTTGATTTGATTCATGCCCACTCCTGCTGGTTCGCATCATGTTCGCAGCGCAATCTAGTTCCGTCTTGAATCACTGTCGGTACTTGCAACAATCCAACCTTCGATAGATTTCGGTTCGGTGCATCCATCTGCATTTATTCGTACAATAGTTATTATAAATTATAATAATATTATAGTGTTGTCTCATGTTCTCGTTTGGCATCGACTTTTTCAGTGTAATTATTGGTAAATTATTAATTATCTATTGAAGTTGGAGACGAGTGTTTTGTTTGTCTTCTTTTCTTTTTGAGTGTTGTGATTCAACTCAGTTGAAGTGAATATTTTTATTACGTTACCACTTCCTGAAAATCAGAGTAGAATTTTTCATTTTTTTGAACGTACATTGCGTGATGTAATTATTGTTTCTTCACTGAAGAAACTATCGATTTTGTTAATTGTTGAAAATATCACCTACTTCTAGTTATTATGTCTGAAGATTCCCTTCAAAATGGCAGTTCCGAGAATGGAACTGTTCCTGAGATCGAGCTTATCATCAAAGTAAGTGTTTAGATTAATAAAGATTCCATGTTTTGTATTAACGATACCTAATGTTACGCGGAATTAAAACATTAATTTCATTAAGCTGGTTGACATCGTTAATCATTAATTATATTGGGTCATTAAATCATCAGTTATTACATTATTGTAACTTTTGAACGTTCCTTGTCTTCGTCAATTGTGTTTTTTGGAGCATTCTTATTAGTAATTCCGTGAAATTTAATACGACAACCTAGTAAGTATCATTGGCGGAAAGTGATCTGAAAAGTTCAGCAGCTTTATCGTCAATTGAATAAGGAAAAATTTTCATTTTGATTAAAGCTACTTTATTTCTCACTTGTTATAGATTTTTCAAGCATGAACGATTTCAACAATCGTTGATAAAAAGCAAAATCGGAAGACCTTATTTCTCCAATGATACTTATTTATGAGAGATATATTGCCTTTATGTTCTTATCACTATGCTAAGTCCATATAGTTACGTATATAGTCATTGATTTTTACGCCTCGAATTTCAATTTATGACGGTTATTATATATACTGAAGTATATATATATACCGTTTGTGCATAGTGTTATCGAACGAATTAATTCAAATATTGTCAGTTAAGATCCACCCAAGATTATAGTTTAATTCGTACAAACAGTTGAATGTATGTTTGGATTACCGGTGGGTGGAGGCTTCGATACGCTTCCTTACATATCATCAGAAAAATAAAACTTTATTATGTAATAATTAGTAATTACAATAAGGAATCTAAAACTTTGTTACAGCGAGGTTTTATTTCAGTCCGTCAAGCATTGTACCACTTTTATATAAACTCAAATTTGGAATGCACCTAGTTTTGAAACTTACAAATGTACAAGAACTAACTGATATTTTATGATTTTGATATCCAAAACTTTCAAGAAATCAATTTTTAATATCTTGATTATACTAGTGTTCAAATTACTTGATATTATCAATCGTTGACTAAAAGAAGTTACATTAGAAAGTTTTCTGCGCATTACTGATATCTTCAATGTCTCGTTGGCTAAGAGCTTCACCAATATTTTTTTTTTGTTAGATTCTCTTGTTGAAAGTATGATCATGAAAGTATGATTTTATAATTTAATCAATTTAATGCATTAGTTCGAACAAATTTGAGACTTTCAGTAACTTTAATTTCGTTTTGTTGCAATAATCGTGAAAACCTGTCTGTCAGCTTACCATGATTATTTTTCACCGTTTTAGGTACTCTTTGATTGTTATTAATGTATATCGTGTGTAAATTGTGGCGGTATACAAGTAAGGTCTACGTCAAGAAACCTTTTACGAAGTGCGTATAAGCTTTAAGCTATGTCTATGAAGCAGCTATAAAGGCCATGTACTTCTTGCTTATCGCTACTTAGTCGATCTATATGGCCATGTCCGGAGGTGTCTACATAAGTCAATAAGAGTTATAAAGAGTTGGGAATGTTGGTGTTGATGATTTTTACTGTGGATTTTTATATTTATAGTAAAAAAATTTATTCTTATCAACAAACGGTTCACTTCTGTGCATGCGTTTGGGTTTCATTTATATAGACAACTCCTAAATACTTCTTTATAGTCATGATTTCTTTATGGTCCTTATAGATAGTTCATAAATGGCATTCTGGGAAGCTATTTTCCTCTGGGATTTAATGTCGTTTAAGTTGAAGACCTGCATATACAAATTTGGCAAAATGCCATTTTGTATCTTACAGCTTATAAGTGAATTTATTGATATTTATGTTAAATTTCAGAAATTTTGATAGTGTTAGATTGTATTAGTATATTTATAGAGTTTTTTCATTGTTTCACTCGAAATCTACTTTCATTCAACAGACTGAAGAGCCAAAGAAACAAACCTCTTGCCATACACAATTTTATGCAATTAAATTAGATCAAACTATACAATCAAAGTTATTGAATGAAATTCCAAGAGAACCATTGCTTTTAGAAAGCTGAAACTTTGGTGAAACATTAACATATGTTTCTGAAAGATTCTATTAAATTTTTGCTGAAATCGTATTATTCGTTCTTGAGATACAACTGAAACTCTGAAAGGATTATGTGAATTAGACTGTAGATACAAAATGGCATATTACTGTAATTGTATCTGTAGGGTTCTAGTTTAAGTCGGTTCATCAAACTTATCGATGTGATGTAAACAAATATTTTCGATATATTCTAAAAGCTAAAAAAACATTGTTTAGTTGAGTTGAAAAAAGTATGTACTACACTAGAAAAAACAATTGTAATATACTGAAAAACATATCTAACGCATCGTTCTGATGAATGTCTAGAAATTGTGTAAAGAGGTGGAAAATGGTTTTGGATCGTGACATCTGTTGCGAGAGTAATTCAATACTTTTAAATTACTTCAACAAATAAGATAAAATACAAATATTTATCTTTTATTAAATTTGAACTTCAAGTTATTACAAAACACATTTAAACTTTAACTTAATACTGATACTTAATAATAGTGAGACCTGATATCCATAACATCGAGTATGGACCTTAACATTTCTGTTCGACTGCTAGTTCAGGAATGACCATGTCTTCGAAATGAAGATATGACATCACTTTTGTTTTCTTTGTTCCAATCAAAAGATGGCCAACCAAAAAGGTGGCGTGACATGGAACATCTGCCAAATATGATGACACTTCACTGTCAGCATATCTGGTGGTGTCCGTTTGTGAGAAGCTAGGTAGGATATAGACAGCTATTATTCCGAGAATTAGGAATAATAGTTGTCTATAATTTGTTCGACAGGTTTTTGTAGACGAACTGAATTGTCTGCAAAAGTGGGCGGAACAAAAATCCCCGGGAGTAAGAAAGCCCGAAGCTCCTGCTTCGTTAAATTTCATGTTCCTGAAAGTTTATTGTTTTAATCTATAATATCTTTAATTCTAGTCATAAGACAGTATTATTTTTTTTTACAAATATCCCTTAATTTTACGTTGCAGAATTGATCATCGCCTAAAAATATAAAATTTGTCATTTGAGCATAAAAATTTATTTTTGAAAATGGACTTAATTGAAATAATTTGGCATAAATAAATTTATTATGCTTTTTTAATGCTAATTTATTATATTTTACTACAAAAATGGACTTAAAATTATGGACCATTAACGATGTATTGCTCCCAATGCCAAATCATTTATTTGATTGTGCGCATTGATAGCAACACAATTTATTTTTAAATTTACGTAGACCAGTATGGCAACTATGAGTGTTAATAAACTACACCAACCGATTAGTAGTAAATGTACCGTGTTTATTGTGTCTTGGTATTCTAGATCAGGGATTTTCAGTTCTGCCGATTTTAATCTTTCTTCAAGCTTATGAATTGGAGTTATTGGTGAAAGGTAAGGTATGTTGTCATGCCATTTATTGTTGTAGGCGATAGACATTGTGGAATACCTTGTTGTGAGAGATATTCTCACCAGAAGGAAATTCAACAGAATTTAAGCGTGTTCAACCACTTCGTACATAAGTACAGGTAAGCCAAAACCAAGGCGAACACTGGCAATTTTAGAGCCGGTTCGGGTGGTTTATATACGGCAATTTTGCACGCACACAAACACACGTACGTTGGTGAGAACAGCCAGGTCGCATCATCCCCTATCGAGATAAGAGATGGCTTCCCGGTTCGTGTACGAATTGTGACATCATCGTATTGTGTCACGTATCGGTACTCGTACATTACCTGCAGGTACGTACAGGTAATTACGATCGAACGTATTTTGTGTATTTAACGTCACAAGGATGATTGTTTGCCTGCCCTTTGGGGCGGCGACTGTCGTTGAGGGGTCCAAGCCTCTATACCTCATATGGGGGAGTCCCCACAGACATATTTGGAAATTTGAATGATTGACGCAGACCAAAATCAAGTTCTATGAATTGATATTTCATCTAAACTAGCGGTAGATGATGTTCAATGAGTATGTCCTTTTCATGTTCTTCTATACATGGGAATCCTGCTGGAATGATTGTTTCTGCATTGTTTTCTTTTTGTAACTGTTGGATTTCTACTACACAAGGAACTGTTATTAGAGTTGCTCCCGGCCATGAGTCATTTATAGTTATACTAGTACTTGTTTTTGTTATGGTGTTAACTGATATTAATGGGTGTTAGTGTTAAAACGAATTATCATTGTTGAAAAACAAATTATTATTCACAAATTACTGGAATATAAATCATTTTATTGAATTAAAAAACAACTCATTGTAAAACAGTAGAAAAAACGAATGTCAGTGATTACTAGGTTAATGGAAGTGAATAAAAAGGTGAATGATAAGGGTGTGAGTTTTGATTGTTGTTAAATACAACGAAAAAATGGGAAGTGCCGCTAACACACTCCCCCAGGATGAATATGAATACTTATTCATAAACAAAATAACAAAAACTATGAAAAAAAAAAGAATTACAAAAATTAATCATCTAACGGTAATGGAATTAATGATGAAACAGCTCGCTTCTTGGTGTCGTTATTGAAACGGATGTCGACGACACGGACCACATCATCGGAACTGGTGTAGACGTTGACTACCAACCCAAGAGGCCACTCGAAGGGTTTTGTAGATTCGGATTTGACAAATACCATTTGGCCGACTTCCAGGTTGGGTAATTTTTGCTGCCATTTATGATGTTGTTGCATTTGGTTTAAGTAATCCTTCGACCAAACAGTCCAGAAGGAATTGACCAGCTGGGTGACCAATATCAATCGATGAGAGAGTGTAACGTTTTGATCGTTACAGACCACAGGTGGAGTGACGAGTGATTGGCCTAAGAGAAAATGAGCTGGTGTAATGGACTCAGATTCTTGAGAAGGCGTCGTACGGTAACACAAAGGTCGGGAATTCATCACGGCTTCGATGGTTGTGAACAATGTATTGTATTCTTCAAACGATAACACACTGCCATGCGTAATTTTGATAGCGTGTGTTTTGGCGGAGCGTACTGCGGCCTCCCATAGGCCCCATAGGCCCCCAAAATTAGGCGCACGAGGAGGGATGAATTCCCATTGGAATTGTCGATTGGTGGCAAACTGGATGCATTTCTCACGCTCAAATTTGAAATACGTGTTGGCGCCAACAAAGTTAGTGCCGTTGTCGGAATATAGCTTGCTGGGTATACCGCGCCTGGAAATGAATTGTAGAACGGCTTCTAGGAATTTAGCAGTCGACAAATCAGAAACAATCTCTAGATGTATGGCTCGAACGGTGAAGAATACAAATACTGCTAAGTACACCTTGTAATAACGAGTGGTACGGTGAGCTACACATTTACATGTGAAGGGTCCAGCAAAATCAACACCGACATGAGTAAACGGACGGGATATGGAGACTCGACTCTTTGGCAATTGACCCATATGGTTTTCTGCTCTTAAACGGGTACAGGTTACGCAATTTTGGACTACCTTCTTGATTAGTTTGGTGCTACCACCAGTGAACCAAAATCTGCCAGCAAAGAAGGACGATAAAAACAATTTGGAAGCGTGCAGATATTTCTCATGTACGTGGCGGATGAATAGGTTTGTGAAGTATGATGAGGAACTGAGAATTATGGGATGCTTCTCCTTATATGGTAAATCAGAATTTTTTAAATGTCCGCCAACGCGCAAGACATTTTCTTCATCAAGGAATGATGCTAACGAATTAAGAACACTTTTCTTTTTCAATTTAAGTGAAGATTTTAAACAGAAGTAGTCTTCGTTAAATGAACATATTTGGTCAATACACACAGCTACGTTAAATGCACTATTGAATTCGGTTATTTCAATTGATAAGTATGGACTTGGTTTATGACGAACAATACGCAACACATAAGCTAGTACTCGGATTAATTGGTTAAATGATGAAAATTTGGTTAAAAAATTATCAAGTTTGAAAACGTTAAAACAACTTTTACTTTTACGTTTCTCAAGTAACGCTTGAGTATCGGAATTTGGGATGGAGTAGTAGTCAAACAAATTTGGTTGCAACAGGAACTCGGGACCGTTGAGCCACATCTTGGTACGTAGAAACTGGTTGACGCTTAAACCGCATGTTCCATAATCGGCAGGATTGTCTGATGTTTTCACGTAATGCAACTGGACAAATGGCACAATCTCCGTTATTTTCTGAACTCTGTTACCGACGAAAGTTTTCCAGTTGGAGGAAGGTTTTGACAGCCAGCAAAGGGTTACAGATGAATCGGAATAAGCATGAATATTCGAAGAGGTAATGCGTAAATTTTCAGATACACGTTTGACCAGATCAGCAAGCAATTTGGCAGCTTGTAGCTCGAGTTTTGGAATGGTTAATGAGCGAATGGGTGCAACACGAGTTTTTGAACAAATGAATTTAAGACTAGTTTCAGAAGATTCATTTGACGACCGTAAATAAAGCACGACACAATAAGATTTTTCACTAGCATCGCAGAAGGCAATTAATTTGCGGATTTGTACGCTAAAAATTGAAGGAGGAATTTCGAATGATTTTAAATTTTCAATGTCACGCATATATTCGACGAACGAAGCACTTAATGATTCGGAGACAGGATCGTCCCAAGACGTTCCTTCCAGCCAAACTTTCTGTAGAATGAGCTTTCCACGAATTAAAACAGGGGATATAAATCCCAAAATGTCAAACGTACGCGATATATAAGAAAGTATATTACGTCGGGTAGGTTGTACATCTGCGGAGAATGACTCGGTGTTCAGCTTTATGTGGAAAACATCAGATTTTGGGTTCCAGGTGATACCTAGGATTGCTACGTTGACAGATTTGTCGTCGAAGTTTACGGAATTTGGGTCAAATGCTTGTAAATTGGTCGGAATGATATTCAACAAGTCAGGATTGTTTGAGGTATATTTACGGAGTTCATAACCTCTCTCCTTGAGAGCATTGTGGATCGCAGCTTATAACGACAGCAACTCCGGTAACATATTGGCACCAGCTGACAAATCGTCCATGTAGAAATTTTCACGGATGATTCTTGCCACTTCTGGATTTGTTTTGGAAATAGCATCGGCGATGAGATCCAAACATTTTGTTGCTAAAAATGATGCGGGTTTTGCACCATACGTAACGGTATTTAGTTCGTACTCCTGGATTGGATCGGTCAGTTCTTCACACCACACAATACGTTGTATGCCACGGTCTTCAGGGTGTACCCAAACCATACGGTACATTTTTGAGATGTCAGCGCAGAAGACGAATTTGTAGGAACGCATGGTGACTAGGATGTCGAATAAATCTCGTTGTAGAACTGGGCCTCGCATTAGACCTTCATTGAGGAATATTGCTTCTTTAACAGCCGAAGATGCGTTGAACACAACACGCAATGGAGTACTGCAACTAGAAGGACGTAGTATACAATGATGCGGGATGTGGTAACTTGGATTATCCGGAATAGAAGTCGAAAGTGTCATATGACCCAATTTGATGTATTCGCGTATGAAGTTGATATAGCCTGTTCTGAGCTCAGGATTGGAATTACGTTCAGACCGACGGAGGCAGGATAAGGCGACTTGTTTATTATTGGCGATTTTGGATTTATCAACCTTGAATGGTAATTTGACTACGAATTTACCATTGGGAGCAAATGAATAATTCTTCAGGAAATGACGATTACATTCTTCGTCTTCGTTATGAGCAATAGCGACAGCATTCACATCTTCGATTTCCCAAAATTTCTGGAGTTGTGACTGAATATTGACTACTGACAGATTGCAAAATTTTGTAGTCACGATATTGGACACCATCTGATTTACAGGACCAGATACAGTCCAGCCAAAGTGAGTATCTCGGAGGAAAACCCCTTCAACTTCTATCTTGCTGCTCTTAGTACACTGCTCGTAATATTCAGCGCCAAGCAAGATATCAGCACCAGGAATGTTGATTTTGGAATTTGTGCACGCTATGTCTGCCATATCAAACTTTTTAAAATTTTTGTACAGGATTGGGACGGACAGCTGCTGAATATGATACCCTATAGCACTTGACGGAACGACATCGGCTTCAATCTCTATTTGAAAATTTTCAACTCGAGAAATGAGGCGGATAATACAGCCTTTTCGAGTGGAAATGGACGAACCACCAAAACCGGAAATAGACGATTCAGAAGCTAATGCACTAGTAGGCAACTTATATCAGTGTACGAAACTCTGGGATACAGTAGTAGCTTGAGAACAGCCATCTAACAGCACACGTCCTACCCCTTGAATTTCGCCACACTGGAATTTAACTGTAGAAGAGGGAAGCAAAACGACTTTCTTTTCAAGCTGCGCAAAATTACAGGATTTATCGGAACTAGGTTTATCGACTTCTTTGCTAGAAGTAGACGTCGGGCTGGAATAATTGTTAGCATTATCAGTCGATACGCCAGAATAGGATTGCAACGGTTTACGATCAAAATGTAGCAAAGTATGATGCTTTTTATCGCACGATCTACAGGTTTTTGAACTGCGACAGTCCTTGGATTGATGACCGATGTAGAAGCAATTGGCGCACATTTTGTTTCAACGAATAATTTCAAAACATTCACTTGGGGTGAGACTCAAAAATTTCTCACATTCGATGATTTTGTGACGACCATTACAAACGACCAGGGCAGGGATTTAACGATAGGACTAGTAGAGGTGTTGAACAATTTTTTCTCTCGATCTTTGATGGGTTTTTCCGATTTTGGTTCGGGTTCACAATCTTTGATCAAGATGGCACGTTTGGATACAAAATCACGGATTGCTTTGTATTTGTAGAATGATTTATTACCGCATTTAGAGGAATTTTCGAAGTCGCGTTTTGAAATGGAATCTAATTTGGAATAGAGCATATACGCTAAAATAGACAACAGTTTTCGGTAGCTTCGCCTAAAGCTTTCAAATTACGGATTGGCAGATCGAATTTATCAAGAAGATTTGGTAATTGAGATTCATTCTTAATTTTTTCGACAGAAAACAAATCGTTAAAGTAGGATTTTACGATGGCGCAAGTATTGTCGAAACGTGATAACAATCGATTCCACGCTTCAATATAAGACTCGTCACGCAGGTGAATGTCCTTGACATGCTTTTCAGCTTGGCCTACTATGCTCTGCTTCAGATATGTCAACTTTTGAACATTGGTTAAATCAGGATCATTATGAACTAAATTCAAGTATAGTTCCTTGAATTGAGTCCAATTTTTACGATCGCCATCGAATTTCGGAATGTTTAATTTTTCGAGTTGGGGCTTATGGGAATTACTAGCGTTACCACTCAAAAATGAAGAATTTAATATGGAATCACGATTCACAGCTTCACGGAGTGTGCTAATTGCAGTTTTAGCTTTACCGGACAGAGAACAAACGGAATTAGTTACTTCACTTAATTCTTTGAGCAGGGCATCTTCAACGGAATCAGCTTCTTTTTCCTTTTCATTAGTTGTACGATCTAAAGAGTCAATAGCAGCATCAACAGCATTGGAATATCTCACTTTGGAATCTTTGAGTTCTGCTACGAATTCTTCAATGGTACAGGCTAATTCAAGACTAGGTTTCTTGAGCAGATCAGTTAGGGAATTTTTCAAACTAGAGAACTTATGTTTGGCGGATCTTACATCTCTCAATGTGGTTTCTGCCATGTTCACGAATTTGATTAACAAAACAATTTACAGAAAGGAACAAACGCACAGATAACTAGTAGAAATTATCCGGCCGGAAGGACCATTTTTGTTAGTGTTAAAACGAATTATCATTGTTGAAAAACGAATTATTATTCACGAATTACTGGAATATAAATCATTTTATTGAATTAAAAAACAACTCATTGTAAAACAGTAGAAAAAACGAATGTCAGTGATTACTAAGTTAATGGAAGTGAATAAAAAGGTGAATGATAAGGGTGTGAGTTTTGATTGTTGTTAAATACAACGAAAAAACGGGAAGTGCCGCTAACAATGGGTTTTTAGCATTTGTTATAGCAAAGAGGTTCATTTCAATTTGTTTGACTACGATTTCTTCATGATTTATCTCGCATTTGAAGGTGCATTTCTTTATTATTTCTTCAAATTTCATTCCTTTGAATAATGCCCTCGCACAATTCCCTTTATAATTGGTTGTGTGGTCTTGTGGAAGAAAACATAACAGGCTATGTTTGCCACAAAGATCAATGTCTGTTCCAGTTATGATTCTTATTGATCCATCAAATTTGTTGTGGGATAAGATCGAAGGTTCTTGATCCCAAGAGCAAATTTTATTGTCATGTGTTTGAAATGCTAATGGAATAAAGTTGTATAGCTCATATTTAGCATGAAGGTTCTGAAGTGGAATTTTGATTTCTATTTCTATTTCATTTCCTGTTACATAACAATTAACTAGTTTTGTTCTGTAGTAAGATTGGATTGATTTTTCGTCTAGTATAACTGCAAAATTTGCTTTTTCTGCGATTTTCTTGATTTTTAGTAAGTCTTCTTTTAAAGTTGTTTCGTTGATGATTGCTGCTGGAAGATGATTATTTTTTGCAAGAGAGAAATAACTGGCTGATTTTAGCATTTTCGGTGACTAAACTGACGTGAAGAGTTCGAGCTGTGTCGAAGATGAGTTCTCTTCTAGCTTCAATAATTATTTCGTTATTCTGGTTTTGAATGGCGTCTTTTAATGCTTGGATATTTTCTTTTAAAATTTTAGAGTTATCGACTTCTATCTTTTCGAAGTTTTTAATGTCGTTAGTGACGTTTAATAATTCTGCATGGCTTTCTATTACGGATTCTCGGGAGTTTTTCGTATTGAGATTTTAGATTTTTCTCATTTTCTATAAAATCGTTGCCTTGAGAAAGTGTCATGACATTGCAACACCATATGTCAAAGTCACCAAGGACTTGTATTCTGCGTTTAATTCGTTTTTAAGTTTCTTTGTCGAATTCCTTTATTATTGCTTCGTTTATCAGTTGAATATCCGTAATTAAATCTATGATCTTTAACATGTTTTTCGATCTTTGTATACACCATGTGTTTTCCGTGGATGTGCAACTTTGCAATTTTTTTATTTCTTCAAGCCATTCTAGTGTTTCTATGTTCTGTCTTCTTGGAATTTTCAGGCTGTAGACTATGAGAATTGTTTTCTCATAAGCCTTACTGAATTTATTTAATTGGAAATATGCTTCGTTTTTAAGCTTGTGTTCTTTGTTTTATGTGTGAGTGTGGTAATTATGATGAAAACGATAACGGCATGTTTTATCATCTTATGGTCTGAAATCATTACAAATAACACGAAAATTTGCTGTTAGTTGCAGTATTATAATTGTCGGTACGTTGTTTGCTTGTTATCTGTCCGAGAGAAAATATTAACAAGATGCAAAAATGTATATCAATGCACAATATTTCCTCGATTTTTATTTCTTTCTCATAAAATATATATATATGTGTGGAAATTACACCATCTGTGTTAGTGTGGTACTCTGGAATTCGATTTGCGCTGTTACCGTCAAGAGTAGGCCTTGGAAGATGGCAAACTCCAGTATATTTCGATTGTTCAGCAAGAATTCATCTTGCTTTACCACTCGGATATATATGGAGGTATCGCAGTCTTCTTGGTGTGTTTGATATTTTGGTTCATTTTGATTTTCTCTGTCCTCGTCCTTGTTAAGATTTATAGTTCATGTTCCTATTAGTCATAATTTTCTTTCTTTTGTATAAATTTTTTTTTGTTTTTGTTTTTTTTTAAATTTTAATGACCCTTGAGAGAGATTTTTTTTACAAATTTGATAAAATGATGAGTTTAGGTATGGATTGCGCTAGTGAGGATGTTCTTCAAGATACTCCTGTGTATCCGTCTCCAGCGGAATTACGCGCTCTGCCCAGATTTATGGTACCTGATAATGGAATTGTTGAGACGTCGGAAAGTTTCATGTTAACACAGGTGTCTCTGCTGTATTTGCGTTGTTGGTTGCCGCATTGCCCATGTTTGTTCACTGTAGTGATCGGGCTTTGGAAGATTTTCAAAGCTATTCATTCATTCTTGGCGGCAGATTATGGTCCAACAGGGGTCGATGCGTACCGCAAGAATTTTCCTGGTGATTCTTTGAACACATCATTTGGTTCGTGGAGGCATGTGATGCCTCAGAGTTTATGCGAGTGTTGCTTGCAATCGATGGTACAACTCTCCTTACAGTTTAGCTTCCTCTTCCCAGAGGCAAGTTTATGGAGGTGGGAAGGATCCGTCGATTGTTTTTCCATACTTAATGTAAATCCGTCCGACGTCACCGGTTACGCCGTTGGTTTAAATCTTTTGACTGGTGTCATAATGGCAATGCAGCCCTTAAATTTTGGCGCAAAAGTTTGTTTCGCAATTACAAATACTGCAAATGCTAATACGATCATGGATAGGTCCCAATTTCAATATTTGGTTGACTATCTTGTTCGTTTTTATCGGCGAAAAATCATAATCAACGACACTCCGCATTATATTGAGGTTTTGCGTGTATTGGAGCCGTCGGAAAAAATAACCATTTCTCACAATCGTCGTGTTCTGCGAGGAGCCAGTCCGAGAAGCGAGCCAACTGCTGGACCAAGTAAGATGATTGTGTCCAATCGGCGCATGCTTTTGGTTCCTCAGCATCAGCAGTTTAGGCGTCGGTCAGTTTCTACTGAGCTCGAGCCTGCCGATCATCCTGAAGCTGAGGAGCAAGGCGAAGCCAAGCCTGACGCTGGAGAGGCCTTTACTTAAGATGCACAGGATGATTTGTAGTTGCTGAGTTAAAGAAAATTTTTACACTTTTGAGGGGAGAAAATATATACGTAAATGGTCCTTACAGTATATAAAAAGCTTATCTATAATTGTTACAAATTAAATTATAAGGGTTATAATACAGTGGTTCGGGTGGTAGTTCGGAGTATCTTTTTACATATTCCTCTAAACTTAACTCACTTGGTTTTTTAATATCGTGGGGAAAAGGTTGAATAGATAGAGATAAAGGTTGTGTTATACTTTTTCCCTCATCACACTTATTGAACAATTTTATTTCATCCATATGTTGTTTATGGGTAATCGATTAATCTTTCGTAAGGTTATCCTTCTTTTTTCTGGATCTTTTAGTTCAAATTTCTTTCTCCATTCTGAACAATCTTTCCCTTTTAATAAAGCTTCGTCATTAAATTTTACCTTTTTATTGTTTTTATTTTTATTGCCAGATTTCTTTAAAATTCCTTTTCGTGGTCTTCCTCTTGGACATTTGACAATGATTTTAATTTTGTCTTCTGATTCATTTTCTTCAGAGCTCTTTTCTTTCTTCGGTCTACCTCTTTTTCTTTTTGGATTAGACTCGGGAATATTTTCTTCATTTTCCCAATTATCGGATGTAATATCTTCAATGTTTGATGGTAAATTGGCATTAGATCGAGCATTATAAGGCGTAAGTCTTCTTATATGAACTGTATCGTCTATGCTATTTCCATCCTCAGAAGTTATGCGAATTACATAGTTTAAATCTGAAATTTTTCTCACTATTCTGTATGGTCCTAGAAATTTTGATTTGCCCTTTCCATAATTTATTGGGGCGTTCAAGAGAACTAAATCATTAGTTTCATAAGAAATTTCTTTTCTTCCTTTATTATAGCGTTTTGAATATTTAATTGCATTCTTTTTATCAAAATTCGGAATTGTTTTTTGAATTCTGTCTGCTTCACTTATCTGTTCTTCTTTGGTTTTACTGATAAGTGGTGACGGAATGTTTAAATTTATGGGGAGTTCTCCTTTATAACCGTGCATTAGGTAAAACGGATCGTGATTATTTAATCCTTCGATAGGTGTCATATTATAGGTCAAGGCTACATTATGCACGTGGTCTGGCCATTCTTCGCTATCGGTACTTTCATATTTTGCTAACACTTTTTTTATCGTTCCGTTCATTTTCTCTACTTGTCCTTGAGTTTGTGGTGAATATGATGTAGAGTAAAATATTTTAATACCGTTATTTTTACAATAATTTTGCACGTATTCGTTTGAAAAATGAATTCCGTTATCACACGTAATCTTCTTTGGTTTTCCGTAATGACCTACAATTTCTTTTAAAAATTTAATTACTGAATGTGCATTTGGTTGAGTTACTGCTTTGGTCCAACAATTATTTGTTGCCTTATCTATTCCCACTATGACAAATTTCTTTTCATTATTTATGTTAAATTTTCCAATAAAATCAATTTGGAAATGTGCAAGTGGTATGCATTCTTCAGGATTAATTCGATTCAAGTGTCCATATTTTTCGTTTATGTATTTATTAATTTGGCACTGATGGCACGAACGTACATGCCTCGAGACTATTTTAGGCATTTGCGTAAAGTAGTATCGAGCACGAGTTTTGGCAAGAGTTTTACAAATTCCAAAATGTCCTCCCCTGCTTTGACTCTCATGACATATATTTAGTATCTGAGGTATGAGGGAGTCAGGAATTACTGGTACGGCATAGTGATATTCAGAGTGATCATTGTGTTTCCATAAAATTACATTTTCATCAAGAAAAAATGGATTCAGGTTGCGTGATCTTCTCATTTTTAAGCTTTTTCTTAACTCTTTTTCGTTGCAACCTTCTAAAATTTTTATTATGATTCCCGAATATTTGTCTTCACATTGTCAATCCCATAAATTGTGGATTTCTTGGTCTGTGATGTTAATTGGGTTTTCTATTTCGGAATTTTCTGAAATTTCAGAAAGTTGAGAATTTGTGAATGCATCGGAGTTTCCAGATCTTTCCGAATTATCGGATAGGATGGAACTTCGATCGTCTTCCGAATTGTCACTTTCTACGTCTGAATCTTTTTCTTTCTTTTTCATACTACGTGTTATTGCTTTAATTTTTTTCTCTTGTTTAATAATATTAGGAGGATCAGGTGTTCCTTTTGTATTATGAATTGACCGTTTCAAAACTCTGCATAATTGTCCTCTTCTTCTTCTTTGAGACGAGATAAATAATCAGCAATTTTGTTATTTTCACCTTTAATGTGTCTGATTTTAAACGTAAATTCTCCTAATTTTGAGATTAGTCTATTTAATCTTGTATTTGGTTTTTTCATTCGACTTTGGTATGTTAAAGGTTCATGGTCCGAAAAATATTAAATTCTTTGTAGACTAAAAATTCTCTGAAATATTTGCAAGTTTCAGTGATAGCCAACATTTCTAAATCAAAAGAACATAAATGTTGTTGATTCTTAGGAATTTTCTTTGAGAAATATCCTTTAGGGTGTGGCTCTTTTGTTTTTCTGTCTACTTGCATTATTACTGCTCCTATGGCTGTTTTTGATGCGTCTACTTCGACGTATGTTTCAGCATCAGGATCGTAGATTGTAAGAATTGGATTTGAAGTGATTAATTCTTTTATTTTATCAAATGCTGTTTGTGCTTTGTCATTCCATGCTATTTTATTATTTGCTTTAACATTTCCTTTTCTTGTTAGGTCTGTTAATGGTGCTGTGATTTGCGAAAATTTTTCCAATAATAATTTGCTAAACCAATAAATATATGTAGTTGACGTAATGTTTTAGGTGGTTGAGCTTCACGAATTGGTTTAATGTTTTTATCTAGCGGTTCTAATTTGTTATATGAAATTTTATGTCCTAAATATTCAATACTTTCATTGAAGAAGCTACTTTTACTGGTTTTGATTAGTGGGCCCACTTCAACTAGTACTTTCAGGACTTCTTCTAAATTTTCTAGTGTTTCTTCAAAGGTTTCGCCAAAGACACAGATATCATCTAGATAGACTAATACTTTGTCTTCTAGGATATGGTTGAATAAATCGGTCATAGTTTTTTGGAAACTGCTGGGGCTCGCACTTAATCCCATAGGGATGGAGTTAAATACATAACTTACTCCTCCAACATTTATTCCTGTAATTGCTTTTGATTCTTCATCAAGAGGAATTTGATAATATCCTTGATTGAGATCGATTGTTACAAAGTATTTTTTATCTCGTAACGCATCCCAAATTTCGGGGAGACGAGGGACTCTGCTCGTGTCCTTTTTTACTATTTTGTTTACACCTCTGTAATCTACTAATCATCTATGAACTCCATTTGATTTCTTCTTAACAAATACAGGGTTCTCATATCTAGAGCTTGCTCTCTTAATAATACGACATTCTTCGAATTCCTTAATTTTCTTTCTAATTTCTCTTTTTTCAAAAATACCTATATGGTAATTTCTATGTTGAACCGGCTCGTCTGTTTTC
This sequence comes from Ericerus pela, assembly GCA_011428145.1. Lineage (NCBI taxonomy): Eukaryota > Metazoa > Arthropoda > Insecta > Hemiptera > Coccidae > Ericerus > Ericerus pela. Next base: position 748,799 of record WOFM01000448.1, read on the forward strand.
ACGTAGACATGTGCTGGTTTTAATTTCGTAGGTTTTACCTTGGCAGGTTCTTCCGTAAATATATGGATATATTTTCTTAGAACGCTTACTACTGTCTGTTTCTGTTCCTTTGTTAAATTCTTATTAATTTTCACTTGTGTTCCTTCATTGTAGTGGATAACGCTGTCATCAGATTGGGTTATGCGGACAAGTTTTAGCATATCAACCTCCTCACCTTGGTTACTCGCAGTATCCCCCAACGTAATGCGTTGGATGCTGGGTTGGCCATGGTGGATGGAATTGGTCTGATGGTCCCACATAGTCGGCTGTCGAAGCCTATAGAGTCCTAAAACTGTCCCTTGTGCAATCTGGGTGCCGAAGTGCGGACTGTAGAATCTTAAGGCTGGCCATAACTTGTTAAAAACCACTCATCTGGATCTGCTTTTCCCATTTCTGGATCCAGGTTTACAAAATATTCATTATTTACTTCTACACAGAAATCCTTGTCTGCTCTAATAAATCCTTTGCAATTTTCTTCCTTAAACTTAATTATACTAAATGTTTCGCGTTTCCATGGCGGTCCTATTCTAAATAATTTTTTACTAAATAATATGTTGGCATTATGTCTATCTAAAAAGTCGTATCCGAGTAGTAAAGGTGTGGTTACCTCAGAGGTTACGTATGCTTCCGCATCGAGGAGGAGATCACCCATTTTTATGGTGATTTCTATAACTCCTTTAATGATTATTGCACTATCGTTAGCAGCTACCATACACATTCTTGCTGGTCTGATCACATTATCCTTTACAAGGTCATATTGTACAAGTGTCACTTCAGAGCCGCTGTCGACTGTTCCCTGTGTTTCATACTCTTCGCAGCTCACAATTTTGCAGGGGACGATTAGTTTACGCCTCACCCTAACTAATTTCATCGATGCACTACGGATATGAATTTTCTGATTATGAGGCGCAATTGGAGCTAACACCAGGAGAGCAGCGCAGTCCAGATGATGGACGTTGCCATTACAAGCCCGAAAGTCGTTGCCATAATATGGTGTAGAGCAAACGGGTTCTACTGCAAGTTTTTTGGTTGTTGAGTGAAATTTTGTTGTTGGATACTTGGAACTACATCTGGGGTTCGCAAGTTATAAGAGGGTAATGCATAATTTGTCACATTTGCCCATGGTTGTGGATTTAGAACTGGGGCACTATATGCCTGTGCATAACCATTCTGTTGCGATGGTTCATAGATGTTGAATGGTTGATTAAAGTTTGATGCCAAATTGTTGTTGAATCTTGGCGGTCTAAAGTTTCTTTGTGGGAATTGGGGTGTAACACGATTACGTAGTCGACAATCTCTTGAGAGATGTCCCCTTCTTCTGCAATTAAAGCAATTTATTTCTCTCGGAGGATATCTATCGTTGTTTTGTTGACGATAGGATTCTCTCATTGGTGGTCTATAGTAATTTTGGTTATTTTGTGGTCGATTAGATTCTCTTTCTCTAGACTGCCTTCTTCTTGGGTTACTATCATTTTCTTCGTTATTGTTATTATTATTATTATTATTATTATTTAAATTTCTTTCTCTACGAGGTCTAGATTCTGCGTTTTCATTTTCCGTTGCTTGATTTCTGGTTTGATTTTGGTTTTGTTTATTGGCATTAGTGGGTTTCCATCCTGCCTCCACTAATGCCACAATAACAGGGTCAGTTGGAGACATGGGCGGTGTTATGGGTTTTGCAGGTTCTTTTTTCTCGGGAGATTTTCCCTTCATTATCACTTCCATCTGTTTTGTTAACTTGGCGATCGTTTCTGTTGCTTTATTTAGCATCTCTTCCATTTTTTGGACATCGGTTAAGTATAATGCTTTTTCTTTGAATTCTTTCCAATCCGTGAATGTTTTTGAAATCTCACTTTGTGTCAGGAGATTTTTAGACGCAAAGAATTTCCTCATTTCTCCTGTTAGTCTTGGGAGTAAGAGGTCACAAATTTTTTTCTCACTAATTGTTGCATCAAGTTGTTTATAGAGTCGGAAAAATTTAGGTACATTCGTATTGAAATATGAATCGTCAAATTTCAAAGATTTGATACGATTTTTTACCGTATCTTTATCTTTTTTAAAGATACGTATTAAGATTCGTTTTACTTCTAACCATGAGGTTTCTGGGGTTATCTCAGTTTCTGCTGCCAACAGTTCGAGAGCTGTACTACAAAGGGCTATATTTAGGTTTCGTATCATTTCATACTCAGTTGCTTCGAAGGTTTTCACCTGAGTTTCGTTTTCAAAAAGGAACTCAAGGATGTCCTCGTCGGGGCCATTTGAAAAATGGCTCGGAGTTCATCTTTCTGACCTTTCTCAAAAATTGTTCATGGCTAGGTTGTGTTGTGTGTAGGCTTCATTCGCTGCTGCAAATCTTGCTTGTTGTTGTAGCAAAAGCAAGCGTGCGTTATTTACAGCGATGTCTTCCGGGGTCTTATTTTTATTTTCCGATTTTAGAAATGGGTTATTTTTATTTTCAACGTTTACTATGTTGACGTATGCGGGTTCTTTTTGATCAAGAATTTCTACACGTATTTCTGGGGGTAATAAATTAATAGGATCGAAAATATTTTCAGCAGTTGAATTTGGATTTTTACTTTTTGGTTTTTCTAAATTTCCTGGGCTTTTTACGTGAATTTGTATTGAGTGTTGGATTTTGGTACGTGAGGACTTTCCCTGTCCTTGAGGAACTGATGGCGACAAATCAGCACTAGACTGTGAGGGTCTGTCGACAAAAGTTTGGTTCAGAATGGATTCCTCTCCAAGGAAGATTTCGTCTTTGTCGTTTGGGAGAGAGAAATCGGATGTAACCAAAATCGATTTCTTAGGTGATATGTGGTGTGATACTTTAGACAGGAGTTTTTCAAAACTGGAGCTGAGACTTCGTCTCGCTAATCTTCTTTCTGTTTCTTCCTTTTTTCTCTTCTCTGTTTCTAACTTTTTTCTTTACTTTCTAAGTCTTCTTCTTCTGTATTGGAGAAGATTTCTTCAGCTTCTTTGAAGTCTTTATTTTTTATACTTCTTGTTACTCTACGGTAACTTTTACTCTCCTCGATTAGTCTATCAAAATTACTTGTTCTTTCGAATTTCTTGGTATTGAGGTTTGAGTATAAAATATTTAACAACCAGTGTTTAGAATGTCTACTTTTGTATAGTTTTTTCTAGAGTTTGATACGTGTTCTTCCTTCTATCCTCTTTATTTTTGCCGCTTTTAGCACGCGATAGAGAAAGGAAGTAGATACTCGACTTCCCCAATGGTTACCAAGGAGTGTGGTAATTTTCCTCTTCAGACAAGTTTTCATACAGATTTTTAGGATGTTTTTCAAATTCTAAGATATTGTCTTCGGCTTTCGAGTCTAGAATATCCGGGAGCGATGCACTCGTGCTTTCACTTTTTTCAGACATTCCTCCAGGGCTGGGAGTTTTTTACATTTTACAATATTATTCACGATATCAATAATAGTTTCAAATTTTTCTGAAGTAATGGAAGATATATTTATAATTTGCTTCCAGATGGACGGCAAGTAGCATATTGTAATCTTCCGTAATTTATTGTTAGTTTCATTCGGCTCGACATTGTTAGTGAGTGACTTCTCATTCTCTGCACTGTGGTTTTGGATACCGGTTGGGCTGATTTTATTTCTTTTGGATTTCAGGAACCGGATCTGGATCTTCCATCTATTTTTAAGTTTATTTTTAGATCTGTTTTTTGTTATTAATTTATTTTTAAATGTTTTATTTTTATTTGTCTTAATCAAATGTTTGCAGTCCTCTACAATAAAGATTTGATTTCGTAGACGTTTGTTTAATTTTGTTTTAAATAGCTGAATTATTTTAGCCACGATTTATTTAATAATCACACGAAAATATTTGCTCCAGCAAAATTAAATTAATTATTTGCGAGTGCTTTAAAATATTTTTCACACGAGTGGAAAATGTTTTTACTTTACGAAAAATTGAAACTTTTTTATTTGAACAGAATTATTATTTTTAAATTTTACTTCCGAAGGTTTTTTTGTTTGGGCGCCAATTTGTTGCGAGAGTAATTCAATACTTTTAAATTACTTCAACAAATAAGATAAAATACAAATATTTATCTTTTAATAAATTTGAACCTCAAGTTATTACAAAACACATTTAAACTTTAACTTAATACTGATACTTAATAATAGTGAGACCTGATATCCATAACATCGAGTATGGGCCTTAACATTTCTGTTCGACTGCTGGTTCAGGAATGACCATGTCTTCGAAATGAAGATATGACATCACTTTCATTTTCTTTGTTCCAATCAAAAGATGGCCAACCAAAAAGGTGGCGTGACATGGAACATCAGCCAAATATGATGACACTTCACTGTCAGCATATCTGGTGGTGTCCATTTGTGAGAAGCTAGGTAGGATATAGACAGCTATTATTCCGAGAATTAGGAATAATAGTTGTCTATAATTTGTTCGACACGTTTTTGTAGACGAACTAAATTGTCTGCAAAAACGGGATGGAACGACATCAATATTTTTTATAATTTTTTTAAACTGTTTCTCACGTGTTTTAATGAGTATAATAGTAGATGCCAGCACAGTACAGGTGGAAGGATTTTTTGGACAGTGTGGAGGGCCTAGGCCAAGACATGTGGGTGAACTGTAGGGGGTAGACCTTTGCCCTACTGGCTTTGCCCCACCCATTTTGTCACCCCCAAAAGGGGAATACAATGGACCAACCACCCTGCATCTCTGCAAAAGATCCCACTGCCTATACAGTGAGTCAGCTTAGTATCTATGTGATCCATGAATAAAAATTGAAAAAAAAAAAAAAGAAAAAACTAATCAAAAACTCATCCCAGCTCAAATCCGAACCCAGTGCTAAGTTAATAGTAGGTAAGCACACAAAGGTGATAAGAGATGCGCCACTGTCTGTTGTTATTCGTTTTTTCATTAATTATAAATTGTTTATTATTATTATTACCACACACCCATACACTCACGCGCGCACATACACAATATATAAAACGTAACACAACATTGCGATTAATCTCTTATCTCCCTCCTGCACATACCAGCTAGTAAAGAGCCTTTCCTGTGTCAAGTCGCTAAGTTACTAACATATATAACCACAGCAGCTAACAAAATTTCTGGTAAAACTAAAACATATTGAATGAAAATGACATCACAAATGAAGAGAAACAGACAATTTAAAACCATTTTCCACCACTTTCAAGAATTTCTAGACATTCTTTTCGTACTGCTGTTTATGTTTTGATTTTATATTGGAATTTAAGATCAAAGTGCCTGACATCTAGCGGAAATTTGTTGATCCAGCAAATGGATGATCATTCATAAAAATGCATAAGATCCTATGCAAAATACAGCCAAATCAAAGCTGAAATTAAGGTATTTAGAGTTCAGTGAGGGAAATAATTGTTTTCAAACACTTTTTCAAGTTTACGAGAAAAAAATTTCTTAATCTCCAATATTTAATAATTAAAACAGAAATGAAATTAAGGTAAGACCTATTATCACCTTATTAACCAATAGAAATTGTCTGTGAATGGGTGATTGTGGAGTGTTTGCAACGCCATCTAGTTCTGTTTTAAATTTCATTATTATTACATATGGACTGCTTATGCTTTGAATTTATATTTTTACTAATGAGCACCCATTGCTGCTTTGGAGCAATAATTCACAGACCTGTATATATTTGTCAAAATTATCCATTAACCAGGTGCAAAATGAAGAAAAAAATAACTTAGAGTTGGATTAAAACTGAAATTTATACATACTGCCTACTATATCTGTAAATATGGTTACATGATAGTTTTATGGAAGTGGCTTATATATTGAGGTATCTTTAGAATTTTCAAAACCAGATAATCTGTTATACTCTTCTCTTGAAGAATGGAGATTGTTATCTTACATTTTTTCTCCATATCTCCTTCCATTTCTGCTTGTAGCTTGTTCTTTTGTTCGACTACTACCAGAAATGGAATTAGATAAAATGATTTCTCCCCTCATGAATTTTTTGGACTAGCTCTAGCTTTCTGAGATTGGAAGAAATCACACTGTTTGGTACCTTCGCTTATGCAAGTCCTACAAATTTTTGCTGTATCTTCTGTATAATATTTTGAATTTAGAAAATTTTCTACCCATATGAAATTTCGTCGATAATTTTACCTTGTGTTTTTGTCAAATGTTTTATTTCATCCCATATAACTTCATCCGTGTATGATCACCTATTGAAGAACTGGTACGTTTTTTATTACTGAATATAACGGATATTTTGTTACTCGAGTTATTATTTATTTTAAATAATGTCTGGCTAACTTGGTAATATTAAGTGAAAAAATGGTGGAAACATAAGGGATTTATTTTCCAGGGGGAAATTAGAAAAAAAAGGGAAAAACTTAGAGTGATTTTGGGTAAATTTTCAATATTTTTATAGACTTTCTTAAAATGTAATATTACACGAGTTTGGTAAAAACAAAGCCTGGGTCTTTCCCTTCCAGTTTTTCTCCCCCACAGTGAACTTTGGAATTTCTCACTGTGGGATACTATTAATTTGGTATTTGAAATTTTTGATTTTTTTTTATTATAATCATTTTATTTCGACAATATTTCAACTTCATCATCATTCTATCATTGGCAAAACATCTATTTTCTCAATGTTTTCATCTTCAGATATCATGTGTATGGTATCTCATTACGTACCTTGTGAATCAATTCAGGTATGTGATTGGTTAAAAACTTGTAAAGGCCAATAAAAACCAAGTTTTGTGTGACAGGCAAAAACCAAACATCTTTTGTAAAGATTTTCATAATTCATACAGTTGGATCAACTGATCAATCTGCATTAATTAACCAACTAGAAACTATAATTATTAGTAAAGGAAAACCTTTTAAAAATAAACAAATAAAAACTTCAATAAATAGAACAACTTTATCATTGAGATAATTCCCAGAGTTTCGCACTTGCAGAACTCTAATTTGGTAAAATATGAATGTCTGAAAGTCTTTCAAGAAATGTTTGGACATTAATATGGCGAGTTTTCTGTGTAATCTTATCAGTAAGAGCAGTCCATACATAGTAATATATAGTCACAAAATGGTTATGCTATTTGTGACATCTAAAACTTGGCATAAAGAGCATAATCAACATAAAACCCATGTTCATTCCATCTTGCTTAAAGAAAGTTAAGGGCATAAATTACATAAAAAATTAGTGGAATAGCTCTCCTGAAGGATCAGTTGTGTGTGTCATATAGATTATGTTGTTTGATAAATAGTCACTCAGAAAACCTACAGGAATTCGCAGGTGCCATAGCTGAGGCTGCTGAAATGTAGGCAAAATCTTTATCAAATATACAAATCATTTCACTCTCTGAAAAAAGTAGACTAATCAAATTTATTTTTGTAAATCATCATCTCAGTGCCACTTTGATGTAGTATTCCCAGGGATTGGAGGAACACCCTCTTTTTTCATTTTATTTCCATTAGTTGAGTTTCTAAAAATTACCATAATATTAGTTATTTTTTGTTTCTGTTTCCATCATTTTGGTTTCCATTTCCATTTCCATGAAAAAAAATTTTCTTAATTTAAAATGTTCCAAATACTGTTCAAATATCGATATTTTTTTTCTTTATTTTTCCAGAAGCATCTATATTTTTTTGATACTTTCCAAAAAATATAGATATGCTTTCAAATATTTTTTTTCAGATTAAAAATTAATCAGTTGAGAAGTGGAAATGAAAAAGATTCATTATTAGGTTACCATTATGTTTCCATTATTGGGAAGTCCAGAACAAAAGAGTCTTGCTTTGGTGGCAGAAATTACAAGTTCTGAATAGGTGATGAAGTATGTTTTATGACTGTTTTTATGTAAAAAACTGGCATTTTTTATACACTTTTATTCTATTTACTCAATTTGTTGAAGTACACAGCAACTCCAGCGCTGCTTTCATGTGTTGCAACACACGCAGACATACACTTATATCCATTTTTATCAGTTGTTTTTTCAATTTTTGTTTGTTTCTGTTTCGGATAAAAAAATGAGAAATTTTCTTTTCTTTTTTACGTTATTTTCTTCTTCAAATTATAAAAGCGTATTTTTTAAAAACTCATTTTTAATCTAACTCATAAAAGAAAATATTTAATGTAAGAAATGAAATTTTTGGTGACTGAAACATGATTTCCTTTTGTGATTGTTACTAGTATATAATAAAATTAACAGTTGTATGAAAAATAACTTCAGAAGGAAAATATGAATGCTTTTTTCCTTATGGGAAATGGCATGTAAAATAATTTGAACAATCTCCATGAACATCCTTTCAGAAGTGATAGCACTTAATGAGCACTAGCATTGCACTATCACTGGATTTTCCAATTTGTCTTGAAAATAATTAGTTAATCGTTTCCAATTTGGTTTCCATTTTGAAATAATGGTGTTTCTATTTATTTTGATATGGTTTCCATTTCCAAAAATTTCGGTTTTCATTTCTGTTTCTCAATCCTTGTGTATTCCCTAGAGTATTTCTTTAATTAATTTCATAATAATTGCATTGCCTTCAAGTTATTGAAAAACAGGGATGATAAGCTATTCAATAAATCTTCTTATGACTATGAAAATACAGCTTATGCTTTATAGCTTATAGCTTTTGAGGTGACTGGCTAAAGCTTATGGCTTATGCTTACAGCTTAAAAATTTTTTATTTGAGAAGATTCTTAAAACAACCTGGGTTTACCTCAAATTTTTTTGTTTTCAATTGTTCACACTTTACAGTTTGGCAATTTTACTCATTAAAAATTTTCAGATTTGTTTGATGAATTTTGTTAATGCATTAGCTTGAGTATCTGAAAATTTATATAAAATGTCTTGTAGGGTTTAGGAGATATCACTGAAATTCTTCAACTAGATTGAAGTGAATTATGTCATTCGAATTACAGAATACAAACAGAATTTCATTCATATCTCCCAAACCTAAGGTACAGTTTCATCTAAATTTTCATAGATTCTCAAGCTAATGCATCAACATGTCTGCTCAATTGTATTGGTTCTTAAGAACTGATTAATTTCATCAAATTTGCCTATTTTATTTTATCAGGTTTGCTTTTTAGTGATGAAATGTTAACACCCAAACACTGTTGTCTTAAAATGCATATTTTATTTTCTACTTTGACATTTCAGTGTCTGAATGTTGATCATTTTATTTATACTAGCTGCTTAATTTATGTGATGAAGGCAATTCCAGAATTGATTATTTCACTTGCTAAGAGTATTTAGCTTCTTTATAAGAATAGAATACCTCCTTATTAAAGTACATTTCTCTTGTGTCACTCATCTCTTTCTCATTTGTGCCTAGAAATATACACTAACATATGGTGGAGATATTTTTGGCAAATATTTTCAGGCAAATCTCTTTGTCATTATAGAGGAGATTAGTGTGTGGGTTTTCATAATTTTCAAATTTTTATTTAATTGGACTTCCCTCCCCAAATACCCTATGGGAACCGCCATACCTTGCTTAATACAAAATACATTCGCCAGTTACAGTTGGCAGTGAGACTGAATCAAATGACCATGTGTCAAACATTTTCCATGGTACTAGCTATGAAGGATGGTGTGCAATTATAAGCACCGGTAAGGCATGCCAAGTTGCTATTTTCCCTGGATCAAAAGAAGTGAGCTACATTTTTACGTCTTAAAAGGAACAACTTAGTTCCAAGTGGATCAAATTCTTTCAAACCCAAGAACAGGCCAAAGCCCACATTTTCAAAAGACTAGACCAATGCATTTTACATCATGTCAAAAACTGTGACATCTCTGAAATTTTTGAAATTCTTGATGCTCGATATAGAAATTTAATCCCAACTAACATTATGGTTCCAAAATCAAAATTTCAATTTCTTCGCTTTGTTCTAGGGAGAGGTAACATTCACCAATTTTTAGAATATTTTTCTACTTTGATTGAAGAATTGCATGATGCAAATTATTCCCTTTCAGAAGCTGATAAAATAGACTAACTAATGATGTCAATCCCCTAAAAATTTGATACTATTTTTTCTGTGAAATAGAACATGAGAAAAGAATTACAATACGATTAAGAAAAATGATCCTTGAAAAATGTGATTGTATTGAATATTCTAATTAAAAATTTCCAGAGTTTGATCAGGCTAAGCCTACATACCAACCCATGAATAACAGAAGAAATTTTCAAAATTATCAAAACAATAATTCCAATACCAATAATAATCAAAATTCAAATCGATTATAAAATGACCAGCTATTTAAACAATCAGAAAAACAAAATGGAATCCTCAAATAATTATCCCCCAAAGGATAAAGTAGTTCTAATGGATGTTACTTGTTCTAGATGTAATAAAAAAAGACATATCTAGAACATGCTCTAATGAAAAATCTAATCAAATTAACACTCCACAACCCCCTAATCAAAATAATAGTAGTTCAGAAAACCAAAACTCAAATAACACGAATACCAAAAATAAGCCCTCTGATAAGTCAAACTTTTGTGTTAAGTACGCTATAATGTTCCACACCAATTTAAATCACTTGAGTTTTGATGACCTCGATGACAAATTTCAATGGCCCAACCCCCCAACAGTGTCAAAAATTGAAAATAATAACCAACTTCACACAATGTTATTTGATAATGAAGCTGACAACCACAAGGTCAATGATATTTCAAAATTGAGCAATATACAGAAAATTGACAACACTCAAAAAGCATTATGTGCTAAAAAAAGAAGTCTTTGTAAATCCCACATATGTCAGATCTATGTGTGTAAATGTCTGCAGTTCCGAGGCAGAATTTTCTACAATCCACCTTAAGGAAGTATACTTTGATCCTGATTTAAACATTGTCATTTGGTTTGGTGTGAGAATTTTGGAATCAGGTATATTCAAGATAATTACAGACACAGATCATGCAGATATCATAAACAAACAAACAGATGAAATTACTATAAACACCCCCAAGAAAGGTTTTATGTATTATGTTGATTATAAAATAGCTAAGTAAGAGAAAGTCTTACAGGAGCTCGTATGTATGCCTGTTTCTCAACCAAACAGTTCAAGAAGATTATTTAGGTGATCATAACCAAAATTTTGATCCTGTTGAAGAAGAAAATGAAGACGATCCACAAAGTATGCTAGAAAACATTGACCCTGAACAAAATGTACAAGATGTTGTAGTGGACACAGGCAATCAGGAGGTTTATACCGAATCAGAAGATGAACTAGAAAGTGAAAGTGTTTGTATAAACAGAAAGTATAAAAGAAATATAAATAAAACTTAATAATTTGAAATAGACATTTAGGACACTTGAGTGGCAAAAGTCAAAAGGTCATTTCAAAAGTAGTAACAGGAATATCAGCAAATTTAATGTTTAAAGATGATGATTTTGCCACATGCAAGATATGTATAAAAGCTAAATCCACTAGACTTGGTCACCATGCAGTGAGAACCCAACCAACTCGCAGAATGGAAATAATCTCATCAGATATCATGGGACCATTCCAGGATGCTTACAGTGGAGAAAAATTTATTATTACTTTCATTAATCATTATTCAAAATATACATTGGCATTCCCAATCCATAAAAAATCACAAGCTTTTGATAAGTTTAAAGAATACTGTCTATTTTTTCACACCAAATTCCCCAATGATCCAATATCAATCCTGAGAGTAGACCAAGCTCGAGAATACTTTGACTCAAAAATGACACAATTTTACTCCGCAAAGGGAATTGTTCTCGATGATGGTGTGGCATATACCACTGAATTAAATGCGATTGCCAAAATGCAAAATTGAACCCTTCCAGAAAGAGATGCAAAAATAAATTTTAGACTTTGGTCTACAATAGTTTTAGCTGCCATACACATAATCAACTGAAGTCCAACCCGTGTCAGTTTAGGAAATATAACCCCTACAAAAAATTATATGGAACTAAACTCGACATTCCCCATCTTCGTGTTTTTGGTGCAATTGCAAACAAACATGTTCCCATTGAACAAAGACAGCAAACTGCTGTAAAAGCAAAGAAGAATGAACAGGAGCACTTAGACTCAAAATCCCTTTTCTGTGCCATGAAAACAATACTTCTTGGCTTTTCCAATGTTGGTTACCAAGTACTAGATCCAATTAAAATTAAATCATACAAATCCTGTGATGTCAAATTTGATGAGACGAAAACATTAGTCAACTTTACTGATAAAATAGAAGACTTACTGGTAAAACTCCTTGTCGAAGAAACTGAGGTAATATATAGAATCAGTGTAATGAAAAATACCTCAGTTCAGAGTTCTCAATTCCAAGAAGATTATATGCCAGTTACATTCAGCAACATCTTCCAAAAACCATTCAAGAATAAGTGGCCTAAAGCTGTAGATGATGAATTGAAATCCATTTCTGATCTTGAGATATGGAAAATTGTAGATCATCCATGCAATGTTAAGCCAATCAATGCACGTTGGATTTTTACAGCCAAAGCTAATAAAAAAGGTATAATATGCCCGAAAGCAAGATTAAAAGTCTCATGGATAGTTCTGAATATACTGACTGAAATTTACACACCTGTTGTTTAGTTATGGTTAATTTGATGGCTTTTGTCTGTCATTAACATGCTGAATCTTCAGTTAGTGCGATACGATGTCAAGACTGCATACTTGATCTCTAAAATCAAGAAGGATATCTATTTAAATATCCCACAAGGTTGCAATGTCGATAAAACTAAAATTTTAAAATTAGAAAAATCCATTTACGGTTTAAAAACATCAAGTAAAAATTGAATAGAGTTGTTGGATACTCACCTTTCAAACTGAAGTCCAAAATCGACAGATGTGTGTATGTCTGTAAATATGACTGATGGATTAGCCTTCATGATAATTTACGTTGATGATATACTCCTTGCAACAAATTGTCCTGAATGGATACAAGAAACAAAAAATCATTTTGAAATTCGTTTCACAATGAAAGTCATAAATAATCCAACAAACTTTGTAGGTTTTGAAATTAAATGTAATAGAGAATCACAGACCATTAAACTTACTCAAAAACAACAAATCGAAAAGATTCTCCAAAAATTCAAACTGTGATTCCAATCCATCTAAAACACCTATGGAGACAGGCCTGAAATTGAGTAAAACAAATGGTATAGATGATAGAGAATACAGATCCACAATTGGAGCGCTATTATACATATCTAGAGGCACTGGGCTTGATATATCATTTTTGGTAAACTACCTTTCGAGATTTCAGAACAGCTTCAATGATGTAAAGAAAAATCACGTGCGACTCATCATTTGATATCTCAAATCCAAAGTTGATTTTGCACTTGTTTATAGATCCAACTCACAAGGAATATCTGCATTTGTTGATGCACCTTATGCACCTGACATTGAAAATGAACCTGTAAACATGTTGGAATTAGAAAAAGACAAGTCGATTAAAGGATACTTATTACTATGTATGGTGATCTAGTAAACTGGGGCATTCTCTGCCAAAATATACATTCATCATGATCCATCATAGCTGAATTAATAGCCTTACACAATGCCTTTAAAGACATTGAAGTAGCATGGCTTCTTAATTGTGAATTCTTTCAAGTAGACATTTCAGTTAAAGTATTCAAAAACAATATATCAGTCATACATGTTATCTCTGGAGGTGGTCAAAAGCGTCTTTGTACGCTAATGACCAAATGGTATAGTTTAGCCCAAGCGTATCAGGATAAAATATTCCAATTTTGACTAATAGTAACAGAAGATCTATTAGCTGATTGACTCACCAAAGCATTATCGAGTAAACAGCACATTTCCTTAATCAATCAAATCCTCGAATCCCCAAATCTTGATCCTTGATGAATCCATGAACTCCTCTAATTGATCCAAAATCTGAAACACTAATTTTGTGATAAATTGTGGATAAATGTAATAAAAATACTAGTAATCAAATGCATAATACCTTTTTGTAACTGATTCAAGTCAATCACTAATCACATGCCTTTAATTATCTCGATTACCTGAAACATAATTTAAACCTTATTAATTTTTATTTTATGCATTTTTGTTAGTGAATATTTAATATATTTAGGTGTTCAGGCGGTACGGGGATTCGAACCCGTACCGGCCGAACACCTAAAACCTCCCTCGCTCACCGCCACCAAAAGCCGACACCGTATACACTCGGCCACGATGCCGGGTGACAGTGATCGAGGGAGAATGGCAATCAGCCAAAGTAGTGTGGCAGTAGTCGCCACACCACTCCCCCCCAGTATAGCGGAGCGTGATACGACAACCAGTACGGAGGCGCCTTGCAGGTAGGGATATACGCTGGCGCGTGGTGATGCCCCACATCATCACCGCACCGTGGCGCACACCCTACAGCGCCGTCACATACCGGTATCGGTGGTGTGACGTACCACCACGGCTATTGGTTTTGTACGTGTCCGAGAGATGGCGTGCATTACCATCCCCCGGATCACGTCGGGGTCACCACTTTAGGTGTGCAGGCGGTACGGGGATTCGAACCGGTACCGGCCAAACACCTAAAACCTCCCTCGCTCACCGCCACCAAAAGCCGACACCGTATACACTCGGCCACGATGCCGGGTGACGGTGATCGAGGGAGAATGGCAATCAGCCGAAGTAGTGTGGCAGTAGTCGCCACAATATACTTACCTTATTAGTCTCACATATAGTTACCATTTTTATATAAAATATTTTACTATTTACAAATTTTGTTATTATCAAAAATTTTACTATCAATATTTACCTTTTCTCAGATTTGATTATTTTTGTAAACCACTGTTACCAATTTTTTTTTTTTTTCAAATCAAAATGTAATGGAAACAACTTTTCTTAAACACCTGCAGTTTTGTTTGGTTCAAAAGATTGTAGGGGGTGTTGAGACCATCAACCCTTCTTCCCTCTCACTCATGCAAACACTCGACTATCTTTATAACATACTTTTACATCTTTGCTCGTGGCTACAGTGTAAAGCTGGTACTACACGATGCGTTCAACATTTGCGCCAACATTCACCTTCCAACGTTGGCCAAACATTGGAACAAAGGCTGGATGCAGCGCTGCAACTACACGATGCACCCAACGTTTGTCTCAACATTTGCCTTCCAATGTTGGCGGAAGGCTGGACGCAGCACTGCAGACTTTAGAATGCACGTGAAAAAAATAATGTGTGCGAGTTGCCGCGTGTAGTTGTACCACAAGTGTTGGTTCCAACTTCCTTCCAACGTTGGGTACTCCTTTGACGCGGGTCAAAAAAACCGACTTTTGATGGCCAACGTTCCAATGCCAACGTTGGAAGCAAGACATTCGTCGAATGACATGCGCAATACGACTACATGATGCGTCCAATCATACCAGCATCCAATGTTGGAAGCATTGGTCGTGTAGTACCGGCTTAAGACTATTTTGCCGCTCAACTCGTTTATCTCCATACACCTTTGTTTATCTCACTCAATCTGTACTTACTCTGAACATACATGATTGATGTAAATACGCGCTTCTGAGAAGTTACTTTGTGTAAATCTTTATTTCTTGTTACAATTCTGGATCTCTCTGTTCACAACCTCAATAATTTTCTTACTTTGAATTAGCAATGAAATATCTATATATCAATGTTTTTCATATATCGATAACCATCAATACAAATATCGATTAATATCGATATTTTTCTACAATGTTTTCAAGTATTTGGAATTTCGGATATTGAAAAAAATCAACTTATTAAAATTGGCTGAGTATTCGGACTCATGGGTGGGAGTAGGTACGTTTATCGTTTCATGATTTTCTGAACATTTTGGCACTATTTTTGAAAATTAATTTTTTTTTCTTATGTGCCCCCTTTTGCGTTTAGTCTATTTCTAATCGGATGGTTTCGAAATTTGAAAATCGATAGGCCTGAAATTTCGTATACTTATGTGCTTTAGGTTAATCACAGCACCTGCCAATTTTGGTGTGGATAGGCCTTACGGTACGTCAGATAGGGACGATTTTGTCGCAGTTTTTGCAAATTTATGGCTCTAAAAGGAATAATTTTCAAGGAATAGCCCCAAAATTTGGTACAGGTATTGATTTGAAGTGTATCTAACAGGATTCAAAATTTCGTTTCTATTGGTGTAATGGTTCATTCCCTGGGCTGTTGGAGACGATAATTTTTCTTGTTATCTTAAAAAAAGTTGCAATTCGCTTTCAATAGACACGAAATTTGGTACAAAGAGTACCTCTTATACGAGGACCAGACCTTCGAATTTTGGTTTTAATTGTTCAATTTGTTTCAAACTTATTAGCTATTCAGTACCCACTTTACCCTTCTGGTAATGGTTCTGAACAATACATTTTTTAGCCTTCATCGAGAAAACCACATGTTTTAACCCAAAAACAAACCGATCTCAGAAGAAGATCAATTTTCGCCTCACCCGCCTCTGTTCACTAAATTTGAACACGGACACTAAAATCTCCGTAATATTTCCGTAACTCGAACGTAGACAACTGTACTATCCTTCGTTTTGGATTTTTTTCTCCTTTTTTTTATATACTATAATCCAAATTTCTCGTCACTGTAGGAAAGAAAATCATCAAATTATTTCCTAAAATTGTGCTTGTTTGAAGTTGGAATAATTTTTCATTTCATAAAAAAATAATGATTTTTGACACATTCATAAAATGTTTCGAGAAAATGATACGTAATCAGTATATTTAATCTCATGAATTGTATTTGTGGGATATTTGTAATATTTTTCCAAATATGTGTATATTTTATATATTATAAACTTTATTAGAAGAATGTTGGTGATAGAGGTGACTTTTAAACAAAAAAAATCTACATTTTCTTGCAAAGGTTGCTGTGCAAGAGTTTTTTTTAAAATTTTAAATGAAAATTGGCAAACTAGGTTTTGTAGTAAAGTACTGCTACGATAGTTTATTGTTTTCGAGAGTTGGTCGTCGTTTGGACGATGAGTTAAATTGGAGGAAAACTTAATGCGTCTTTGTTTCTAGACTTCTCTTTCACTTTCTTTCCGCTTTTATTTAAAAAACCAGTTCGAATTCCTATCGCATTTCTCAGCGTATTTATCGAGAGGTCAAGATCTATAGCGGTGGATGGTGGTGTTGTACTTGACGGTCGTTGTACAAGTAGGGAACTTATATATGGTTGGACGGCTCTACGGCTTTATTAGTTATACACTCATACTGTGTTAACGTTTTTGTTGTTGTTGTCGTTATCGTTGTCGCCGTCATTATTATTTGCACGCGCTGAATCGTTGACGAAATTAAAACCATTGTTGGTAGGTTACCGAACCAGGTTATTCGTTCGCCATTCGGTAAAAGAATAATAAAAATAAGTTAGGTAAAAATTAACTTTGAAAAATATGGTTTTGTAAGACGAGTAAAACTCCTCCCTTCTAAGTCCGTGTCCAAAACTCAAAAAAAAAAAAACTTGTATTAGAGAAAAAAATCTGAATGTGGGGATTCGAACACAAGCCCAATTTTTGCTTCCCAGTTGCAACCCACTTACTTCTGTTTTTTCTATCCTTCTACTTCCTGGTTACTGCTCATTTTCTCCATGCTTACTGCCCAATTTTTGCCTCCCAGTTGCAACCAACTTACTTCCCTTCATTCTACCCTTCTCTGCCTGGTTACTTCTCATTTGCTCCCTGCTTACTGCCCAATTTTTGCAGCTCTGTTGCTACCCATTTACTTCAATTCTTTCTACCCTTCACCCTTCTCTGCTTGGTTACGGCTCATTTTCTCACTGGTTACAGCCCATTTCTTGCAACCTAGTTGCAACCAATTTACTTCCCCTCCTTTTACCCTTCACTGCCTGATTACTGCTCATTTGCTCCCTGTTTACTGCCCATTTCTTGCAACCTAGCTGCTACCTACTTCCCTTCTTTCTACTCTTCTCTGCCTGGTTACTGCTCATTTGCTCCCTGCTAACTGCCCAGTTTTTGCCTCCCAGTTGCTACCCATTTACTTCTTCTTTGCTATTCCTTTACTCCTCAGTTGTTACCCATTTATTTACATCTTGCTACCTATTTGCCTCCTTTTTGCCACCTATTAGCTGCCAAAAATTTAAATATTTTAGCAGCTTTTAGCTCATTTTCATAGAATAAACTAATGCGTAACTAAAATATATAAATTTTGAAAATTTGTTAATTTTAAAAAATCTGAAAAATATATCACAAGTTCATTACATTTCCAAATTTATATTCCAAAAGGATCACAAGTACGTACCACAAAAAAAATGAAATTTAAAAAACAAAATAACATGAAAAATATAGAACAAATATGTCGGTAACATAACAAAAGTTTACAAAATATGTATATATATACGAAATATCTTAAAAGGTGAAAACGTTAAATGTAAATGCATTATATTATAATAATTATTCCAAAGGATCAAGAAATTGGTGGCAATGAGCCATAAGATCTTCATCACTCACATTACTGTCAATATCTACATTAATAATACTAGTATTCGCTTGAGTTTTTAAAATACCACCATTATTGGCATTTGATGTGTCTGTTGGCCCCAAAATCATATCAGTTATACTTGTGCTGCTGTTCTCATTGATGTTGGACACCTTGCTTCTTTTGACAGTTTTCTTATTGCTTGAGATCTTATCAGGTAATTGATCACAGCCTGTATAATATATATTACCTGTACATACGTACAGGTATGAACATACAAACGTACATGTGTAATTTTATTTGATGTCATAGAGACAAATATATACCAGCCTTTGGGTGGCAACTGTTATCAAGTGGTGCAATCTCCTAAACCTCTTAAATGTATTGTCCCCACATTCATATATGGAGAATGAAAAAGGCTTCTGGTATTCTGAAAATAGTGGCCTACTACATAGATACTCTTAGTTTCTCTGTTGCATAATATTTTTGAGATTTTATAGTAGTCACCGTCGATTATACAATACAAATCACACTCATTATCCATACCAAAAACAAAACTCTCGAAGCAAATTCTTTTAAAGTGGTCATAAACTGAGTGTTTGTTTGATGGCCTTCTGCATTCTGAAAGATTTTGCTGCTGCATATTGTCATTTTTCTTGGGCAAAAGCTCATATAACAATCTAGGTGTTTCATAATATTCCTACAGGGAGTTTGTTGCTTGATTACCTTCTTTACCAAATTAGAAGGTACTTAGTAAAGTGGAATATTTATTTGTTACTTGAACTATAGGTTTACAATTACCAGTAACAAGACGTTTTAAATGACCCAAGAAGCTTTCATACTTAAAATCACTATATTGATCTGTTGGGCCAAAGCAAATATATTCATCTGGCATATGGATGAGATTATGTATATTATATATATCAAAACTTCCAGTATATAATTCAGTACCTTTCTCAATGAAAAGTTGTATCCTCTGATTTGCTATATTTCCCCTTATCTTTACTATATTCTTGTTTTTCAATGTGACAAGTTAGTATTTATACAGCAATAATCAGCATATGAAAGTGGCTCAAATATGCCTCATCCAGGATGCCATCTAATACCATAACACAATATATAAGAGGAATGATCTGAGTTGTGTCCCTTTCTAGGTGCTGGAAAGTAATCTCTGGCTATGATGAATCAATTTGATACAATTTCTATACAATTTGGACGCATTTTATGTGGTCCTGCCAAAACCCACATACCCAATAAGCAGTTCATAGCTCCAATACACACTAAATACATATAATCCAAAGGAACATCTTGTACAATATCAAAGCCATCAACAGTTACTAATGAGGAGGAATGTTGATGATGTTTAGCAATTTCATCATTGGCGTAAGACTTCCACAAGTTATTGTCCTCATCTTCTTCACTAAGATCATCTTCGTGGTATACTGCAGCGCCATTAGAAGCATGTTGGTGTGGGGTGATTTCCTTTTTTTGTCCTCGCTGAAGAAGTCAAAACCACAGGTGTTCCAACAACACAACATTTGATACATCCATGATACCGAGTATGACCTTTAGCATCACTTATATATGCCAACATTGGAGCATCCATAACCATTTTCACCAAAACAAAACAATACCTGACATTGTCAATAGTCAAACTATTTTGCTGTAATTCTTTTACTTCTGCAACAAATTCTTTTAAATAGTCATTCGGGCATAATGGTTTCTTTCTGCCTTCGTATAAGCCAATTAAAAAACTGGTAACTGGTCAACACTGCTCAGCTGTGTATGAAATTCTTACCCATTTGCATGCCTACAGAATGGCAAGCCATCAATATTCATTGAAAATCTGATTTCATTTATATTTTTATCAAAAAGTGTGATGCCAGGCATGTGTAAAACATTTTCAATCCCAAAATATGTCAGAATACCAGGAGGCACAATAGGGGTAGTATGCTGTATTGTGGGTGGTTGTAAAGAGCATCAATAAACTGGAAATTTTGCACTTACATCTCATGGAAGGAATTTTTTCATGAACTGCAAAATACTGTTCTGAAGTTGAAATGTAGGAGAATGCACAGTGAAAATAGTATATAGTTCATGAAGATGCCTTTGGAAAGTAGTCAGCTTGGGAGAAGACGTGGAAGGTTGCAAAGCACGATAATCCACAGGGGAACCTGGTGACTAGCACTTACAAATATCATAGACAAATCATTGCAAGTGACTACAGGATTATCATTTGATTGCTGATCATTGTAAATTTCAGAAGATATATCATCTGTAAGCCATGTAGAAGACTGTGGCAAATTATCATCATTTAATTGGGGCGATGGCGAAGGATTACGAGGTGAATCTGCAATATTAGCATCCTTGGTACTATTTATATTAAATACTCCAGTAGGCTGCTTATCTTCCAACTAAAAGTTTACTTTATTTTGCAAAAGATCCAGTGAGACTAGTTGATTTTCCCAAGAGGAAGAAAAACAAGACAGAGGAGGTGTAAAAATTAAACTTTCAATGACAAATTTATTTAAAAGGATCACAACTATAGTAAAAACATCAATAAACCAAAATCAAAGTAGCAAATTTCTTCTTGAAAAATTATGTAGGGGGCCAATCTTATAATAAGATAGAATGATAGTGTGTGGGGATTACCAACTCATATGAGGTATGGGGGCTCATACCCCTCAATGGCAATTTCCATCAAAAGGTTGGTTTATTATTCATTTCTGTGATGTTAAATGAATTAAGTACATACTTGTACATTTGTATGTTCTTACCTGTATGTATATACAGATAAGATTTGCCGTTTGTACTGTGACTAATCAATAGATAAAGTTCTTGGCACTGTCATGGAATTGTAGCAAACATCTTACATCATTTCTTATCAGTGACTAATAAGAAATAACGTAATTAGATGATGCAGTATCATACGTATATGTCATACACCTGCAATAATTGTTGTTATGAGATCAAAAAATTCACGTCTCAAACTTATTTTGATCTAACTTTGCTGAAAATGAACAGAATTTATCTGAGAAATTTTCATTAGTATGAGAATTTTTACCACTATCCCCTCCAAAAATAGAAACTGTTCAGATAAGGTGATGAAATGGCAGTGCAATTGATCAGAAATCTCACAACTTTCTTGTATTTTAATTTTGTGCAAAATTTTGTTCATCCGTATTACCTTACTACTGTGGAATACTATTTGTATCAGATTCTCAATCATGTCATCTATAAATAATTTTTTCAACAATTCTTATGTCAAAAATGTTGCTCTGGAAATCATTGTCACTATGAAGGATCAATGCCCTAAAAAAGAACTGACCTGAATTGAAACTGAATTATTAACAGACATGACCATTGTGAATGACATGATTAATACCATGTCATCTCCACTACATCCTCTGGTCTCTCCTCTCAAAATGCAGAAGAAACCTAAAGTGGTAAAATCATCTTCTGGTTCCTCCACCCTGACAATGAGGGAGAGAGCCAGATTTATTTTCACAGATGAGGACCCATTGTTCTATCAACCTTCTCCCCTGCATCCGTGTCAATCCATGTCAACTTATAAACCATTGGAGAATTCAAACCCTCAGATGTTAGTAAACAAGAAGACCTCTCCCCTACCTGGCTCCAAAAATCCCTGTCACCATTCATACCCTCCATTCCAAAAACCAATTTCCTATACGACATTTGTACTATAACTAATCAATGGATAAAGATTGCAGCGATGTCCCAGAATGATAGCAAACATCTTATGTTATTTCTTATCACTGACTAATAAGAAACAACCTAATTAGATGATGCAATATCATACATATATGTACATATGTGTGTCCGTGTGCATCTGTGTGTGTGTGCCAAAATCCGCTATATAAACTCACAAAACTGGCTACAAAATTGCCAGTGTTTGCCCAGGTTTTAGCTTCCCTGTATGTAAATAGGAATTGGAAGAAGATGCAAATAGCTTTTAGCTACCTTCTTGTTGAGAATACTTCTTCACAACAAAGTATTCCACACAGTGTATTTTTTAAACACAGTTTTTTTTAATTTGTTGTTTTTTTAAGCATTCATTTTTTTTTGTGGGAGGTAATGAAGAAGGAACATTTGTTTTGAGTTTTATGGTATCTTCTAAGACCTATCGATTAATATGTCTTGAAATTAATCATCCCTCCTCACAAAAATCATAAATTCCCCACTGCAACCTTATTATTTGTCGCTTTGATTTAAAACCTTGTAGGTACAAAAAAGTAAATTTTTCAGGATACAAAAAATGTTATGAAAAATTTGGTATTATTTACAGAGTGAAATTAGTTGAATATAACATCGAATATAGTATGACCTTTAACATGAAAAAAAAAATTCATTTTTACTATTATGTAATCAGTAAGTAAATTAAAATTAGTGACATTTTTCTGGACATACGAGTTCATTAAATTAAATTTTCTCCATTTTTCAGAACATTTGATGTTTCCAATTCAACGTTAAAATATTTTTGAAGCCATTGGTAATAAGGAAAATGTTGTTAATTTTATTATTTTTGTAATGAAAAACATGAATAGATTGCCAAAAGATGAATTTATTATTTAAAATGAACCAATTATTTAAAAAGGATTTAAAATTAAAAAAAAAAAAAAGAGAAAGAAAATTCAATATAAAAAACTCTGTCCTGGAAAAAAAGAGAAAATTTAATTTAAAAAAAATCTTATGTCTAGAAAACAGACTATTACTTTCACAATTATAGAAGGATAAATGCTCTGAGGTATTCATTATTGGATTTCTCATTTTTTTGCCTATAGGAACTACTTGAATACATTTTCAGAAAATTTTGACTCATGAGGTTTTTAAATGCTATAATCATTAGTAAGAAACTTGTTTTTGTAGATTAATTTTTGACATAAAACTTTTAAAATTAATTTTATTCATGTTATGAAATTATTATTAGATGTCCAGTATTGGGAGGTGTAGTTACAAAAAAAATTCTATCACAGCAGTGTTTTGCTAAAAAACCTAGTTTGCTCGATATTTATATTAATTGTTCGATATATCAATATTTCATTCCAAAGGTTAAGAAATTACAAATTCTTCCAAAAATTATCCATATCTTTAACGAAAATATCGATCTATCAATGTTTTGTGCTGAGAACCGCTTTTCCAGACATTTTACGTTTCCAGTTTTCTCAAGAGCTATGAATCAAAGAGCATCAAACTTCTTAAAGACCTGCTCCCATACAATAGCTATCTTTTCTAAAAATTTCAGCCCTATCTGTTTGATAGTTTTCTCAAAACAGTGAATAAAAAATTTTTTTTGGAAATTTTTCTCCTGCAGTTTTCTTGGAAACTACTGAATTAAGAGGCATCAAACATCTAATAAACTTGCATCAACATAAGAAAAGTCTATCATGAATATTTCAGCCTGATCTGTTTTGTCATTTTCTCAGAATTTTGGAAAAATTACTTTTCCAGGAATTTTTTGTTTTCCAGTTTTCTCAGAACCTTGAACACAAAATTTTGGGAGATACGTACATACATATGCATATAATATATATATATAATATGTATACATAGCGTGGTGCACCAGTAGTTGCACCAATGAAAAAACCCTGATGGTTCCACTGCAGGATGCACCACTGTATTATTTACATGTATAAAAAGCACAGAACATGTTGAAATGTACCAAGAGTGAGATAACAAAATACATTCATTTGTGGGTTTCTCTAATGATTAGGCAGTTTTTAATGGGTTTGTTGAACAATTATTCAGTTGCTTGGTGTGTCTTATTAATGGATAATGTTTTTTATTGTTGAAAAAAATCTGGTGGATCAAGTAGCATTAACGGGGAGCCACTTTCCAAGAAGTTGCTGAACAGTTTCACGCAGCATTTCCCAATCATCCAAAACCAGCTCCTATAAGCATAATGAAATGCATTAGGAGGTTTGAAGCTATAAGAAAAGTAGAGTATGAGCAGAAAAGGAAAATTGGCACTTGTGTATAACCAGCATCGGATGTCCTAATCCTGGCTGCAATGGAGGCCAATCCAAGAAGTAGTTTGCAGTTCATTAGCAAACAGATTGGTAAGTCACACTCACAAGTAATTTGCAGATTGGCCAAACCTAGCTATGGCAGCTATAAAACTAGTGTTTATCAAGAATTACACCCTGGTGACACTGATAGAAGATTAGAGTTTGCCGTGTCTGCCTTGGAAATTATGGAGGTAGATGAAGACTTCAAACAGAATATTATTTTCTCAGATGAATCGTCATTTAAGCTCCACCATTACCCCAATGCCCAAAATCATCGCATATGAGCTAAAGAGAACCCTCTTTCTGGATACCCAGGTAATACACAGTACCCAGGAACCCTTAATGTATGGGCTGGAATTGTGGATCAGCATGGCTTGGGTCTAATTATTATTAACGGTATGCTGATTGGTCAGAATAGAACCAGGACATTTTGTGCGGTTTCCTTTTGCTAGTTTCGAAATAAACAGCCTACTTTCATGTTTAAAAGAGCTTTTACTTACGTAAAAGGCATTTATCCTTCATTGTTTAGTGGGAGATGAGATGAGATGAAATGAGGTGGTTATTTATTTATTTTTTCAATGAGAAAAAGCCATTTCTTCATGCCTCTATAGTATAGTGGAAAGAGAAACCAAGTTCCATCACCTAACTACTTGCTTCTGTACAGTGTCTGGGGTGAAATTTTACTACCTCTTTGTTGCTTTAAAAACTGTCTGGGTCGTTCACTTTTAATGATAGAAGTACATTGATCGTACAGTGTCCGGAAACCATGCAGCAGTACTAAGACTCTTCATCAGTACCGACAAGTTCTGATTGAAATTTTTATTGTTGAGTGTGATCTATGTGTGCCAGTTTTACTAGATATTAAAAATTATAAAAAACCGTAAACTTTTATAATCAGTATTTGTTGAGTTTGTGATTTCATCTCTAAATGTAGAAATTTCGTTGTGGTCGTCCGCTGTATATGATGGAGAGTGGGTGCTAGTCGATAAGCCGAATTTTATTTTTTTAGAAAAGTATTCTTAATTTATGGTTGTCAGGATTTAATGCTAATAAAATGTAACTTTATTGTATCTAATTGATATGTGATCCATCGCTATCGTTTTGTCTAGAAAACTCTACTATTTCGTTATGTTTTTCAATGATTTGAAATACTGGATTAATTTGCTTATATTTGCAAATTCATTTTTTCTAGAAATTTCTCTTCTATTTGGTTTGATGTTTCTTTCCAAAAAATGATTAAGTCAGTATCCAGATCCGTTCTGAGGAAGTGGTGCTTTTCTATAATCAGTTGTGTATTGGGAAGCTATAAATTTCATTTCATGTATTAAGGACTTGGATGAAATATTAAACATTTCTTAATTAATGCTTCGTTAACTATATGACAGATTTTTTGTCTTTTAAAAAATCATGGTATACGTGACTAAACACTTTTTGAAATTGAGTCCTTCAATTGGGCCGTATTTATTTCTTTTATTTTCGATTTTAAATGAATTTTTTCCATATTTTTAAATATTAAATGCTGAAGAACATCTCCACCATTCTGGTAAGTATTTTATCATTTGTGATAGAACTTAGTGTAGTTTGTTCTTGCGAGACCAAAACTCATTTAAACAAAATTAATTTTTATGGATAATTCAATGAGAACCTGTTTGTTATTATTATTATGAAGTAGTCTTCCAAGGTTAATAAGTGACAATACTTTGAAAATATAGAAAAAATTACATGACATTCAAATCTCCATCGTCAATGTTGAAGCGGTCATAAAAACATGAAAATGTGAATTATAACTTAGTGGAACAAATTTTTTTCAATTAGAAAGTTGGTCGCGTGAAATAATTTGATAATTTATACGGCTCTTACTTTATTGCATTGGATCGAAATTTACGTATTTTTTAGATAATCAGACCATCGGTCGGGAAAATTAAATTAGTTAAAATTTTTTAGCTGAGTTGCGCTAAAAAAAAAAAACGAGAAAAAAAAATAGAGTGTGCAATATGATTTGAAGACTTTTTGAATACACCCTGAATTTAGATGTTCGAAAGTGTAGATAAGTTTACCAATTTAATAACAATGAAATTAATCGAATTTATTTATTCTCTCTTTCACGGTACTCTCTCGATCTATAATTTAATGGTAGAATTACCAGTAGCCAACAGATGATGTAAGTCAAAAAAGCGTAATTTATTATATAAATTTCCATACGAATCTGAAATAATCTCCGTTAATTAGATCTTTGAGATCTACAGAGAACTTATCTTCATCAAGGAGTCACGAAATTTGGGTCGAACAGTACCTCCCATACCAGGACCAGATCTGCCAATTTTAGATTTGATGGGTTTATTTGTTCCCAATTTACTAGTTTTTCAACGTGATTTTCCCTTTTTTACCTTTTTTATAATAGTCCTGAACAATTCCTTTTCTAGGCATCATCGAAAAAAACACTCATTTGAACCTAAAAATAATATGATCTTAGCTAAAGGTCAATTTTCGCCAACTCCCAACCCTTTTCCGTACTCTAGATTTGAACACGGACACTAAAATCTCAGCTGATATTTTCTTTACCAGTGTATAGATAAATGCACTATTCTTCGTTTTGCAATATGGGAAACTTTGTTCAAACACAATTGATTTTTTTTTTATATATATAATCCACAATTCTTGTCACATCAGGAAAGAGAACCATCATATTATTTCCTAAAATCATGCTAGTTAAAATTTTGAATAATTTTTCATTTCACGAAAAAATAATGATTTTTGACACAAAAATTAAAAATTCATTCATAAAATATCTTGAAAACATGATACTGAATCAGTATATTTTATCGCTTGCTTCGTATTTCTGTGTTATTGGTAATTTTCTGCAAAAAATATAAGCATCTATATTACTTTATTAGAAGAATACTAGTAATAAAGTTGATTTTTTAACAAAGAAAATCTACTTTTTCTTGCGAAGCTTACTGCGCAAAAGTTTATTTGCTTTCTCCCCTACATCCCAATGGCAAGAAAGTAAATCCTACATGTTGTGTATTTGAACTCAAAAGAACTCTAAAGTGTGACTGTTTCTGGCTCTCAAAGTACATTTATCAAAAACTTTTCCAAAAAGTTTTTCTTGCTTTCATATTTTTTGCAATGATATGAAACAATGTAGAAAAATTGTTTTTTTAAACTCATACACCAATAAAAAAATGTTTTAAAAAAAAAATGATAACGACCACCGCAACAGTTAGTACAGTTCAGAAACTAAAAAATACTTGAAATGGAAAATTGAACTAAATTGTTAAAAACAAGTTTTCTTGTCGTGTATTAAGTATTAAGTAACTAAACAGTATAAGGTATCTTACCATAATGCTTTCAGTGTGAATACAAAGTAAATACAGTAGCAAAATGGAAAACTTAATAAATTAATATATACCTACTGAAAAGCGGTAGGTCGCTGTTTTATTTATTGATGTTTATTTATTTACTTGTTTGTTTATTTGTTTATTTTTTATCATCAAATTATATAAGCCAGAATTTTTAATTTATGCTGGTATTATTTTGTCTTAATTTAAATTAAACTGATACTATCTTGGTTTTTGAGTGTTTAGAATGTGAATTGGCTCATTTGAAAAAATCTTCTAATTATAAGAGTTATTCGGTACCCAATATGGTTTTACAGAAAGTCGTGGTTAATATGAAAATCCAATTCATTGAATGTAAAGTATTACATTGGGGTCTGTATTTCTCCCATCACTATTTTCAAAATTTATAATTTTTATGGAAATTACCGGAGAGTTATCTCTTTCGTTCTACAATGGACTTCATAACTTTACTTAGGGGGTTTCTCAATCTATTCATGTGTAATTTTCCAAATTTTACCCAACTTGTATTCCCGAAGCAGGGCCAGAAAAAATGGTGTGCTTTATTTACACTTTTCCAGTATAATAATACAATACAAATTACTTTAATTCTATATGTAACAATTGAATGTTTCAGTAAGAGTTCGTTTTTCAATAGTTGTAAGTTTATTATAAGTTAACTAATTAAATCATGGCAGTATAGGGATAATGGAACCAGTACTATGGTAAAGCCAAATGTAAACGAAGTGGCAGGAACCTGTTAAAAAGATAAAGAGTTATGAAAAAGGTAGTGATGTTTCTCTTCCACTCATTGTGGCACATTTAATCAGATGTAAACATAGTGACTTATTACCTAGTAATTTTTTTAATGTTACAGATTATTCTTGATTTGTTCATAATTATGTTTGTCAAATTCATTAAAATCATATGAAAGGAAGTTTTAAAAACCACATGAATTTTTTTTTTTTGCTGCATTTAATCTGATTCTGATAAATTGACAATGAATGAAAGAGAGATAGCAATACTTTGATATAACTCTCTCTTTTTCTAACACATTTCCACAACAGTCGTAACATAGTGGTCCTTCCACTATCCCTATACTTTGATGAATTAGGTATACTTGGAGGGAATGTGATTATTTTTACATTTTCATTTTTCTAATAACATTGGGACGCTTAACAATGTTTTATGTTATCAGAAAGGATTAAACAAAGGTGAAAAACTCTGTTTTCACCCTAGTAAAATTAATGACATAATGACATTTGAGGGGCATCTTGCAGAAGGAAGTTTTTTCAGCAGGGTTACATATTATGATGTTATAATTGAGGTTCAGTTCGACTTTGAAAATTTTACTAGTCCTTATCAGTATCAGTTTTTTTAATTAATTAATTCATTAAATGTTGTATTTTAGTTTCTTGAATAAATTGTTGCTTTTTTAAATTTTTATCACCAACTGTTACAAAATATAAACTTGATGTGAGTTTTTAGTTGTTCCTAATGATTATCCTTGAAAATGAGAAAACATTTGGAGAAATTCATGATTATTGAGAGGAATTTTGAGAAAACAATTCTTTGTGGAAAGCTGAAATTTTTGAGAGATATTGAAGTGTGTTAGTTGAGGATTTTTTGAAAATTTGGCTGAAATTGTACATTTGGTTCTCAAGGTATTGCTGAAATTCTGCAATTAGATTGAATTCTTATAACATTTGAATCACTCAGTCTGATCAGAATTTCAGTAATATTTGAAAAATCAAACGTACGATTTCAGCCAAATTTTCACAGAATCTTCAACTAATATACTTAGATGTTTTTGCAAAATTTCAGCTTTCTACAAATGACTGTTCTCCCGCAAATCCTCTCGATAATTTTGAATTCCTTCAAATTATTTCACAATTAGAATGATTGTCACATAAAACACTAATCAAGTTCTTACTTCGCTAATAATTTATTCAAGGACAAAGAACTAAAATACGAAATTTGATGAATCAGTTAATTAAAGGAACCGATACTTACTGATAAGGACTTGTAGAATTTTCGAAGTCGAAATGAATCTCAATCATGATGACATAATATGTAACCCTGCTGATAAAACTTCCTTTTGCGAGATGCTCGTGACGTTTGTCCTTCAATGTTAAGAAAAATAATTTGTTCTATTAAAACTTCTACGTTCGTTCACATTCAAGTTGCCGAAGAAAATTTACTAATTCATTTCATCTACCACGCTTATGATCGGTAAAATTTTTCAAAAATTGAAACACTTAATTCTTTTCTTTGTTGAAAGATTTTGAAATCATTCATTGTCCTATTGTTAATTCGCAACTATTTTAATTAGTCTCAAGTTAGGTTAATTTTTTCAAATATGAGTTTTTTTTCTTCTTTTTTTTTTTCATTTTTCATTTTTTTCTGTAAATGTAGAGATGTAGAAAAAATATTTAACGATAAAAAGTAATTGTGAGGAGCTGTTAAGAAAACGAGCGAAGTTAATTTCAAGTAAATGAATTTGTTGAACTAGTTTCTTTTCTTTTCTCATAGATTGTACGTCAAATCTAGTGTCTTGACACATCGTTTTAGAATTTATGAGTACATATGTGTAGGAAGAATTTTTCTGCGTAAGTCTATTGAAATTGAAAATGGTCGGTATTACAAGTTCGACGTTAAAAATAACAGTTTCTTGTCTGGTAATTTATATGGCAAAACGTGTATGAAATACGAAATATGTTGCTTTGGCGATGATCTAATGAGAAGCATATTTTTATTCACTTGTCAGTTTTCCTTAGTTCGTCTGTTTGTAATGTGGTAAATAACTTGTATACAATGTTATTCAACGGTAAAATGGATTTTTAATCTCAATTTAATTATTGATAATATTATAATTACCTATGAAGAATTATAAAAACTTACTTCAGTTTCGAAGACTTGACTTTTGATTAATATTTCAGTTTAAAAGGTTGGTTTCTCTGAAAGTTGAGAATCGGTGCAGGTATTTTGTAAAGCTTTCAGATCTCTGAATTATTCGAATTTTTTAACGAAAAATGTAGTTATTATGCCTTTTTTTGTGTCATGATAAATGTGAATGAGGAACAACGATTTGGACAGTCGTAGTTTTTTACATTTTTTTCAGCAAGTTTACTCTCTCTACTTTTAAATTTCTGACAGTGCTCTAAAAATTGATATTTTTCATCATTTCAATAAATAACATTATGTAATCGTGTGAAACCATAATCGAATTAGTTTATACCTCTGGGAAAATTGATGGCTAAAGTGGATTTCTAAAATTTTTGATCTTTCGAAGAACGTAGAAAGTTTTGACGTAAGCTTATTCGATAATTTTTTTCACTGTTATTGGTTGTCACTAATTTCTTGCTTTATTTAAAAAAAGACGAGTCGAGTACCTACCACATTACACTAATTTTTGTTGTTACTCGAAATTTTTCAATTTGGTTGTGTGTTGTTGTCATAGGTCCCGAATAACATTTCTTCATGCATCAAGTCCGTAATTACCTACTGTTTTTAACATAATAAGTCTTATATAGGATGGTATTTTCATAACTAGCAGCCTTGTGGATTAGCGCTTCACACGAAATTTGATGCACTTGAATATTGCGGCCCAAGCTTAGCCTGAAGCCCCTCATTTTTTGAATATCCATGTGGGTGTTAAGAATTTCTACGTGCTTCAGTTTTTGATTCCGTTTTTTAATTTGTTGTACACTCCTGACTTTTCCTCTAATATTGCCCGTTGATGTGGATTTAGTAGTTACCAAATAATTCTACTTGTTAGTTTAATAGCCCAATGTCAATTTGGCCCTAATTGTGTGTAATAATTATATATCTTGGTTTGTACAGTGTTTAACTTTTTTATACGCTTTTATTTAAGTCACTTTGATTAGTTCCAGCGCGCCGGTTCCCAGGTAGCGCTACTTGACGACATCCTTTATAATTATTTTGATGTGTGTGTTTTTTATTTATCAGATGAAAAATTTAAAATACCTCTAATTGCCTAATTGGGACAAATAAGTATAGATTTCCTGGGTTTCGACAAATTGAAGAGAATTCCTTAATTCGTAGATGAATTCTCTTCGATTCATCGCCGATTCCTAATTAATTTAACGGCGACGAATCAAAGAGAATTCATTTACATATTCTCTTTGACTCATCGCCAAATCCGTATTGAAGAACAACAACACCAGTCTTCTCTCTCATTATCTATTATCAGTCTCCGTATCAGTATGACAGATGACTAGTGATGTTAAATCATTGATATAATATCGATATATATTGAATTACTATTAGTAGTTTCCATTGCCACTGGGAGCACTATAGTCAACAAAAAATAGAGGTGATGGTGTGTTATTGAAAATAGGTTTGTTTGTTTATAACGGATTCTATTAATGAGCCATTCACAGAATCCTTCGCAAACAAACAGACCTATCCAAATTTTTGAACAAATTCTTGATGGTTTGCTGTTTCAATATTGTTTCTGCATCTCTAAAAGGACATGTGTCTACTTCCACACCAATATATTCAACAATTTGAACAATTTGTAGATAAATAAGTTATTATAACACTTATTCCTTCAAGACAAAACTAAGAAAAATCAAAGAAAAAACTAAACTTACATAAGATTTACATCGTTGATAACATACACCATTACCTCTACTTTAGTTCAATAAAAATCCACTAGATGTCAGCCACTTTGATGGAAATTCCCAATATCCTACGCAAATGAATTAGAAGCAAACTCACAGTCACTGTTATCACATAGGTATACAACAAAAATTGATATTTTTTGCGATGTAATTATGTTCTTCACCAGATCGATGCAATATTGTTTTTCGATATATTGATATTGAATAAAATATATATTTTGGGAATTTTTTGGGTAACTTTTTGAAATTTTCTTTTTGTATTATGCCAGAAACCTTCTCGGAGTATACTCAACAACTTCCAAAAGTTTCATGGCCATCAGATGAATGGTGTAGTAATGCATAAAAGACAAACAGACATACATTCTCTTTTATATATATAGATTAATTATTTTTTTGATAAAATGACAAAAAAAAATAGTGGTACCGGTAAAAATTGTCAGGCTGATCCATGCCAATTCAACAGGTCAGGTCCTTGTCTTAGTATGACAAGAATTTGTGAGAAATTCTCTTCAATTTGTCAACAAATTAATGCCATTAAATGTACTTGAACTCATCAATGAATCAATATTGTTCAATTCAAACTAATTAGTCAATTTGTCGACTAGTTCGCATAAATTTCATTTAATGGCATTCATTCCTCAACAAATAGAAGAGAATTTGTGAGGAATTCTCTTCAATTTGTCGGTGAGTTTGCGTACATTTAATGGCATTAATTATTTGACAAATCAAAAAGTATTCCACACCGATTCTCTTTGATTCTTCGACAAGTTCGCGTGTATTCAACAGCATTAATTCATTGACATTAATTCATCATTGAATCGAAGAGAATTTGTGAGGAATTCTCAATTTGTTGAAGAGGTCTTGTACATTTTACCGATGTCTTCAAATCACTTCGATTATCTGATAATGTAGAACTCGAGTTTTGTATGGAAAATCTGGGTGGATCGCTTTCTCAAAAAAATGATCCGAAATTTGCATCACAGAATTCAGAATAGAGTGAAACCACTCCGACTATTTGCTGAAGGCCAGGCATACGTTTCTATCAGTCGCATCCGCTCATTAGATGGACTCCGAATTCAGGAACTGGATTGTAGCAAGTTAACTGGGAAAAAACCTTGCAATAAAAAAGTAATTGCAGAAGTGGACAGACTTCGAAAATTATGTTTTCATAAATAAGATAATAAAGTTTTGATTCTCAGATTAGTACAAATTATGTTTCTTACTAGCACTTAACTTCAACATCCAAATACAGTAGGATACTATTATTTTGAAATTAAGATGTACATCAAATTACCTATATATGTTTTTATTCCTAAAAAGTCAAAAAATAAATAAATAAAAAAAAAATTTATGGATACGCTTTTATTTAACTTAGCACTCTAAAAAGTAGAAAAATAATTTTTCATGACCTACTTAACTCATTTATTCTTGTAACACAAAATAAAAGTGCGGGACAAAAGAAAAGAAATATTTCAATTAGAATACAAATCCAGTTGGTAGATGAAGGAAGGCAGAACTATCCATTGAAAAAGGGTCTTAAACAAATAATTAAAAGGTGTTGATTAGTTGTTTCATAATTTGGATATTGATAATAATGATTGATAATACACGTTTCTGTAAGAATTAGGTCAGGATGGAGATAAATTTTAGATGAGAAAAGTCTGTAGGCTATTCATATTAATATTCAAAGTTTTTCAACAATATTTGTAGGTTTCTTTTTATATGAAGAAGAAAATATATGATGATGGGTCAAGTTTGCCCCGCGCTTTTATTTTTTGTTACAAGAATAAATAAGTTAAGTAGGTCATGAAAAATTATTTTTCTACTTTTTAGAGTGTTAAGTTAAATAAAAGGGTATCCTTAAAAATTTTTTTTTTTATTTATTTTTGTATAGAGTCTACCTACTACAGTAGATTAAACAATCTGACGCTTACCATCGAGATGCTGTTGGATATTACTTAGCCTCAATCGGAAGGATATTTCAATGTCTATATCAACCGAGAGAGCTTTTGCAGCTTATTTTCTCCTCTTTCCTTATCCTAGTGTAGTTTATAAATCTGTCTCATTGTTTCTTTAACTGCGTCTTTCAGTTATCTGTAAGTTATTTATTTTTTTATAAACTTAACTTCGGTGATTTGTTCAAACCGTCGAACAGTGAGCTCCATATTGCTTATGAAATTATTTTTAATATTTGTAATGAAATGACTTTTGAAAAAGTTGTCTGTGTGTTTCTATCAACGATCGTGGCAAATGAATGATTGTGCAGAATAAGGCCATGTTGTCGGCGTAATGATAAACATTTTATTGTTCTAACGACGAATATGGATTCGAAAATGCAACATCAATGTGTAGTCGTTCATTAATTTGTTTGTGTAAGTCTCCTTATTAGTAGAAATAGTTGACATTTGTTCGTTTGATGTAACTTCTTCTGTTGTGCCGCCGTTTAGCTGTTAAGTGATTATGCTTACCTATGCATATAGCTAGCACCTGCCAGCAATCTTCAGTTAGAATTATGGAAAATAATACTCGCTTAGAATCAGCTATATTCATATTTACTCCACCGTTTGGTACGTTTGTGTTACTACGTAAAATGTGTACATATTACAATCGTTTTCAAGCAACAGTTATTTGCCCTCGCTTTGAGTTGAAAATTTCAGCGTTGTAAAAAGTATAAAAACAATTCATGTCTTTTGAGACTAGTATCTTCTTATACCGTTTATACGTAATGTTTTACAACTTTAGACTGCTACCAGAAAATGTTAAATGATAAGTGTTACAATTCGAAAAAAAAAAAAAAAAAACTAGAACAGCACGCCTCGCTAGAAAAAGTAGGTATTCGAGAAAAAGAATTATGAATTTTGATAGTTACATTAATATTCTGCAAGTTCATATGCGTTAGTGGTATGTTATGATTGTACGAAATTTGTTAGCTGTTGACAAATGTTAGCTGCTGACAAAATATTAGACAATATGAAATTTAAAAGGATTATTTCTTGAAATGAAAAATTAATTAAGATTGTAAAGTATGGTAAATAATCATTTGATTTCAAATAAAACCAAAGAAATATAATAAAGTCATGAAATGAAAAACAGGAAACGTGAACATGTGGTTAATTTTTATAAAAATAAAAATTTATGCAAATTAAAAAAAAAAGAGAAAAAAAAGGTTTACCGGAAGTACTTTCTGGTCGATCCGCCCTAAAATTGGTTGCATGCTACAATAAATTATAATAAATATTTGTTTCAAATTTTGTAAATATGGTTACAAAAATCCGCATTTTATGATCCATTAAAAACAAAAATAGCGGTACGGAAGAACCGTCTGGTCGATTCGCGCTAAAATTAGTAGCCTACTACCATGAATTAAAATAAATATTTATTCCGAATTTCGTGGCTGTTAGTGCAAATTTGAGCATTTTATAGTCAAAATAAAAACAAAGAATGTCGCACCTGAAGTACCATCTGATCGATCCGAACTAGAATTAATAGGTCTGGTTTTTGGCTTAGTACAAATGTTTGTATCAAATTTTTTGATTATCGGACAAAAATTGCGACCTGTATCGAAGGAATAAGAAATTGATTTTATTTATACATCTATCTGTCTGTCTGTCTGTCTCCCTGTCTATGTATCTACCTGTCTACTTATCCCCCTATCTATCTATCTGTTTAACGTACCCACAGTCTTGGGGGCAAATATGGCACCAAGAAGAAAATCTACTTAAAAGAATTAAGTACTAAATGAGGTTACGTTAAAAACGAATTTTTAAAAGATAAGCTTTAATTATTTTTTTTTTTTTGGTTCTAGCTTCATGCAAAATAAAAATTATTTTATTACGGAACGTTGAAGTGTTGGTATATGTGAGTGGAATAAAAGCTTTAAAAACTGGAATTGTTTAGTATGACCATTTAATACTTTAATAAGCTTTTATTCCATTCACTGCTGCGATTTTAAAATATACCAATACTGTAGTCAACCGTCGGTAGTGAAATAATATTTATTTCGCGTGAAGCTAAAGTCAGAAAAATTAATAAATGCCTTTCTTTTCAAAATTTGTTTTTAACGTAAACTTGTAATGATATTTTAAAGTAGGTTTTCTTTAAAAAATTTTACTTTTTACGCTTGGTGCGGTTTTAGCCCCCAGGATTGGGATGGGTACGTTTTTCATTTTATGACCTCAGGAAAATTTTAGTGCCAATAACTCAAATTCATATATATATATATATATCACTATAATAAAGGTACAATCCGCTTTTTTAAGACAAAAATATGAAAACAATTATTAAGTAGGTTTTCTTTAGATGGTGGTGGGTACAT
Source organism: Ericerus pela (assembly GCA_011428145.1). Lineage (NCBI taxonomy): Eukaryota > Metazoa > Arthropoda > Insecta > Hemiptera > Coccidae > Ericerus > Ericerus pela. Next base: position 785,585 of record WOFM01000448.1, read on the forward strand.
TTTTCGTTTCTTGACTTCAGGAAAATTTAGTCACCCATAACTCAAATTCATATATATATTGTGGGGACTCACCGGTATGAGAAAAAGGGGCTTAGACCCCTCAACGACAGTCGCTGCCCCAAAGGGCAGGCAAATAATTGTCCTTGTGACGTTAAACACACAAATTACGTTCGATCGTAATTACCAGTATGTACTTGCAGGTAATGTACGAGTACCGAATCGTGACACAATAAGATGACGTCACAATTCGTACACGAACCGGCCAGCCATCTCTTATCTCAATAGGGGATGATGCGACCTGGCTGTTCTCACCAACGTACGTATTATCTTACGTACGTGTGTTTGTGTGCGTGTAAATAAGCCGTATATAAACCACCCAAATTGGCTCCAAATTGCCAGTGTTCGGTCTGGTTCTAGCTTACCCGTACTTATGTACGAAGTGGCTGAACATGCTTAAATTCTGTAGAATTTCCTTCTGGTGAGAATATCTCTCACAACAAGGTATTCCACAGTGGTGACCCAGACGTGATTTTTGGCTACGTCGTGAGGTGTCCTTAGGCACGTTGCACTTTTACAAAAAATTGGCACGGTGTGCTGGCAAGAAACTTGCTTGCTCAGCAAATAAAAATATTTTTTGCAGACTAAAACACCTTTTAGGTCGTCGAAGTAGAGTCTGCTGAAGTGGGAATTTACACCCCTCTCTTTAAAATATACAAACAAAGAGAAACCAGACAGTAGACCTGGAGGAAGAAGGTTGGACTCATCCCCCAACCCCCCAACTTTGAATCGACACTTCACAAATTTAACAAATCTAGAAGAAGGCCCTCAACACCCAGAGTTAGCACGACTGGGAACTGCAATAAATGAAGAACAATTGGCAGTAAAAACGTTGAGAAGTGGTCAAACTTTAAGCCAAAGTTCTGACCTGAAAACACCTGTCCTACAAACACAGGAGCCAGTGTTTTCGACCAGCAAGGGAGAAAGTAGTTCTGTGGAATACGCTTGTCATCAGAAAGACACAGCAATGGTCCCACCACCAACCGAAAACCCACAACCATCGCAGGGACGTAGTAGTCAGCCACAGCTGACACCCGAAGTCTTGGCGCAGATTATGCAACTTTTGCAATTGCAGCCAGGGCAAAACCCCAACTTCTACAGATGGAGGATAAACATCCCGGAATTTCTGCCCAATGAGGTAGATTTGTGGTTGACTCTCTTGGAAGGCAGGTTCAAGACCGAGAACATAACTCTGAACCAGCGGTACCTACACATCTGTGGAGGCATGCCCCCGCAGATAATCCGCCACATTCCGGATATTATGGAATGCCCTTTGACAGAAGATGACAAATATGCCTGGTTTGTCAAGAAAATAAAGAATTTGTTTGGAAAAATGAAAAACCAAATAATCGATGATGTGATGGGTGGTATGAAGATGGGGGACGACAAACCCTCAATCTTCATGGCAAAATTAAGGCAGAAGGCAGATAACATAGTAGCCCCTTCTGTCATAGGCAATCAATTTTGCAAACAACTTCCACAAAGTGTTGTGCAATGCCTAGCCGCCGTAGGTTCGACCATGATAAATACATCCTCAGACTTGGACTTCCTTGCAAAATCAGCAGATAATGCACTAGAATATACCAGGTCAAAGCCTGTGGTAAGTGCAGTGGCTGCAGAGACTGGAGAGATCGTTCAACTTCGAGCTCAAATAGCTCAGTTGACCGACGAAGTAAAGAGGAACAAAGGCCAAAGCTCCACAAAATCCAATAGTAGCTGGTGACAACGATCTAAGTCAAGAAAAAACAACAACAACAGTAGCAATAGCAAAGGACAACATTCCCGGTCCAGAGACCATAGATCAAGTTCCAACAACAGGGGTCAGAGTTCAACTCCCCCGAGAACATCATCACCCAAAAACCAGTCTCAAAATTGGGATGAAAAGAGTTGTTTCTTCCATAACAGGTTTGGCGCAGAGGCCACCAAATGCAACAACAGGTGCAAATGGTGGGGCAAATCCTATACCAAGAAGGCGTTAAACTAGAATAAGGGGCCATCTATGTGGCCAAAGACCCCTTGGAAAAACACTCATGCCGCCTGTTCATAAAGGACAGGACAAATAGGAGATGGTACTTGATAGAGTCAGGTGCAGACTTGAGTATATTGCCAGTAAGTAGAAACCAAAAAGTACTTCTTCCAAAATACTATCTCCATACTGTGAATGGTCAAAACCTTCCAGCTTACGGACTTGAGACCAGCAAAATCAACATCCGACTCAAGGAAAAAATGACGTGGTCCATCACGGTTGCTGATGTTCCAAACCCGATCCTGGGTGCAGATTTCCTTGCACATTATGGCCTAATCATTGACCTCAGAGAGGGCAAATTGATAGATAGCGAAACTAAATATTGTGTGGATGGCAAAACGCATGCTTACAGACTGGACACAAATATATCCAGCTGTACAAAAGTTGACGGACAACTCTTACGGATCCTGTCTGACTATCCTGGAGTCACTCAACCATCAATTCGCAGACATCCTACCTATAAACATGACACTGTTCGTTACATAGAGACCAAAGGACCACCTTGCCATGCTAGAGCACAAAGGTTACTGCCTGACAAACTCAAAGTGGCACGGGAGTACTTCCACCGCATAATTGAGGAGGGCGTATGTAACCCCTTAAAAAGCTCATGGAGCTCCCCTATCCACATGACCAAAAAAGCAAGTGGAGAGTGGCGAATTGTTGGAGAGTACAGGGCAATAAATGCCAAAACAGTTCCTGATCGCTATCCAGTCCCCAATATAATGGACTTCAATGCAAATATGAAGGGTAGAACAATGTTCACCAAAATAGACATCAACTGAGAATTCCACCAAATTCCTATGGCCGACCAGGACGTACCAAAGACAGCGGTTATAACCCCCTTTGGACTATTCCAATACCTTCGAATGCCGTTTGGACTTCGCAACTCAGCACAAACTTTCCAGAGATTTATCAATGGACTGTTTAGGGGACCCATTTGCATATGCATACTTGGATGATATCTGCATTTGCTCTGAAGGCGGTGAGCAACAGCACGAGGAGAATGTAAGAGCCGTCATACTGCGTATACACGCTGCCGGGCTTACTATCAACGTAGGTAAAAGCTTATATGCACAGACTGAAATTGACTTCCTCAGCTACAAAGTCTCGACCGAAGGCATTTCCCCCTTGAAGACCAAAGTAGAGCCAATATTGAACTTCCCGAAACCCTCAAATGTCGCTGAACTCAGACGCTTCTTGGGGATGGTGAACTTCTATAGACGTTGCATGAAGAATGCAGCAGCCGAACAAAGTAAGCTGTTTGCACTAATTAAGACAAGCAAAAAGAAAGATAAGACTACTCGAATGGAATGAAGAAGCCGAACAGGCCTTTGAGAAAATCAAAGATACACTGGCAAATTAAGACAAAAGTCTGCCGTTATGCGTGAGTACCGATGCCTCTGATTTTGATATTGGTGCAACCCTGTACCAACTTGACAAAGACAACAAAAAGTTACCGCTAGCTTTCTTCTCAAGGAAGCTCTCAAAAACAGAAAAGAACTATAGCACATACGATAGGGAATTGCTCGGAATTTTTGCTGTGTTGAAACATTTCAGGCACCAATTAGAGGGTAGATGTTTTTCTGTGTATACTGACCATAAACCCCTAACATATGCCTTCACACAAAAAGCAAAACCGGCATCCCTGAGAAGAGCACGACAATTGGACTACATTGGTCAATTGACTACCGACATTCAGTATATAAGTGTAGAACTTAACACTCCAGCTGATGCCTTGAGTAGAATCGAAGTGCTCCTGTCCAATTGCCTTATGCTGAAATAGCTAAAGCACAGCTTAAGGATGCAGAATTGCAAGAGTTGTTATCGAACGATGATACTACTCTCAAATTGAGACAGCGAAAAATTCCCGGTACTGATGTTTTATTAACATGTGACCTCAGTACAGGTAAGAATAGGCCATTTCTACTGGTAAAATATTGCAGGTTGGCTTTCAACAGTGTACATAATCTGTCACATGCTGGGCCAAAATGTTGTGCTAACTTAATTTTGGCAAGTTTTGTATGGCCACGAATGAAGTCTGACTGCAACAAATGGGCTCGCAGTTGCCTAAACTGTCAAGAATCCAAAGTAGGAAGACACATTCGCTCGCCCCACAAATCCTTCAAACAAACAGAGTGGTTCAAAACAGTACACATGGATTTGGTAGGCCCATTGCCACCATCTCAAGGACACAGATACCTGTTAACGATAATAGACAGGGCAACATAATGGCCAGAAGCAATTCCTCTATATGAGATAACAGCTCCAACTGTAGCTGCCAGGTTATATAACACCTGGATTGTGAGGTATGGTGTACCAGAAGTCATAATTACGGACCAAGGTTGCCAATTCGAGAGCTCACTCTTTAAAGAGTTAGCAAATAAGCTTGGTGTTCAACACAGTTATACCACCGCTTACCATCCTCAAGCCAATGGCAAAATTGAGAGATGGCATAGAGTTCTCAAAGCCTCTATCATGTCACATGATACAAAGAGATGAGTAGACGTACTCCCTACCATCCTCTTAGGCCTTTGATCTGCCCTACAAATGGACACAGGTCATTCTGCAGCGCAATTAGCATTTGGCAAAGAGCTACGCCTCCCAGGGGACTTCTTCACAGAATCAAAGGAAGTTAGCCCCAAAATCATGGTGCAAAATATACGAAATGACGCCAATAATTTCCTAAAACAGGCAGCTCGCCATGGCCAGCCCAAGATTTATGTCTCGAAACACTTGGCCAATACCTCATACATATTTGTTAGAGATGAGAAAATGAGATCCGCGCTGGAGAAACCATACGCCGGTCCTTACAAAGTAGTATCAGGAGATGAGAAAAACTTTGTGATACTCATTGCAGGCAAACCTCGAACAATTTCAATCGATAGATTGAAGGTTGCAGAGGGAGAATGCAGAAAATATACAGATGGATTCACCAATAAACACAGAAGAATCCGTCGAAAAAAGTGAAATAATAAATTCACAATTAGAGAAAACACAAAAAATAAAATAGTCTAAGATTTTTGGACGATGTGACCACTAAAACATTCGATCCAGAGGCCCCCATAAGCCCACAAAAAAGAGGCAGGCCCCTAGGCAGTAAAAAATGTAAAAATTCCCATCCTTCTCGCAAGTCTGAGAGATTAATGCAAAGAAAATAAAATTTACTCCCGAAAAAGTAATATCCACTACGTAAGTTTAAACCCGCTAAAAAATATGCGTCAAAAATCGGAATTCCATGAGACAAAAGAAACTCCGGAGATAAGCAAACGAGGAATGCCAACAAAAAGAAAACGACAGGAATAAACAAATCCACGTGCGATACGGAAATAAACATTGCAACGTCCGTTTATTGTCAAACACAAAGATAATCTCAACGTTGTGATGTCACAAGTGGAGATTCCTTTGTAATAAAAATTCGAAAAATATATTCTCTGAGTTTATTTCAGGCATAACTTTGCTTAAACCGATCAGAACTTAACCGGAAAACTTGCATACGGTCGAGAATTTTAAGCGCCATCCCCTCTACAGGCTGATAAGAAGATGTGAAAATAATAAAACAAAAGTGTAATGGTAAATCGAAAACAGCAATAAATTCACCCGTTTTAGAACTGTCTTAGATCTTGGACGTGTTTCGGTTCTCTGTTCTCCTGCAATCTGTTTCCTATGTTGCTGCCAACCGCTTTCCTGAAGTCCGCCACCTCCCAGACTGTTTGGAAAACTACTGAATTTCCACAAACTCAGCAGAAGACCGAACAAAAGACGGAGCTGGACCGGATCGAGGAGGAGTTGCTCATGGACACAGCTCCTCCCGTAGACGATGTCCTAGCAGAGATGACATCTCCACTGCCTCCGATATTCTCTCCTCCCCCGTCACCAAAGGAGTCGACTTCGACTGCGGAACCCTTGAAGCTGGAGCCGACGCCAGAGGAAAAATGGGAGCTGATGAGGTTCTTGTTCACAGCTGAGAGGACCACAAACGAAAAGGCACGCTCATAGGGAATCTTACGAGTGTGTTGGGGCTGTGATAGGTAGCGCCCTGGCAAAATGGGAGGCCGACCAGAGGCGGAAGTAAAACCCGTACGTCCCCCCAGGCCTTGCCCATTTTGATCATTTTTGTAGCACAAAAACTGGAGGGGAGTAGCTGTGGGGACTCACCGGTATGAGGAAAAGGGGCTCAGACCCCTCAACAATAATTGCCGCCCCAAAGGGCAGGCAAATAATCGTCCTTGTGACGTTAAACACACAAATTACGTTTGATCGTAATTACCTGTATGTACTTGCAGGTAATGTACGAGTACCAAATTGTGACACAATAAGATGACGTCACAATTCGTACACAAACCGGCCAGCCATCTCTTATCTCGATAGGGGATGATGCCACCTAGCTGTTCTCACCAACGTATGTATTATCTTACATACGTGTGTTTGTGTGCGTGTAAATAAGCCGTATATAAACCACCCGAATCAGCTCTAAAATCGCCAGTGTTTGGTCTGGTTCTGGCTTACCCGTACTTATGTACGAAGTGGCTGAACATGCTTAAATTCTGTAGAATTTCCTTCTGAGAATATCCCTCACGACAAGGTATTCCACATGTATATATATATGAAAGTCAATTTCTTATTCCCACGGTACAGGTAGCAATTTTGTCTGAGAATCTCAAAATTTGATACGAACATTTATACTAACCCGAAGATCAGACCTATTGACTTTGGTGCAGATCAGCCAGACAGTACTTCCAGTACCACCATTTTTGTTTTTATTTTGGCTATAAAATCTTCAATTTTGCACCAATAGCCACGAAAATTTGGAATAAATATTTATTTTTACTGGTTGTAGCATGTTTCCAATTTTAGCATAGATCGGTTGGTTGGAACTTCCAATACCGCTATTTTTGTTTTTATATTGGTCATAAAATTCGGAATTTTGGAAACATATGTACGAAATTTTAAATAAACATTTATTATAATTTATTATGGCATGCTACCAAGACACTTTCGGTAAAGCTTTTTTCCCTTCTTTTTTCTAATTTGCATGAACTTTTCGTTTTGAAAAATTAACCACATCCCCATGTTTTCTTTTTTTTTGTTTCATAACTTTATTATGTTTCATTGGTTTTATTTTAAATTATATGCTGATGTACCATACTTTATCATATTAATTTATTTTTCATTTTTTCAAAAAAAAAATACTTTTAAATAACACATCGGCTAATATTTTGTCAGCAGCTAACACATTTTATACAATCATAACATACCATTAACGCAAATAAACTTACAGACAATTTATGTGACCATCAAAATTCATAATTCTTTCTCTCAGAACCTTTTTTTTCTACGGAGTCTTGCTGCGCTAAAGTTTTTTTTTTAATAATGACATCTTTATACATATCTTTAGGCTGAGTATCAGTCAAAAATTTAGAGGACCTTATTGTGTTGCAATTTCTTACTTTTTTCCCTTTATTTTTTTGACATCTCTGTCTAGCCTGGGTGTTAGTCAAAAATTTGTAAGATCTTTTTGTGTTGTGTCACAACCTTTATTACCTTCGAGACGCAGTGAAAGGTGGCGCCTAGAAGGGGTGATGATATCATAATTATGGACTTGAAAATTTTTGGGGTAGGATGAAGTGTTTAAGGAACGCCCTGGGGATGGCCACAGAGTATTAAAATATAATGGAGTATGCACGTGAAACGAGAAATGACACCACTTTCACGATCAAAATATCCTGGCCTCCCTAATGTAACAACAATTTTCAATCTCGTTTTTATATACCAAATTCTTATTCGTTGTGATTTCTAAATTAATAATTTTATTTATTTATTCTTTCATTTAATTAAATTATTTGAAAAAAAAATTTCAGATTTTTACAACTTCTACCACTAGGCCCTATTTAGGGAGCAAGCAATTCCAAATTCGATACTCTAGAAGTGGGGAAAATAGCTTCAAAAGTGGTACCGTTTTTATTAATAGTGTTTAGATAAGTATGTGTCCTTTATTATATTTAAAATACTCTATGGGGAGGGTGACGGGCCTGATGGCCACTTTGACGAGGGGCAGTGACTCCCAGCGCCCGGAGTTGGCGATGAAGTTATAATATTATTGACTTGAAAATTTTATGAGTAGGAATGGGTAAGGTGCTTTATGGTCACTCTGGCAAATAGCAGGGAGAGGAAACCCCCAGAGGGCGTCATAAGTCCGCCCTTGTAGAGAGTATGTTCTTTTTTTAAAGTTGCATGGTAAGTTTCTTGATGATTTCTAGCTCTGAATTTATTTGGCTGAGTTATAAACCAATCCTAGTTTATTAAGATTTTATCTACTTAATAAATCGAGATTAGGTATATGTATAAATCAAAGTAAAAAATATATGTAACCAAGCTGATTTCGAAATATTTCGTGTTGGGACCGTAACTTGATTACTACCTCATTATTGTGTCTTATTTATGAAAAAAAAAAGTGTTGTTCTTGAAAATTTTGTTCCATAGACACTCTTCAAGCTAACTTCAACTTCGGGTAAAATCACGTAAATGTGGAATATCTCTACTGGTCTATAACTGAATTTTAAGTGCAATACTTTTTTTTTCCTTGAAGAATATACCTATAAATGACATTGTTAGTTTCAAATTTTTTTATTGATCTATTATCTAGCTTTCATATTTAGCTTTAATCGGGAAATTTACAGATATATTTTTGATTGTTGGTTTGTGGTCCATGCTGAATTCAAAATATTCCAACTTAAATATTAGGTTAACTTTTTAGCAGCAGCAATTTAAAACATTTTAGCATTTTCTCGTTTGCCTCGATCCGGTCATAATATTTTTAACCAGTTTTATTTGTTTCATAATGTGTTATTTTAAAAATTTATATTTTCATTGGCTGACTTGCTCAGTTCTAATAAAGTGGGGTAGTTTTAATTTAATTCGTCATAAAACACTCAAATATAATATTCAGATACTCGATCGCATTTTAGTATACATGATGGTCAGCAAGTCAGAAGTTTTTTTCTAACTCTTTTTTCTCGAAATTTTGGCACATTTTGATTATTTGATAATAGATGTTACTCGCAACTTTGCCTGCGCTGTGCTCGCGATTCTCCATTTTTTTATTCTCTTATTCCTTTTCGCTCGTTTTTGTACTGTAAGTGACGAATTTCGGTAAAAATGGATAACTTTGCCTCTAGAGGGGCTATAGACTTCGACGATGGCTTCAAACATGCACCAGAATAACAAATTTGTACCGAAAATTCCATCTCGATTTCCCTAGTGGTTTAGATAAAAAATAGATGATTTGCTCCTCGTAGTTCAGTATTCAAATTCTTTTGTACACTATACACACATATATATATATGTGTGTGTGTTTGTATTTATTTATTTATTTATTTATTTATTTATATATATATTTTCAGTGTTTGTTAATTTTGGCACTTGTTGGGAGTCTTGGAGCCTCCGCTGTTTAACCTATGGGAATAAAATTTGGAGTAGTGCTAGAAGCTTTCATGGGCTACACATTCTTGTTAAAATTTTGGAAATTCATCTGCTAGTTTCAGAAAAAGGGGTTCTCAAAGCGTTACAAACCCACCATGTTATCATCACGATAACTCTCATAAATTGAAAGATTTTGGCTTAAAATTTTTGTGGCAGTTGGAGACTATTGGGAACTGGTTCGATATTGAATTTGAGCGAAATCGGTGTATTGGTTTTCGAATGGCAGCCATTACAAAATTTGATACTTTTGGAAAATACACAAATACGGCGGTTGATGCGCAGCAGAAATCTTTTGTTATTTTCTCGATTTAGTGCATTTATTTTTACCTCACCCGTATCATTTAACACTGTTAAACTGAATTACAAGGTATATGAACTATGAATTTTCATTACTAAGCCTTTCATGAATGCAAGAATGAAAGAGATTTTTATTTGTTTTGAAATATTTTGAAAAAACTAATTTGAATTCATCAAATGCTTATAATAATTATAACTCCACTATGTATCAATTTTTTATCTTGCTCCGGTTCCGTCTATAATCTACATATATATTTTTTGTTAAAATTTAATCCTTTTTCGTTTATGCCTAGTCATCTTGTAACTATCGGGAAAAATTTGTTTACTCCATCAACAATTCACTTTAAAAATATTGATAGCGACTTCGTACACCAGTTGTAAACTAGTAACACCTTAGGATATAAATTTCTATAAGAATAATTCTTATAGATTTTATGGGAAAAACTTTAATTGCTTCAAACACATATTTATATAATACGTTTTCTTTCGCTCGTTTATTATCCTATGAACTTCATAATGATGCCTATACCCACCAATTGAATGAAGGAAGAAAAAAAAATTGGTCATTTGTTGCACTTCGTCATGCTGCTGAACTCTTGTTCATTGTACTGTCGGTGAATGGTATTTTTAAATGGTCAGTGTGCCGTTGTAGAAAGAAATCGGGTTAATTAAAAATATGTCTTGGACCATTTGGGGAATACGTTGAACACGTTAATTTCGTTTACAATCTGTTCCAAACTTTGCCTCGTATGCTACCTGCCTACAATGCAATGTTTTGTTTATTCATTTTTTTCTGTTATAGGCTTCTACTATTGATGGACGGCGGAAAGGAGCATGCCTATTCTGTCAGGAATACTTCATGGATTTATATTTACTAGCCGAGTTGAAAACCATCAGTCTTAAAGTGACTACAGTTGATATGCAAAAACCGCCACCTGATTTCAGGTAAATTGACAAATCAGTGTTTGAAAGAATGGTCCTAAACCTTTTTATGATTAATTAGACTAATCTTAGGCTACATTTTCGCACTATCAGTCCTGTATTTAGTTGCAGTTGTCATATTTACGTTCTTTTAGGGAGGTGTGAGGTCAGTCCAGTGATTGCATCAGCAGACTTTTGAAAAATTGGGTGAAAATAGCGCGGCATATTATGGTAGCTGTTACTGAAGAAAATTGAGCTATCTTGAAACCCTAAGGGAATCAGAGGGATGATGAGAGGCTGCATTAACACCTTCGAGGATGTACATAAATATGATTAATATAGATAGTAGTTTGTCTTGACGATAGACAGCCTACAACAACCAGAATACGACTTTAAAAAAATTCTATTGATGGAAAAAAATCCGTGTGCATTTTTTTTTGTGAACACTGGCGTACAAAGTATCTCACTCTGAAGAATCTGATTGGTTGATGTGAGGTAATTTGTATATCACTGTGCACGTGCTGGGTATTGATGTTAAGGAGACTCGATCCTTTGTAAAACTGTAGAGTATACATATATTAGCGCCCCTTGGTGCCAGCTTCGCTTGGGTCAGTCACGGGAGTAGGAGTAGAAGTCCATTTTATCGATAATTCTACTCTTTTTCATTTTCTTTTTTTTATCAATAGGTATAAAATTATAATGTTCATGATCTTATACAAATTCAAAGCTAAAATCAATGTATTTTCTTTACAGTAATAATTTAAACTGAAATCAAATTGATGTATTTATTATCAACCCTTTAACTTCAACCATTGGCAAATGTAATCTTACCTCAATGTTCACCCATTAGGTGCATTATCTACTTTCATTTTGAATCCCAAATGATAAAAAATCTCCTTACCAAAATATTATAAGCTGTAAACAAATTACTGGCCATCAAATTTTATCCATCATTTTTTTCAATTTGAAAAAAAATACAAAACTCAAACTGCACTTAATATTACAGAGAAAGAAATAGAGAGAAAATGATGAAGTTTAATGAAAAGGGAGACAGAGATAGAAACATTTTTTCTACTTATCTTTTATTACATCCTTCTTTTATCTTTCAACTGACGATTAAAATAATGAATATAATGAAAAATATACTCATTTTACTGTACTGCCCCTTATTATGACAGGATCCTAATAATAGGCGGCAGCCTATTTTATTAGTAAGAAAATGAGCTTGATGATGATACAAGAATAAAACAGATTGGTTTAGTAGTTTTAAACACGTTTATGTATTTGTATAGAAGTATAGATATAGAATTATGGATGTTACAGGCAATGTCGGGAATTTGGGCAGTGATGTGAATGCCTGCTATATTTGAATATTATTTGAAGTGAAAACCCAAAAATTGATAGCATTATTGAAAAGAGAGATTGATGTTGCAGAACATATGGAAAAGATAAGAGAAAAGTTAGTGTGAGTTGAGGGGTCCAAAATCAAATGGCTCATATTGTCTGACCTTCATGTATGTTGGTATTTAAATACTAATGATGTCATAATGCCCTACGGATAAGACATCGTGCAGCTGAAACACTGATATTTATTTTGTCTTGAAATTTTCTACGGTTCAAGACGTTTTATTTTTTAACTTAAGATGTCCTAAGGGTGAATTATTTTTGACTGAAATTAAGTTTCTCAAACATGGAGGAATGTAGCTTACCTTGTCTTCATATTTAGTCAGAAAATTAATATGTCTTGAACAAATCAGTAATAAGCGTGGAGTGTTGACAGAAGAACTTAACAAAGTTTTGATCCATACAAGGGTTAAAACCCACAAAAATGATTTGTCAAAGACATAATTACAAAGGAATTATAGTGTTGACAAAGCGGATAAAACAAAGTGTTAAGCAAAAAATAAAATAAAAAACTATTGTAGACAACAAGTAGGGGAAACCATCAGAGTTTTTTTTGTCTTCACCTATTTGTTTGTCTTCATAAGAGATGATGATTTTGTTGTGTGAAAGACTCCTGTAAGAAACTTTAGGCTTCAGAGTTTTCATGTAAAGAAGTGTGGGTTAGTGATGTGAAAAATATGATCTAACACAAATGAAGATGGATCAGAACCAAGACATAATTGTGTGCTAAAGAAGGCTCTACACGGCCTTTATTGACAGAGCAATGCAGTCATCTTGAACAAAGCTTGTTGAAAAATTTTGTCGACAACATATCAAATTTACCTCTTAAATAATTACAAGAACTCCATTCGATCGTATTGTCAACTATCAATCATCAGTAGCGGGTGTTCTAAAGAAATATCGCCTTGTAGTGCAATATGAATGACATGATATGGAAACTTTAATGGTCGTTATTTATCCTTCATGATATAAAGAATAATCCCTAACTGTCTTTTGTCTTCAACCTAATTTAACCTAAGTTGAACTCCCGTCCTAGTGTTTTCTTAGGTAGATGTAAGTTCAAAATATTCTACATCCGTACATGGTATGATACATAAAATTGCCTATGCAAGGACTTGAACATATGACTCGAGACTTGGACTTGCTACTATCCGCCTACATGAAAAGGACTATATATAAAAATAAACCTAGTATCAAGTATTGCTTAGACAAGAGTATTTGAAAAGTAGAATTTGTTTTACAAGGTAGTCTTTCTTGATGGCTATGTTTCCCCATTCATTGTCTTCATTTAGTCCTCATGAATACAAGCAGATGAAAAAGTGTAAAAGTCAACATACAATAAACGAAGCAAAAGCAATAAAGTGAAAAGATGTTGGCAGCGTGTGTGTTATTGGCGGGGTATTTACCATGCATTTAATTCGTTGTGTCCTATTCTATCTTGAATTATCTTGAATTATCTGTCAACCAAATGAAATCTCATCATTTATACAGAATGTTGAATTATGTACCTGATGACTCTGTAATATAAACTTGATGAAACATTAATATGATTGTTTGAAAGAGAATTTCATTTGGTTATTGTTGTCATATATTTTTATCTTCATTTTACATTTGCTTCAGACACTATATTGTCTTAATTTGAATTTTACCGTCTGAACGATGTCATCATATTATGTCGTCATTATGAGTTCAAAATTATTTTAATTTTAACATCAAAAAATCTCAGACTTCTCAGAGTATAGGAATTCAATATTGAATAGGATATGTTGGGAGTTGAATGGAATAAAAGAGTAAAATGTAGTGGATAATAAAAGAAAAAAGAAGAAAAGAAAAAAAAATTTGATTGTGAGGAATATAAGGAGATAGTTTTTAGGGTAAGAAATAATAATGTTGGCTGTTGATGTATAAAATAGCTATGTTCTCTTATCTTCTTTCATGTTTGAACTTGACTTTAGGATTATTCTTGATCAACTTGACTTTATTTTCATTTCATTGATATTTGGAAAAAAAGTGAAAATAAAATAGCTCTTGACTGAAATGAAAAATATATGACTGAAATTTTTGTTTTGGTACACTATACTCACTGAGGTTTAGAACTTGTATCATTGGGGAAGAACTCAAAATTCGTCGATGTAAGAAATTATAAAGTGAATGAAAAAAATTAATTGGTGAAAATTTTTGTAGTGGTACAAGTGCTGGACTCATGGAGAAAACTGTAATAAGTGAATGAATCTTCATTAAATTTAAAAAACTCTTTATTGGAATTGATTACAGCAGTTGAAAGCCTATATATAAATATATATATATATATATATATATATATACATACATACATACATACATACATACATACATACATACATACATATATATATATACATACATACATACATACATATGTATGTATGTATGTATGTATGTAGGTATGTATGTATGTATGTATGTATGTATGTATGTATGTATGTATGTATGTATGTATGTATGTATATATACGTGCCCAGCATACCTAAGTGGTTCACTATTTATAACAGACTTATGGTCCTCCACTGAAAATAATGATGATAGGCCTGTATATATGGAATATATAGTTTCACAGTGATCAACTTAGTAAAGGCAACCCCCGAGGGGTAAGACATTAAAAAATTTTTGGGGACCCACAATTTTATAAACAAAGTAGACTTAAGTGGCTCCAGAAATGATACAGTACTTATTGGGCTCCGAATGTATGTAATAAATAGGTTCAACAGTTCTACATGGTTCCTGCACAGTTGCCAAACCTAATATATTCTTAATGGAACCACATAAGTCCTACTATACTTGTTGTTGTCTGCATATTTGGAAAATGTTGTTTTGTTTAGCTCATATTTAAACTAGAAATTGGTAACAACCACCAAAACGTGCATTTTTTCATCAGTAGTAGGTTTATTAAGTGTTCATTCATGGTTTCATACAGCTCTTTCACAGTGAAAAAGTTCACCATAGGTTTAGGATTTTCATTAGGGTGATACACTACCAGTGTTGGTGAGTTGTGGCTAAACTCTAAAAAAATGTCTGTGTTGATTATGGCCTACAATTTTGTATTAGTTATGGCCCATGTGAAAGAATAAATTACAGCCCAAATATAAATTCATTATGAACAATAGAAGCTAGGCAGAAAGCAAGCTTTGTGTTACTTTATTTGTGAAGCTATATCTTATTAACCTGTATTTCATTTTATTCAAGTCTGTCTTTCTAATTGCAAGTCTGATGGATATTTTGTGCGTATTTGTTCAGTATTTCCTGAGAAAATTAAAAAAGAAAAATTTCTAGAAAGAGGTTTTTTCAAGATTCTGAGAAAACTAAAAAACAGATAGGGCTGAAATTTTCACGAAAGTTAGTTCTCACATATTCGCAGATTTGATGAATGTTTGTTGTATGTTAGTGTAGGGGTTGCCAAGAAAAATGTAAAAAATATAATTGCTGGGAAAATGATTTTTCATAGATTCAGAGAAAACTATTGAAAGAATAGGGCTAAAATTTTTATGTGTGTTAATTATTATAATTTATCAAGTAAAAGGTCTGAAAAGTTTATTGCTTATTAATTATTTATTCAGTAGTTTAAGAGAAAAATGTGAAACAAAAAAAATTACTAGTGAAAAGCAGTTGCCCCGTGTTGCTTCGAGTATTTTTTCCATATTTATGGCTCAAGAGGTTATTTTTCTCAAAACAGTACTAATGAAATGTCAATGTGATTAATATGTATGTTATGGATACCAATAACTATAGATAGTTTTATAGTTTTTTGAAATTTTTTCACACATACAGAATTCATGTTTGTTTTTTGAGTAGTAGATGTGAATTGGCAAACTGGGTGATAATGTTGTAGTTGGTATCAATGTGGGCTAAAATTTATATTTGTACCAGCCGCATTTTACATGTTTTTCCTGGCCACAATTCATATGTGGCTGAATGTTGGGCTGGAACCGATCTGTCTCATCAGAAAACATATCTACAGCCACAACTCACCTACAGCCCACTAAATCTAGGGCCATAGGTATAGATGGGTCCTAGGGAGGCCACATTCCATCAAAGAATGTTTAAAATCTCCTCCTGAAAATTTTATACATATATATTTAAAAAATTTCCGAGTTGAAAATACGAAACCTTAGGCTAGCTATTCACAAAGCTGTTGATTACTTTTTTCTAATTTTTGTCAATTCTGTACCAGGCCTTTAGTGCCACATGGGCAATGAGGATTGGACTTCAAGTTTTAGTTCTGGACAATGTTCTGACAGTTGACCTATAAGGATCTTATATTTTACAGTTTGATTTACTTTTAAAAATATTTAAACCAAGTCTTCAGACTGAACTGTTCAATAATCTTTTGACAGCTTTGTCACCTCTATTGCCCCAGAAAAAAAAAGAGAAAAAGATGAAAGATAATTAAGAAAAACTTTCAAATTTATATAATATATATATTTGTGGATCGAGAGTGAATGGTGGGAATGAGGAAGCCTCCTTGCTCACAGATAAAGTTTGTCTGATTTTTAAAATTAAACCTAGAAAACTAGCCATTGAATATTTTTCTTGAAAAATTATGCTGCTTTGATATTAATTTAATTCTAGTCAATCAAACAATAGATGTATTTTATTTAGTGAAGAAAGTGGTTAATCTTTTGAAGAAGTTACAAAACTAGTTCTCTGAAAAAGCTGATCAATATTTTGTTATGGTAGAAGTAAAAAATAACTTTATTTCCCAAAAAGTTCCAAACTTCTAGACCCAACATGACACTAAAATATTGATGTATAATTTTTTTCAAACATAATTGTATTCCAATAAGTTAACCAACTCTTTTGTTAGCTATCAATCATTCTGACATTTTCCTTCCTGTAGGATGATTTATGAATTTGTCATTTTGAAATTAATAAGTTCTAATGTTTTTCATAATTTCCTTCTTATCTAGAAAATTATTAAGGAAAAGGGTCAAGAACCAATCATAAAAAAAAAACAAATAAAAAATAACTGGAGAACAAATTGACCAATTAGAAATAAAATGAATAAAGTTAGTATGAATTATAAAATATATCTATGTTGCTAATTTCAGCCCAATTGAACAGAAATTACCATACTTACCAAGCTGACAAGAAGTTGCTTTTAAAATAAAGCAAAAATTGATCATGTGGACAAACCATTAGTCTAATTAATTTGAAATTTTGTAGGATTCATTTTCAGCATTGATTGTATCTACCTATATCACAAATTTAAACCTCATTGCTTGAAAATAATAGTGACTGTTGTGTTAACAAGAAGGTTACATTCATGATTTTACTAAGCTAATAGAGTGAATAATTTTAAATTTTTTTTCCCTTGGGCCAGTTTACCCCCGCCCCCCCCCCCAAAAAAAACAAAAAAAAATATTCCCAACACAGTGAATTTCCAAAAATGATATTTCCCAAATCTAATTTCTGTCTTCTAACTGGCTCAGTTTTCACCATAGTGGGTGATTAGGTAAAGTAGTTTTTTTTTATTGAGTCAAAAAGAGGCATTTCTCTGTCTTTAACATATATTGGATAGCTAGGTGAGATGAGTTTTTTTATAGGTACTATAAATAAGACTTGGAAAAAAGCATTTCAGCATGCTTTTTAGTTAAAAATTGTAATATACCTACTAGACTAGAAGCATGTGATATTTTCAACAAGAGAATACATATCACACATGGGCTACAACCATGAAATAAATTGATAATTGATTGTGACTTATACACCACTTAAAACACAAAGGCTATCAACTCATTAATTATCAATTCAGTTCATAATCAAATCACTGACTATTTAATTTATATTCAGAAAAATTTTATTTTGGAATGATTACATTTTGAGAATGTATAAGAGGTGTGAAAAAAATTTTGGGAAATAATTTTTGGGAAAAATAGATTGGGAAAAAGAATGACAATTCTACTCTTTTAATGGGCCTTCTAAAACATTGAAAACTGCATTTGTATTCAATAGCATACTTGAAATATATCTGTGGAAGGGAATTAACAATATTTGAGAAGGGAAACATTTTTGCTCTTTTACCCAGTTAATTTATTTTCATAAATCTGGGACCCTTAATAACTTTAGCTTTCTGATTATTGAGTGATGCATCGTGAGATATGTTATTTGGGGTACCTACTAAATTGAAATTTCTTATATAAATTTTGATTGAATAAGTTTGAGGTTCCTTTGGGAACCCAAAAGGGGGTTTAAAAAAATTTTCATATATCATCGAGTGACATGGTGTGGAATATGTTTTTCTTCTGTAAATAAATTCAAATTTTGGGTCTATTTTCATATAGAATTAATTGTTGGATCACTTGGGAGAACTAAAAGTAAGTTAAGAAATTGTTTCATATATTATCGAATAATACATAGGTAGTGGTCTATATTTTTTTGGGGGGCAATAAAATCAAATTTTATGCCTATTTTCAGATTCAATCAATTGGTGGCCCCTTTGAGACCACTAAATTGAAGTAGAGAAAATTGTTTCATGTATTATCAAATGAACTTCTGAAATATGTATTTTGATAGTTTGAATTCAAATTCTGTGTCTATTTTTGGATTAAATCAATTGTTGACTTCCCACTCTTTGACAACCATGAAAAGGGGGTTAAGAAGGTTCTTGAAAATATTATCAAGTGAAACATTGTGGGATATGTCTTTTGGGGAGCTGAATTCAAATTTTGAGATCAATTTTTAATTGAACCAAATTATTAGACCTATTGAGACCATAAAAAAGGGGTCAAGATAACTTTTTTCTGATTTATAGAGTCAGGTTTTCTGTGACACTTACTTTTAAAATTCCCAATTGTTTGAAATCAAGAGCCACATTTAAATGGGATCTATTGTGGAAAAGAGACAAATATCACAAATAAACATCAGGTATGTGAAGCTACCAGTAAAGGCTATAGTATTTGATAATTTTGAAAACAACTTTGCAAGTGGAGCGAGCAAAATAATTTTTATGTTTTTTTAGTTCTAAAACGTTCGTAAATAAATTTAAACATTTTTCAGGATGAATTCTTAAATCATAGCACATCACTAACATTATCATGTCTATAATCACGATGAATTTTATTTTGGATCAGCCATTATTGGAGGAAAAATTAGTTGTTTTTGAAAATGTGTTATCATTTTATACAATAAGAATACTCAAATATCAAAAATTAATCAAAAAATAAGTACTTTTATATTAAGTTTATAGTAAATTCCATGCCATACTATTCCAAAAATTACTTAGGAAAGATTTTATGAGCCCTCCAGAAAATAGAAAATTGCGATGGACTATTCCTATTTTTCACCTATCTTTTATTTATTTATTTTTTAAACATGCTAGAACCCTAAAAAACCCAGCCCCAAAGAAACCCTCTCTTTCCTCTCCCCTTTTGCTGGGCCTACTTAAAGTAATTATTTGTGGTAGAATCGGTGGTCTTAACCTTCTGATTATTTTATACAACAGGTACATAACATTACCAAAAAAGTGAATAAAATGAGAATTTTATTGTAAATCATCTTGCGCCATGGTTTTCTTTTAACAAAAACTTGATTCTCTTCTCTCAAAGAAGCATCTATTGAGAAGTATTACCTTATCACAATTTAGAAGTTTAATTATAGCTTGAGAAATGAATTTTTCAAAGTTCTCTTCATTTGTAAATTACCTAAACACAACAGCGAAGAATGTGGGCACAGGTAAAATGATTAGGTGGTTGGAGCATGATATGGAGTACAAAAAAAAAACTTTCATTTTATGACATACATACAGCCAGATGAAGATGAAATCAATTAAAATTGGAGTGAAAATATCTTCATTATTTCTTAGCAGTATTTTCAACAATTTTACAAACAGATACAAATGGAAACATTAGATTTTGATAATAGAGGGAAATTTCATGTCAATAGAAGTCAAAATTTTACTTCTCCATTAGGAAAAATTGAAACAATTCTAGATCAGGGATAGATAACCTGCTCACTCTCAACAATTTTTTTTCCATTTTTTTTCTTTCCTTCTTCACTTTTTTGTAAAAGAATTACAAACTTTTGGAAAAACTGAAAATTTATGAACAAACAAATCAAAAAATAAATTGTTGGCAGAATTTTGCTCTAAAATAAGTAATACGAATATACCAATATCCTTAAAACTCTCTATTAAAAGCCACTCACCAACTCAAAACTTGGGGACCTGTGTGTAAAAGATGATTTACCTACTAAATGTTACTTCCATAACACATTTCTTTAAGAATATAAAGATAACGTCAGCTCATTGTCGGACCAGAAAATAATTTTTTTATTTTAAAGGTAACTTCTAATTTTTTTTCAAGGTTACTTTCAGGCTGATATTAGATTGATATATTTTGCCAAATATCAGCTTTAAAATGTTCATTTTGGCTGACAAAATTTTTCTTTTGACTTTTGAGGAAAATTTTCTTTCTTAAAATCTACAGTTCCTAAATTCATGAGACTGCAGTATGTTATAGAGCATAATTCTCCAACTTTTTTTCTTAGACTTCCTCCTTTTCAAGTATTAAATTTCACCTACAAGGGAGTGATATTTCTTTTATTGGAAAAACCATCTAATAAAGGGATTAAATAATTAAAAATACATATTTTTTCATTATTATTATCTTGCAATAAATAATATTAAATAGATAGACCTTTTTGAGGAATATTTGACAGAAAAATGGTGATTGCCCTCGAAGTATAAAACTACATTTTTGATTTTTGAAAATAAAATTGTTTATCAATTTATTTTCATATTTTTTGAACAGCAAAAGTTACAAAAATGTTCGTATTTATAGTTATTTAATATCTCTACAAGTACAATATACCTATTGCGATCTTATTAATCGTCAATAAACACTACTACAAATCTTTTGCCTCCAGGAAATGTAGTAGGTGAGATGGGTCCCATTACATCCAAATGAATCATAATATGTAAGGGTCACTCCACTCTCCATCTCCATTCAGTAAAAGGCAATTTAGTTAAATTTAAAATTGCGCACACTTCACAATCTTTAATTATTCCTGTGAATTTAACTCCTTTAAAATCTGGTTGGGTTTTTGCTAATTTCTTAAGTATTTCTCCGATGCATGGCCTAACGTGTAGTGCTAGTGCATCTCCAAAGGGATTGATCTATTAACTCCAGTGATTTCTAAAATGGTAGGGGTTGGCATGTCTTTAATATTTATGTCCTTACAATCTATTTTAACCTCCTCGTTATCATTTTCAATTTCTTTATTATTTTCCTACGAACTATTTTCCTAACTCCTCCCAAATTTTTTTCCTTAATATAACCTCTATTTTCTTTAACTTTTTCTTGTATTTTTTCCTGAGTGTTAACATTTGGTTTATTCTCCTCATTCTCCTGATCTCCTTTTAATTGTGTTGGTGAATAATTCTCTTTTTCACAATTAGTTTCCCCATTAATACTTTCTTGTTCTTTTTCTCCATCCTAATCATTTGATGATATAACGTCGCAATATAAGCAGAAGTCAAATTAAGATTTTACTTGTTTTAGGACACATGGAGAAATTGTGGGTTGTAATCACAACACCACAGTTGTTGCACATTCAGCTTTTGACTGTAGGGTTGGTACAAGATGAACCATAATGTCCATACCCTTGACAGTTGAAGCATCAAATGTTCTCCAATAATGACTGTGTGTGCACAACTTCGGTTTGCATATAAGGTCTTCCCCTAAAGGCTACATTCCCTTATTCCTGTACCACCACTCCACATCCAGCCCCTTCTTCTTTATGCTCCACTTGTTTACTCGCCTCTGACTGTAAAATCAAGCATTTTAACCCCTCAATTGATAGGCCAATATTATTTTGTCTTTTAGTAATGAAATTAATTGTTTCAATTATATTTAGTGTTTTAGAAACCACCATGTGAAAGTAACTTCATTTTTTTTTTCTGTGTAAGCTCGTCATTCTCCCAATTATTTTCATAAGCTCATATCAGTTCATCAGAATGTTGGAAAAATTGATATGGCTTTTCCTTAGATGGGTTGTATTTTAAAAGTACCAATTCCCTTCTTAAAGCCTACTACCCTTTGTGTACTTTACATTTCTGAAATGTTTTTAATACCTTCAAAATTTCCTCAGGGTTTTTCTTCAATACAATTATTTTATGGTAATTATCGTCAATCTGATTAATGATAATAGATATCACAATCCATGTTAAATTTTAAACTTTACTCCTGTTCACTATATTTCTCAATCTCCTTTTCTGGACTTTCAATTACTGCAATTTAGACTAAATGCAATCATACAATAAGTCATATCTTAGATTATGAGTCAATTTGTATTCCCATTTTGTATCATCTCTCATTAATATTAACTCGGATCTAATTTTCTTACTTTCCTCTCCATTCATTGAACTTATTTTTAATTCATTGACTAAAACTGTCAAGAGTTCCTTTTTACTATAATCAATTTTTCCTGATTTTAAATGTTGAGTATTATTTTGACTTTTTTCCAGATTCACTGATATTTTCATTATTTTGGCTCTCCTAAATTACATTTGAATTTGATACATTAATATTATCAAAATTATTTGCTTCTTTATTATTATTTATTGAATCTTGGTTAAAACATACCTGATGTTCAAACTCCTCTAGAGTATTCTCCAAATTTTTAATTCTTTAAGTTCCCTAAGATATTGCAACTCCACTTGCTGTGCCTCTTGGGCTTGTTCTTATCGCATCATTTTCATTCATTGCCTAACAACCTCTGTCTCTAGATCACAAACATTTGTTCCCTAAACAAGATTGGAAGATCCAAAACATTCTGCACTTTTGCTTGCAAAGCTGTAGAAGCTGTGATTTCCTACTGGGCTTTGAATTAGGTGTACTTCTGTTTGCCATTTTATTGAATAAAATGATCAAATAGTTTAACCATTAAATAACAGTGAACACGAAAAATTTAAATAAGTAAAGTTTGGTTTGAAATTGGATTGGGTCTTGGAAAGGAATTTCTCCAAGCACCAAAAAATAATTAAGAAATACAAGTGACTTTGCTTCTGAACTGTGAGCATGAACATTGCTACTCACAGCCCAAAGCACCATCTCCTTTGAATGTAAGGAACACACATGCACCTCTAAAAACAGTTAGTTGACCATATTTACAGCTGTAAACACAATATCCTTCCATATGGTCAACCAGCAATCGATGATTATGAAGTATTCTTGGAATTTTTAACATAGTTAAATTCATACCTTTTTTTTTTTGAAAAAATGAAGACTTTATTTAATGTTTTTTCTCCTTATCTTTTTCCATTTCTGCTTGTAACTTAACTTTTTTGTTTGATTATCAATGGAAATGGAACTTGATAAAGTGATTTCTCTCTCTTTTCTACAAATTTAGGACTTGCTCTAACTTTCTAGGATAGAGAAAAATCACTCCATTTGGTAATTTTGCTTATGCAAGTGCCACAAATTCTTTTATGTCTAATAATTTTGTAATTTTGAACTTGTAAAATTCTTATCTTGATGAAATTTTGCTGTATAATTTCACCTTGTGTTTTTTACTTTATTTAAATTTATCCGCTTCGTATTATTTTGTTTGGTTTTGGAAATGTGATCTGATCCTCTTTTGAATATTTGGCATGTCAATTTATTCTGAGTAAACCTATATTTTGTTTCCTGTTTTTGATTTTTTTTATTGATATCATGTCAGGTTAAGAGGTTACCTATGGTGGGGTAATTCAACAGTTAATAATGTGGGTTTTAAATGGGGTGAAAGTTTCGAGAAAACAGGGAAATAACTGGGAAAAGAATATGGTTAATTTTTGGTTTTCTTAGATCCTTCTTAAAATATAATACTGCACAAGTTTAGCAAGAACAAATCCTAGCTCCTTCCCTTCTGGTTTTTCTCCCTCACTGTGAACTTTGAAATTTCTCACTGTGGGACACTATTAATTTTGTATTCAAAATTTCTGAATGTATTCATTTTCAACATTATTATTTCGACAATATTTCAACTTCACCAACATTTTGTTATTGGTAAAACATATATTTCTCCAATGTTTTCATATTCAGATATCATTTGTATGTTATCTTGTTACATACTTTGTGAATCAATTTAGGTAAGTGATTGGTCAAAAACTTGTGAATGTCAATAAAAAATTTAGTTTTGTGTGATAGGTAAAAACCAAATTTAACATACCACAATTATTTTGGATCGTGTATATTTTCCTGCTCATTTAAATAAAATTTTCTCGATAAAGATGATTTTTTTTCTATTAAATAAATTTCTCCAAAGAGCCCTAATGGGTAGTTTGTTGCATAAAACAAAATATATTCAAATCCCTACAGTCATTCAGATACTCCGATCTTTTTAAAGTAATTTTGGTGGAACCATTTTTACGTTTCTCGAATTACTTCTTTACTCTATTTAGCAGAAATTAAAATTTTAGAGTGGAACCACCAAAAATAATTAACGACAGCACCCTATCTATCGATAACGCAATGGACCTTCGATTTTAAATTAGCGCTTTTAATAATTAACTCAAGTAAAAAATATAATGGTTTCAAAACTTAATTAGTCTCTGAATGTACGTAAACTTAAATAAATTGCTCAAAGTGAAATCATTAAATTTTTTCAAAATAAAATTTTTCAGCGATAGACTGAATTCGAATCAAACTTTACACAAAACGACATCAATTTCGAATTAAAAAAAAAGCTGTACTCTTTTAACAAACTTATCAATCAATTCAGCCAAATTATCTGGTTCATGAGATCTCAAAATTTTTGGCTTATGCCACGAAGCATGAAACAGATGCCACCAAATAAATAAGTTAAAAGAATTTGGTCGATGGCGGACAAAATAAGAAAAATTTCTCGATGCTCATTAACGTAATTAACACAAAATATAAAAATGGCCTAGCCAGCTAAGCACAAAAAATATGCAAGTAAACGTGAGTGCAATTCACCTAAATCACAAAAAAGTAAATACAGATAAGTAGCATGCATTCAAAACATCGACAAACCAAATATAATAAAGGGTTTGAAATTAAAGTAATATTCCAGAGTAGGAATGTGAACATGTTTTTGCCACCAAATGGATCAAAGAAATAAGTGATCAGCTCATACAACTTCAAATATGACAGTGAACTGAGAACTCCAAGTGACCAAAATTTCCCAGGGTTGGATCGCCAATGAGCTTTAATAGAAATAATTCGATCCGACTACTATTCTCTGATTGGCTAATTAATTATTATCTCCTCTCCTTCAAAATAAACAAAGACTTCAAACAAAAGGATGTACAAATATTACTATACCTATCTCAATTTAGCTTCGACCAAGAAAAATAGAAAAAACTTGAAAGAACATCATAATTCCCACAGTTGATGGTTTGTTTTGATGCAACCCTTACATATGCATGCATACACACTCACATAAATTAGTTTCTCTATTTCAACATTTATCATCTTTATATACAGGGTGTCTAGGTTTCGATTGCTGTTTCGGAAGCTGCTTATAGGATTTGGTGAGACAAACAAAAAAGTTATGTATGAAAAGTTGCATACTTGAAAATTGAAGGGACTACAGAGATATTGAAGTCTCAAAAATACACTATTTTCTTCACATGTAGAGAAGAAAACCATTAGTGAAATAATAATTTCAGTTATCCTAAGTTAAAGTACAGACATGGATGAATAAAAAATGTTCTTATCTTCTTTTATCTGTTCTCAAAATTAAAAGAGTAGAATCTTCATGAAAATGTGAAAAACATAATTTTTGTGAAAAATCTAAAAAACCCATTTTTTTGTCCATCAAGTACAACTTTATTAAGGACTCTATACTTTCATTCATTATGTAGACTTGGAGTACTTAATAAGACCAACAAAAAGTTGTATAACCTTTTTTGTGATTAAAGCTATAATTGAAAAGTTATTCTGCATTGAAATTCTAAAAATACTAATTTTTCTTAGAAAATTCAAAAAAAAATTTTATGATGTGTTTTGTCTCTATCCTGGATTATAAAGACATACAAAATGATATACGAAATTTATCAAACAATATTTATTCGAAACAAATACGTCACAATACAATTTCAATTATTATGTTGTGAATATCTTATACTTAGTTCTTATGAAATAGTTATCTTACTCCTATAGGTGTCACACCTCTACCTAGAGTGGAAAGCTAACTTGGGGCGTGTCAGAATGCCATCAGACTATGGGATCAGTATGTAGTGGAACTACTCTGATACTCTATAGAAAGGTAAGTGAAGTCCCGGTGTAAATCAATTTACTAGGTAACTTCTTTTAGAGCCTAAAGTATATAGACACAGACCAGATCCAAGAACAATTATCTTAGTTCATAGAAGACTTCACAAGACTGGCTCGGTTTTCACTATTGGGCGTGAAGTTGGTGTATCACAAAAACAAGCACTTGAGCTAGATGTAACAGAGGAAATTTTGGATGAAAATCCAATGTTGTCAGTTTGTGGAATAAGCAGGCGGAGTGGGATTTCAAGAAGTCAAGTTCACTGTGCTATCCAGTATTCTGGTCTTCAAACATTCCATGCAACACCAGTCCAGAACTTTGAACCAGGTGACTACAAGCTCAGGAAGAATTTTTGCCAATTCCTTACCAAGAATAGCACAATCATTGAAAAGATACTTTTCACTGATGAGTCTCGGTTTACACGTGAAGCAGTCCTAAATAGTCGCAACTATCATATCTGGTCAGAGTTTAATCCCTACTTAACTCACCCCCAGTCTTTCCAGAGGCAGATATCTATAAATGTATGGGCTGGTATGATTGGGAAAACTCTTCTGGGTCCTTTTTTCTTATGCCTTCGTCTTAATAGCCTTTATTATGTGGAATTTTTTGAAACTAATTTGCCAGAGTTTCTAGAAACCATTCCTCTTGCTGACCGAAAGAACATTAATTTTCAACAGGATGGTTGCCCTGTTCATTCAACCAAAATTGTGACAGACTTCCTGAATAAAAAATTTCCTAAAAGGTAGCTTGGAAGAAGAGGTCTGATAAAGTGGCTAGCCAGGTCTCATGACTTGACACCACTGGACTTCTTCCTTTGGGGTGAGCTGAAGGTTTTAGTATATGAAGGCCAAAATCCTCCAGAAAATGTGGAAGAACTCAGAGAACGCATTGAAGTGGTTTTTGATGTTGTTTAAAGGAAACTAGATACGTATTAGGAGCAGTCTGCAGTGTCCTCCATCATGCAAGAACTTGCATGAATGAAGATGGCCAACAATTTGAAAATTTATTGTAAATTTAAAATATTATGTCAAATAAATAAGAGTATAAAATTTCATCATTTTTTACCAAAAAAAAAATTTTCCTATGACACTATTTATTTTACAATAAACTAATTATTGTTTGTAAAAGGAATTACCAAGCATAGTCCCAGTAGAAAATTAACTCTCATTAAAATAAGAAATGAAGGAAAAAAATTTCTGTTCTTCTTTACATTGAAAATTTGGATGATCAAGTGATGGAAGATGATGCAATTTAATAAGATGAACAAAACAGTATTCTTATAAAATTTTAATACGTTCAAAATTAAAGAAGTGTTAAGGCTTCAAAATTTATAAATTAAGAAATTTTCACATAAACACTTAGATATTTAAAGAAAAAACAATTTCATTCAATTATGAATTTAAATGACAGAAACGATTAGTTGGTTTAAAATGCAAGAAAAACTAACAGCAACAAAAATTACCTAACCTAATAACCTAAAAAGCTATAATAATTTAAAAAATTTTTGTCTCATCATAAAATTTTTTTTTTTTGAATTTTCTAAGAAAAATTAGTATTTTTAGAATTTTAACGTAGAATAACTTTTTAATAATAGCTTAGATCACAAAGAAGGTTATACAACTTTTTGTTGGTCTTATTAAGTACTCCAAGTCTACATAATGAATGAAAGTATTGAGTCCTTGATAAAGTTGTATTTGATGGACAAAAAAATTGGGTTTTTCAGCTTTTTCACTAAAATCATGTCTTTCACATTTTCATGAAGATTCTACTCTTTCAATTTTGAAAATAGATAAAAGATAAGCGCATTTTTTATTCATCCATGTCTGTACTTCAACTTAAGATAACTGAAATTATTATTTCACTAATGGCTTTCTTCTCCACATGTGAAGAAAATAGTGTATTTTTGAGACTTCAATACCTCTGTAGCCTCTTCAATTTTCAAGTATGCAACTTTTCATACATAACTTTTTTGTTTGTTTCCCCAAATCCTATAAGCAGCTTCCGAGACAATAATCAAAACTGGAACATCCTGTATGTATGCGTGCGTGCGTGTGTATATATATGTATGTGTGTGTATTTGTTCTGCAATGTACTCTGTTTTTGTTCTCCTTTTTTCATCAATATTCGACAATGTGCTTATTAAACTTCAGTTCTCCTAGCAGCTACAATTCTTTATTTCTCCATTTATTTTGCGTTTTGGTATCTCCATTTCTTTCTAGAACATTTTTTTATTTTGATGAACATTTTTCTCCATTAATATACAGGTCGTAGCCACACTAAAAATTTTCAACTAAAACAATAATGAGAATAAATGAAAGCAGTACTATATCTCCCTTTGCCTATAATTTTTCTCCAGTTAAATTTAAACACCACCATTTTTCCTCTCCACTTTCTATCATTGTTCCTGATAGGTAATGCTAAAATAAAATGAATAGTTTAGTTTAGTGTGCATACTTTCTCCTCTTCCAATCACCATATGTATGAAGATTTGTCTAAGCTATTACTACATATTATGTAAATTAAAAATATGAATTTCCTACTGCTGTTGGGGGACTTTAATAAATAAAAGATATATTTTTGGACTTACTCATTCCTCGTCATATAGGTACCATCCATACTTACAATTTCAAGTACCTCCATTGAGACCTTCAATTAACCAAAATATTTTACCTTCAGCTGATGATCCTAGTATTTCTTAAGGTACTCAGTCCCTTCACCATATTGGACATTTGGGGCTGATGTTCGGCAAAACATGCTCTTGAATATTTATGATGATTGGTTGATGAAGTAATTTTGATAAATTAATAACATTAAAACACTAGTGTACTGCACCATATAACAGTTTATTATAAAAAGATGACATTAGATGTTGATACTATAAGAATACATAAAAAAATGAAGTAACTGACTATAATAAATTGCGACATAGTCGTATTATAGGTGAAGTCAGTGTTGCCAACATGTACTGAACCAAGTATAAAATGTTCCAACAGCATATTGTGCGATAAATGTGTAATGTGGGCTATTTTTTACATAGTATGAAGAATTTGCAGAGGAGCCCAAAGAGAGTACTGTAAACTTGACGTAGTTCAAATAGCCCACAAACACTTGTCACACACCATATTTTTTACAACTAATGCATGGAAAAAAAATTAACTCCCCCTCCCAATAAAAAAAGCACCCAGAGGAAAAAAATTTTGTAAATTATATTTAAAAATATCTCTGTTACAGATCAACCATGGTAGGTGTGTATTTTCCAAAAGTGTCAAATTTTGTAATGGCTTCCATTCAAAAACCAGTATACCGATTTTGCTCAAATTCAATACCAAACCAGTCCCTAATAATCTTCAACTGCCATAGAAATTTTAAGCCAAAATCTTTTAATTTATGGAAGTTATCTTGATGACAACATGGTAGATTTACAACACTTTGAGAACCCCTTCCTCCGTAACTAATGGATGAATTTCAAAAATTTTAACAGGAATGTGTAGCTCATGGAAGCTCCTAACCCTACTCCAAGTTTCATTGCCATAGGTCAAACAGCGGAGGCTCCACAGACTTCCAAAAATTGCCAAAATGAGCAAAAAATGAAAATATTTATATATTCTCACACACACCCACACACACACGCGCGCACGCACTGCAAACTTGTACGCTTTTAGAATGTAGGTACAATGTTAAATTAGTTAGCTTTCACCTTGGTTTTTCAGAATGGTTGTAAAACTCGAGTACTTTTTACCCTACTACCGTATTTATTTTAATGCGTGAACTCACCATATATATACCAAATAATTTTAAAATAGTTTACCGTAAATCAAGCTGTTTATTTAATTGAGGAAATTTTACTTTGCAGAACAAATTTCGAAGCAACCCCACCGCCCATATTGATTGACAACGGTCTAGCTGTGCTGGAAAATGACAAAATTGAGAGACACATTATGAAGAATGTTCCTGGTGGTCATAATTTATTCGTTCAAGATAAAGAAGTTGCTTCCCTGATTGAAAATTTATACAGCGTAAGTACTTCGACGTTATCTACTTATTTTTTAAGGTTATCATGCTGGTAGTAGGACTTAACAATAAATATTGCGTACACGCATATTTCCATTTTATTTTTGGGTAGTGATTTAAGTGCTAAAAATTTTGCAACTTGTGAGAAATTCTTAGTTTTTTCTCTGAAGGAAAATTAAATGTCATAGGATAAGAAATTTCCTGAGTACATTCAACTGATAATACTGCATATACTCGAGAACAGCTTCATTTATTTTTGAATATTTTGAAGTAAAAAAATTTTTATAATAATTCTGACCATTATCCGTAATAAATTCATTAACTGCTGCGAACTGGTAATAGAATTTCGAGTTGAGTGGAAAAACATTCACATTCGATATTTTTGGGATTTATAAAATTTAATTCCATAAATTTGAGTATTTCTCACAAATTCTGAATTAGAATTTCTCTTGATAGCCAATTCAATGGTGCAGTGTGAGATATTTTTCTCATTCGAATAACAGGTAATAAAAAATCGGCTATTAAAACAAAAAAAACTTAATATTGCATTGGACTTGAAGCAAATTTTCCTATTGAAATTCAGTTTGAGATTAAAGAATATTCACATGATAGAAGTTTTATTTTTAATTCTAATGGAACAATAAGTTGGTGTTTGTTTTTAAGTTACGTACATCATGTGAGAGAAAAATTTTTGCGTTTACGTTACAATAGATAATTCATTAGGCGTGAAATGCTATTTGTGATGGAAATTTAAAAATTCAATTTTCGTTCAGTTATTATAATGAAGTTGATTACGCTTGTAGTAGTCATCTTGAGTTAACCCAACACAATATTAATGATATAATTAACTAAAGGAATTGTAAAAAGTTGACCGTCTATAATTAGATTCGTTAATTAGGCAAATTAGAAAATTTTTCGTTTTGTTAGAATTTTTTTTTTTATGTTCGTTAAATATTTCTTTTGTGAAAGTTGATTCTTTACGATTTTTGTTTGATAGGCTGTCTTAACTATGAACGTCATTTAAGTTTGTTCGTTTCTCAGAGGCACTAACTTGATTTGTTTGGAGGCGGGATGGGCTCGGTACAGGTCGCAATTTCTGTCCGATGTTCACCAAATTTGGTATGAACATTCGTATTAATCCAATGACCTGATCTTATTGATTTTGATACTGATCAGCTGAAAAAGACTTCTACTACCACTATTTTTGTTTTCATTGGTTGTCAGATTGTACGATGTCCCATCCATCGAACATGCAAAATTCAAATGGGTTTGCATACGTTGTGGCAACTTGGTTCTCAGTCTGTATGAAAACCCGTCTTTAGATTTGAATAAGAATAATTTTTAAGTGGGTTTCTATAAAAATTTTTCCATTAATTTCAGTGTAGTATCTATTGAGGGGGGTGGTGAGTACGTTAGTTCCTAAAATTTACCATAATGTTAGTTATTTTTTGTTACAATTTCCATTATTTTGGATTCTGTTCCTGTTACGTTTTCTGATTTTACCAAAATTTTTCAGTCAGTTTTCGTTTCAAGTTCTATTTTTGTTTCCATTGAAAAAAATTTTTTTTCTTATTTTTTGATATTTTTTCAAATTTTTTCTCACAGATCAAAAATGAAATCAGGTAAGAAATAGAAATGGAAACGATTCATCATTTAGTTTCTGTTACATTTTTAGTTATTAGTCTTAAAACTAATTGTTTAAATGTTTCCCATTTGGTTTCCAGCACCAAAAAGTATGGTTTCAGTTTCCAAACAATTTGGTTTCTGTTTCTCAATCTCTGATTGTATATCATTTTTTAATTTTTTGATGGTACATTTTCATAACTGAGGACAATGTGTATGCATACATGCAAAATATGATGAACAGAGCTGCAGACTACATAGTTCATATTGTTGGGAAATATTAGTAGGCTAATTTTTTGGCCATCTTTAGGTCTTTTATTTTCATTTTTAGCTTCAATTTCTTGATGAAAAAATAATGCAGATTATTAGGATTTTGAAGAGAATATCCTTTTTTACCACACTATAAGTCAATTCCTATTATAGTGATAAAACAATTAATTGAAAAACTAAAAATAGTCACATGTTGTGGCCTTGTCAAGGGAAACAGGAGCATTTTTATGATTATTTAATGGAAAGTTCATCTCCACCTTTCCTTGAAGTTCTTCTCTCCCCTCTCTTCCTAGCATAAAAAAAACTTTTTACCTAAATTACTGATAATGAAAAACAATGTTGTTATTGAAGAATAAGTTTCTTGAATATTCAATTCACCTTTATGGTGATACACCAATTTCCTAAAAAATTGTCTGAAGAGTGTTACCAGTTCAGCACAGAGTAGTATAATACCAGTTCCCCGCAGTGAGTTTGGTGCCATGTCATGTGCTTCCTCCTCAGTTTTTTAATAGTATCTTTTTAAAAACAAAAAATGTTAGCTTAGCAATACTTCTAAAAAACCAATTTGCTAATTTTCATCCATAAATTAGAAAAAAAAAAATTCCAAAAATCTGAAAACATTGCAAAAAACTATAGTTTTGAATCTATGTATTAATAGTTATCAATATCTGACAAACATATTGATTTATAGATATTTCATTGCCAGTTTCAATCTATTGATATTTTGTTTGTTTCTATAGAGACCACCAATCCTCTTCTGCAAACACTCATGCGAACACTCTACTATCTTTCTGAAAACACTTTCATATATTTATACTTGTGGCTACACTAATACTCATTCCACCACTCATTTGTTCATCTCAGTACATATTCGCCTCCTTCAAACAACTCAAATTCTGTGCTTTACATTTTTTTTTTGTGGAATTATAAACTTCTTAGATGTAAATTTGTAGAAATCTATTTTTGGATTACTCTTCATTATGAAAAACCTGAACTCTAGTTATTGTTGCTTGAAGCGCTTCATTTTTTACCTTTGACAAAATTTTTTCAAGTGAATACAAAATTTTGTTATAATGTAAGTGTAGGTTTTGTCAGTTTGGGGAATTGGATCTGGGACCTACATATTTGTCAGCTAAAAGCGGTAAACTTGACTGCATGGCAATCTCACTACTAACTATAACTGGCAAATGTATTTTATACTGAGTAGGGTATGTCAGTTCCCACACACTCCCCCCTAGAGAGACTCAACATGAGTTAAATGACATTAGATGCTGTGGGAGGTTGGGCAGAGCTAGAAACGCCTCTTATACCTATATACACGGGCTAACACTACCTATATGGGTTCTATTTCCACCACTAGGGTGCCATCTATTGGCAACTCAAGTTAAGAAGGAGAGTTGTGAGTTCCACTATACACCTCTAGGGTGTATGCATGTCCAGCACAAGTCAAGGGTCACCAGATGTAGGTTTTGTTGGTTTGGGGAATTAAACCTGGGACCTACATATTTTCCTGCTAAAAGTGGTGAACTTGACCGCACAGCCATCTCACCGCCGACTATGACTGGATAATGTATTTTGTTTTGAACAAGGTATAGCAGTTCCCCTAGTATACTACAAGTTTTTATTAAAATTAAGAAACCTGTAATAGGTCAGAAATTTAGAGAAATTTATAATTACCCCCAAAATTTTGTTGACATGTTTTTATCTCACTGAATTTTATATTTTTGTCACAATTCATTATGATGTACTGTGGTTGGCGTATTGATGAACGAACTCTTTAAAGTTTGATGTATTCTGTAAATGTAAAACAATTTTCCGCGTGAGGCGACAATTGAAGAGTCATTACATGTCTCATTAATTAACCTCACATAAAATTCCTTCTTGTTTTAATTTTTTTGAAATTTTTTGGGCCTTTATACGTATTGTACGTGATTTTTTTCGTAAAATTTGTATTATCAATCGCAAGGTTGTCGATTTACAGTAGAACAAGTTGTTGTTATTTTATTTTATTTTTTTTATCCATTCATTCGATTTTGTTTGCCTTTCTGAAACCTCGAGCTACGTTCCATTTTCTAGGTCTTATACATATGTGCAACGAATCCAGTCGTAGTTAGATATTCATTATTTTATTTTCATTTATTCTTTCTATTCTTATTTTACGAATGTATTCATGCCGTTGATGCTGGATGATTCACGAGGTGCAACCTTCAAAATACAATATTCTAATATCGTTATATATTAAATAAATAAATAAATAAATAAATAAATAAATAAATAAATAAATAAATAAATAAATAAATAAATAAATAAATGAACAAATAAACAAATAAATAAAAGAAGTAAAATACTGCATTTATATCACCTCGCGTCCCGTTATCTGCACATTTGCCGTAGCGCCTTTACCTTATTAAATCTATAGTTCGCTGGCAAATATAAATATTGCCGGACTTGGCTGTCGTTGTAAGAGATATGTATGTATATAATTATGCAAACCGTGCATTTCTTGCACTTCCTACGTACGCCTTTCCAGACTTTATCTAAATATCCGTTATAAAAGTGAAAGTTTTTAATTTGGAAATGATGGGGGAAAATAGCAAAGAAAACGTGTTGTCTCCGAGGACTTTCGATTTTTTTTCTCGTAATTTTGTCGGAATAAACTTATCCGAAATGAAAGTGTAAGCTTACGTCTCGAAGTGGTTTTTTAGTCTTCTCTAATTGACCGTCTTATACGCTCGTGTTGGACTCCTCCACGATGAGAGAATATTTATTTGATGACTTGTGCATGGTGATCATTATTGCTTTTGGATGCTTACAACTTACTTCGACGAACAAGATATTCTCGTCATCGAATTGTTGTTGGCGATGTAATCAGTAATACTCATGGGGAGCGTATTTTTTTTTAAACAGGTTGTCACTTCTGAAAATCGACTTATCTATCTATCAATCTGTTTATCTAAAAAAATACCCTATGAGCTGAGCAATCGGATTTATGGATTCAAGTATGGATTTGAATTCACAAATCCACCTGTTTTATTCGAATCCAGAAAATAGTGATAATAAATCGAATCATATTTGAATTCCCCAAAAAATGTGGATTCGTGGATTCAAATTCGAATCCATTTTTAGTAGATTCGTGCCCAAAATTGAAACAAATAGCCGCTCAAACAGACTTTTGGATATTTTGTTTGTAAATTGTACAAATTTTTCAAATTTGCTGGATGCCCGAACCCACCTAATTGTCATCACAATAAAATTATGTCATTTCTTTACAGGCCTCTAAGTAAAATTGTTCTTCATGTCCTCTTTTATTAAAAGGTACTAGATGTTACCCACAGGTTCGCTAACATCTGCGATTCACAGTTTGTTTTTTTATTTCATCTATAGTTTCACCAGGCCAGATGTGAGGGGGCAAAAGTGGCCAGTGGCCATGGGGCCCCAACAATATAAGGCCCCCATTAGATGTAGGAAAAAAATTAAATTATCACGGTTGCTTTTTTCCAGCTGCTATTCTACAGTTAAAATTGTACATTATTCTTGACAGCAGTACGTAGGAAAATTTATAGAGTAGCATATGTGTAAATGTGTAATCATAATTGATTAATTGTTTAAAGACTAACGTTAAAATGAAAAATAAATCTTTTGTACTTTGTGGTAAAGATATCGATCATTCAAAAAAATATGATCTATCAAAAGCTCTATATTGATCAAATCATGATCGATCTTAAGGAAGAATAGATCGATCTTTTAGTGATGGATCATTGATAATTGATCCAGTGGTTTCTTACAAAAATGATGGTGGTGGTAACCGTTTGCAAGATATATTTGTACAAACTTCCAAAAAAAACTCTGATAAGAAAAAAAAGGCTAATACTGGTCAGCATAATAATTCTGTAAATTAATTATAATGTCTATTTTCTTGATAGCAACTTATGAAAGACTTTCGTATTTTTAGAAAAAACTGAAGAAAATAAAAAAAGAAAATTTTGCGAGCAATGGCATACTGACTTTTTATGGGTCGATCATAGAAATGGAAAGGTATTTTGTAAAATTTATACTGAAGCGGTAGATGCGAAGTTATTATTGCCAAATAATGGTCAAGAAAATAATACTAAAGAAGCCTTTAAAATCAATGGATTTTCATCTTGGTTTCACGCCATTAGTGCTTTTAAAAATCATGAAAATTCAGATCTTCATGATTCAGCTGCCAAAGGTTTATTGAGTATGAAAAAAAAAGAGATAGAGAATTCATTTTCTAAAGGAAGCTTATGTAGTAGCTCACGTTTTTGAATTGCATTGAGAAAAATTTTTGAAACAATTTTTTATTTGGTGAGTTCTTCTTTAAAGAGAGCTAATTATTGTGTGATAAGAATATTCTATGTAAGAATATGTGTTCACATTCTTAAAATAACCACAGTTTCTGTCTGTGTTTCGCACTTGCTGATATAGTGAGTTGCAGAGATCTCTCATATATATATTAGATTTGTATTATATTCATCTATTGATGGATTTTAAGTATGGAAAGATGAAAGATGTGTCTGCATGATTCTTCATTATTTTCTAAAGAGCTTACATCTATAATTTCTTCTTTTTTCACATAAGGTATGGAAGGATTGCCATATCATTCAGTTGATGATAATAATTTAATATTTCGAAGAATACTCAAATTATTAGATTTAAATGGCTCAAGACTTCAGTTACATCGAGATATATTCTTGGATTTTTTTCCAGATGGAAATGGTTGAAACCCTGATTTGTTACAAAAAGTTCTAAATTTTTTTGCATCTGAAAAAAGTCTGTGGAATGTTATATCTGAAATGAAAAGGCTCTGCATTTTAGTATTAACTATGCCAGTGTCTTCAGTTATATGTAAAAGATCATTTTCCACATTAAAACTGTTGAAAACTTATTTCCAAGCTGTACTTTCAGCAAAAAGATAAAATAACATCGTCATAATATATACCAATCAAAATCTTTTTGCTGAAGAATTATTACATGAACTCGAGAATTTGATGGACATATAGATCCAAAAGAACAAATATAGATATTCAGCCTTTGCATTGAGTCAGTAGTAATACTGAAGTATCTAAGTATTTACTATTTGTTTGGTTTTTTGTTTGTTTGTTTTTTTTTTAAATACATAATATTTGTCGTTAAAATGAATAAATAATGAAATACATCCTTTTTTCTTCTTCTTCAACCAGTTTGAACCTTGGAAGTTTTTGCTACACCTGGAGAAAATCTAGACTTTTCTCCCAACCAATTCTGGTTTTGCTACACCCAGAAAATATCTAGCTGCCACCATCGATTTGTCCGATTTAATAACAGACTCCCATAATCCTCCTTGATGTAATGAATTTCCAATCAATGGTCTCCTTGGGAAACCAGGACTTGAGCTTTGCTTGTTGACTTTTAAAGATGTTACTCGCACCAACAAAATTTCGATCATTGTCTAAATAAATACAAGCAGGAGACTACAACAGGATACAAAACTTTGCAGCGATTCATTGAAATTTTCTGTGGTCAAGTCAGAAACCAACTCGATATGTACAGCTTGTGTACAAAAACAAACAAAGAAAGAAGCGTACACTTAAAAAGTTTTTAACGCAAGATGTTTGAGACATTTCATTGTAAAATGTCCAGTGAAGTCTATACAAACATGAGTAAAAGGACGTGATATTGTGGTTCAAGGAGCTAGAATGTTGCTCATAATTTGATATCCTAAAACAGATTTTAATCGACAACACAATACACATTCTTGAATAATATGTTTTGCAAGATTGTTACAACCACCGATGATCCAAAATTTGTTTATAGTTTTTGCCAAGATAACACCCTTATTACAATAAAAATATTTTTCATGAAGGTACATTATATATAAGCGAACAATTGAACATTTAGCTGATAAAATAATTGGATGCTCCTTTTTGTATGATAAGTTCAAATTTTTTAAACAACCGCCAATTCTGATCCGACAAAACTATTTTTACTTGACAAGTTAAGTTGGTGAATACCAGAGATGATGTGACCAAATTTTGTCTTTCGAATAGCAACTCCCTCGATTAACTTTCTTTCATTTTCAATAATTTTTTCAAAGAATTCGACACCTAGCAGTATATCGACATTATTGTATGGTAATTTCATTTCAGCATACTCTAAACCAGGTATTAACTAGACACTTTTCTCAGAATTGTTTACAATTGAGTATGTAATCTTTTCGATAACATCAGCTTCAAACGTGAGTTCAAAATTTGAAAAAT
This sequence comes from Ericerus pela, assembly GCA_011428145.1. NCBI lineage: Eukaryota > Metazoa > Arthropoda > Insecta > Hemiptera > Coccidae > Ericerus > Ericerus pela. The sequence continues at coordinate 824,180 of WOFM01000448.1, forward strand.
GAAATCTGGTGGTAAGTTTAACTATGAATTGAGCGCTGCCAAATCACTAGTGATACCGAACAAATTATTACTAAATTTACTTTGGGTTTGAAGCCTATTTCTTTTCGCAAATGAACTGGAAATTAAATTTAATTCTGACCCACTATCGATCAACACATGAGCAAAAACCCAATTAGATTTAACATAAACTTTTATAACTGCCGTTGATAAATAAACTGTTTTAGTATTGTGATTACCAGAGAGTAATGCAATTTTCAACTTTTTGGCACTCTCAGGTTTTTTTTTCTCCGATTGAGAAGAATTTGATAACAAAGTAGGCCATGAAATGGGTTGTTCACGATGTAACATGGTGCTGTGCTTGCCCTTGCATTTACTGCAATCATATTGTTTACAAGCAGCAACTTAATGGAAAGGGCTGAAGCATTTAATACAAAGTTTATTGGATTTTACATCAAACTTTTCAGAAACTTTCATATCACAAAATGTGGGACACTGGTTTAAAAAATGATTTTCTGATTAAAGAACACAATTGACTGTCAGATTAGAGTTTGATGCGTTCGAAGCGACAAATGTTGATTTCTTTTTGGTAGGAGTAGTTTTATTTTCAGAAGAAGACAACTTGGATTACGATGGTAGTTTTAATCTGGTTTCAGGGTTGTGATCTTTAGCGACAAATAAACGAATTTATAGAAATTTGCAAAGCTCGTTGTAGGTTGGGTGTGATTTTATTATATAGTTTTTGAGTTTTCAATGATTCATCAAACAGTTGTATGAATTTTATTCAAGAGAAAATGAAATTCGGTATAACATAAGCTACAGTGAAAGAATAGTAACTTTAATCTACAATTAAAAACGTGAAAACGAAAAAAAAAAAGGCTGTGGACTGTATAGGTTGGTTATGTAAAAATACAGCTGTTGATAAAATGACAAAAACGATAAGAGGGGGTGAGTAAAATGTATGAACTATTACTAATAATAGGTTTGAACCTTCCTCATTGGCAGCTATATGCCAACTCTTGAATTGGATATGATTGATCTCTACTTATGTACCAATGACTAACCATTGAGAGGAGAGGAGAGGAGAAGGTAAACAAACCTTTTTTCCCCCTTTCTTCTAATTTTTTTGCATGATTTTTCTGACTCATTGGAAGGAATGTGTTTTTTTTAATTCCTTCTGTATTAATGATTGTGTGCGCCTAATGGAGGCAGGATTTTAAATGAATGACTGAATGATATTAAATTCGAGTGTATAATCGTGCATTGTGTTGAAAGTAGTTTGTTATGGCTTGGTGAGCATATTCCGTTTCTGTGTCAAGGTGACTTTGTTGTCTTCGTTTAAGGTCAGTTCTGTGTTTTGTACGGCAGCAATCGCAGTAGCATGGAAAAATGTGAATTTTCCGTGTCTGCTGCGTGCTGTTTCCTGCAAAGAAATACTACTGAGAGAAGTTCCTTTCTTTACGGAAGTACATGTATTTGTTTTGAACAGACTCGCTGTCGACTAAACTCTTCATAGATTATTAAAAAAAAAAAAAAAAAAAAAAAAAGCTCTATTAGAAAAAATAGATTTTTGAAAAGAAGAAAATTAGTTACAAAAAAGTTATTTATCGGTTATCACAGCGATGATTTTAATAAATTTTGTAAGTGATTACATAAAATTACGCAGTCAAAAGCAATTACCGCTCTCAAAATCAAAACAAAAATAAATTTTTTGGAAGCTTCTTCGGACTGATCTGCAACAAAATAGTTCAGTCACAGTAAGGCTGACTAGTAGGTATGCGTATGAGGGTGATAAGAGGTAAACCGCCATTTTGTGTTATTATATATATAATAATAATAAATAATCTGAAATTTCTGAAAAAATGAATAACGCAAGATGGGGGCTCATCTCGTTTTTATGGTTAGTTGAATATATTTATTCTTTGATTAGGAATTTTTTAGAAAAAAGATTTTGTCTATTATTGAATTATGAGTTCAGTAGTATATTTTTAGCTTATTTTTCTTTTTAATTTAATATTTTTTCAGTATATTAAATTAAATTAGTATAAAAATATAAATTACAGATTATCACCCTCATGCGCATACGCGCTATTAAAGACTCGTAGTCATGGGTTGATGTCATCATGTGGTTATCAGTTGAAATTTGGTCCAAACAAACAATTTTACTCATCTAGTTTGTTCAGTAGAAAAAGTGAAAGAACATTTTTAAAGGCTAAAGATTATGTAGAAATTATATTAATTGTTATACCAATAGCCTATGATACTCTGAATAATATGAGTAACTTTCTATTTCATTGTTCTTTAAAAATTTGCAGTTTATTTTTATTTTTCATAATCATATGGGAATTTATATAGGTTTGCGACAACGATATAAGTTTATTAGGACGCAGAATCATCTGCCTGCAACTATCGACCTATAGGTTGTGACATCACATGGAAAGATCTGTTGTTTGCATGTTGTAATACATTATAGATAATATTTGTTATAAATTTCTTAGTTATTGATTCACAATCAAAGCATTTTAAAGATAAAATAATATTTGAAATAGCTGCACTGTAAATACCATATTGCCAATTAATGCTAAAATTAGTAACATGTTAAAATAGATTATAATAAATATTTGTTCAGGTTTACATTCCTATTGGTCCATAATTTGGAATTTTATAAAAAAAATAAAAACAAAAATAGTATTACCGAAAGTAGTACCATCTGACAAATCTGTACCAAAATTGAAATCATTTTATAATAGATTATGATAAATATCTGTTCAAAATTTTCTAGCTATTGGTCCCAAATTAAAAATTTAATACCGAAAATAAACCAAAAATAGCGATGCAGAAGTACCATATGGTTGATCCATACTTAAATCAATAGATCAAGAAATTGCCTTACATAATTATAATAAATACACTAGAGAATGATATTAATCCAAATTGATGTTTAATTTGCCTACTACTACAACTATAAACAGAACATATCCTGCGAGATCTTAATTTTTTCTAATAATGTGATTGACAATTATAATTATGCTCGTCCTTAATTATCAGAATTACAAAAAACAAAATGGGAGCATTCTCAAAAAATTTGAATGAAACTGTTTAAACACCATATTGTTTGTAATAATTCAGGCAAAAATTTTATCATGATCATGTTTTCGTCCTGCTTCTCAAAGATGCCACCAGATGGTGACTACTTGGGGTGAAAATGCCAGTAGAAGATTATATACTAATATGTATGCATACATACAAGCCTTGAAGCACCCCTTTTTGTTGTTTGGACTTGTGGCAGTCTGGTAATACTTTTCAATTTGTTAATTCGATAGAAACAATGAAACATTCTAGTTGGTGCATGCTCATAGAATTTAGAAAATAACTTTGTGTTAATAATTTTGGTTGCCTTCATATTAGTTATTATAGTGATAGTCCAGTCAACAAAGTTCAGATTTTGGCATATTACGGAACTAAATCATAAAATTTTGATATTTAGCATAGTTGTTTATTGATGGTTCAAAATTAACATATCAAAAATCTTGAAAGTTTGAAGGGGAGCTATGGCCGTCATCTTGGAAAAAAGGCCTCTGTTTTCAGTTTTTAGCAAATATATTGAAAAGGATCAGTTTGAGAAAATAAAAGTGGCCATGTACAAAATGAAATCTTCTAAAATTTTCTACAAAAAAATTACCTAACATTTTTACTAACTCTGATAGTTTTCTAGATATTCGCAGTTAAAATTGAAGTATTTTTCCCAGGGATCTGTACATTAGTAGCATATTGCAAATATCTCGAAAATGGTTAGGTTCAGGGAAAAGGTCATGTCAAGCAAAAATAGAGAGCATGAATTTTTCTACAAAATTAGTCCTTATTGGTGTTTCTCTGTAAATTTAGTGGCATCTGAGACCACTAAGAGCCAAATGCGAGTACCAGAGTAATTCTAACATCTTCCCAATTTCCAATTTTATTCATTATCTGCATAACAAGGATGTATATAGATCAGTTGTGAGAGGGAAATCCAAATATTCACAACCTTCCATTCCGACTTCCTCCTTGCAGCATCAATATCATTGTATGCTATAAACACACACTACTTTTTTCAGTTGAGCTTTTTTTCAGAGCTAAAGGGAGTCCAGACCCCCAGGACCTCAGATATATACCATTGCTACATAAACACGAATGTATAAAACTGTTAAGATGAGTTGAGAAAGGCAATAAAAATTTTGAACAACAGTTTAATTCATAAATGAAAAATAAAATTTTAAAAATTATTATTGACCTGTATTATAAAATATTCAGTCATTGATTTCATTGGGCAGTGACTCCTCATGTTTTTTTTCTTCATCAGCAATGAGTCGGACGCCATTTAAAAATCTCCATAACAGTTAGGGCAAGTTTTGTTACAGTTCATGAAAGCTTTTCAGCAACCATACCTAGATCCAAAACCAAATTTTGTGAAAATTGATGAATTAACTCTCTTTTTATTGCCTAAACACATTAAACTGGTACAAGACAATTAAAACTTTTTGTGGGAAGGTAATGAATAGCAGAATAGGCTGGGAAGAGACTCAAAACCAGGAAATGGTCCCTCTTCTTCTCTTTTCTAGTGGTGGAACTAGGTTTATCCACAAAATCTCCTGGCCTAAAACCACCCCACGTAGTTATATCAAGTAGCCCTCCATGTATCTACATTAATTGGCCCATTGAGTAAAAATTTAAATTCACTCTATTTGTATTACATCAGGAGTTAACATGTTTATACTCCCGAGCCAAGTTGCCATTTCAATTGAACACATTTTATTTTTGAAAAAAAAACTTCTAGTTCACTCCATGATTCCTCAACCTCTGTTTGAGCTAGAGGACTGAGGGATGGTATTGCATAAAAGCAGATACAATTAAAAAAATACCCTTAAATTTTGTAATTATCTTTAGCCATTTGAAAATAAATAAACGAAAAAAATTCAAATTAATAAAACAAAATTTTTTTTTAATCTAGAAACCTCTGCTCTATCACTCAATGATTCTTTAACCGCTAGTTAAGAGAGAGATCTGGTGTTGGTATATTGCTGAAATGAAGATAAAATTTATTTTAATATAATTTTCATACGATTTTTTCATCATCTTTAGTTAATTGAAAATAAATTAACAAAAAAAAACGCAAATTAATAGAAAACTAAATGTTTTTTTGGAATCAAGAAACCTCTTATTTTTCACTCAATCATTCCTCAGGTACTATTTGAACTATGAAGCTCAGGTTGTTGCTGTTGGAAAGAGGATAACATTTACTTAAATCTAATTTTCATAAAATTTCTTTATAATCTTTAACTATTTGAAAATAAATAAATGAAAAAAATTCAAAATAATGAAAAATTTACCGTTTGGTTCTTTTGAGATATAACTTCAGAAAATTTTTCATTCATAAAATTTTTTTTTCACCTGTTGCATAAGTATGTGCGATAAACGCTAGTTACATATCATTTAATATCGATATAAATATCGATCAATATCTATATTAATATTGTGGGGATCACCAACTTGTATGAGGTATAAGGGCTTGCATCCCTAGATGACAGCCACCACTGACAGGCTCGCTTATTATTCATCTCTATGACGTTAAACAAATTAAGTACACACTTGTACATTTGTATGTTCTTACCTGTATGTACATACATGTAAGATGCGATGTTCATACGATGACTAATTGATAGATAAAGATCTCAATGACTGATAAAAAACAACGTAATTAGATGATGCAATATCATACATATATGAATGTATGTGTGTCTGCTTGCATGTGTCAAAATCCCTTATATAAACTCACAAAACTCAACCAGGTTTTGTGTTCTCTATATGTAAGTAGGAAGTGGCAGAACATGCAAATAGCTGTTGACTACCTGTTTGTTGAGAATCCTCTCCACAACAATGGGTGTCTAGAGGTATGTTGTGCTTTTACAAAAATTCAGGGCAGTGCTTTGGCAAGTTTCTCTCTTGTGAGACAAATATTCTTGCAGATCTAGACACCTAGGGTGTTGAAAAAGAGGTCTGCCATATAGTGGGAATTCTATACTCTTCCTTCCTAAATAAATTTGCAAGAAGGGAATAAGTAGTAGACCTCGAGGAAACAAGTTGGCTTTAAACTAAATAAGGTTTCTACTCAAAACTTTTTTTGAAACACCGCTACTTCCATAACCCCCGAGCCCTGGGTTTATATTTTATTTCTGTAGCGGCTGATTGTTTTAATTTTTTTTAAAAACCTATTTTTTTATTTTCTCTTCCACTTTATTCAGAATTTTATTTTGAGTGTATTTTCAGGAGTATTCTGTATAAAATAGTTTGAAGTCCACCTTTTGAAAAGATTCACGAGATGGAAGAAAAAAATTACTCTGGATAGGGAACTAAAGAGGACAGACCAGATATTATGAAATTGGGGTAAGTTGAGGGAAGCAATGTTTTTATTCGAAGTTCACCCATTAAACATATGATTACTTCTGTTGGGAGCGCAAAAATGTTTCTCATAAAATGTAGCATAAAATAACTCAAAACATTATATTTAAACTTAGTTTCCAATGCAGTGTACTTATACATTTAATTTGAGATTTCCTGTGAAGATGATGTCAAAAAAGGTGTTTTAATTGATAGTTTTGTGTTAATTTCGTTTCTATGTAATTTTTTATGGAGCTCCTGGTATTTCTAAGGAAATGTTGGAACTATTGGACAGGAAGAGATCTCTTATCTCCTACTTTTCCTCTCCAAAAATATGGATTTTGATTGGTGTGGTTCACAAAAATTCCCGATACTAATAATTCATAACTTCTTTAATTTTTTCATATTTTTATGAAAGTGTAACCTGAATTTCGAGCATTGATAATAATACATTTTTCCCTGTCTGATTTATTCCTCTTGGTTGTATCCAACTGTCGGTTGAACTTATCAGTAAAAATTAAATAAATAGAATGTATACCGAGAATGTATACCGGAGGAATTAATGCATGTAATTGAATGACACTCGTGGCACGTCTATCTTAGTATTTGTCATAGCTTCGGAATGTACACGGACCACCCATAGAATGCTCTTACATTTATGGCAATTCTGTACAAATTTTTTTCTTTCGTCTGCGAAACGTGCGAGAAAGTGAATAAATAAGAGAACGAATTCAAAGAAATCCGACTAAATAAGTGTATTTTACTCTTTTTTTATTTACTCACTTAATTTTTTGTTACCTGTGTAAATAAATTCAATTTTGAATTCGCACTTTATTGTAGATCAACGTACGGAATTTTTTCTGACAAACAAACTGTATTATCCCCGTTATTTTTTTGAGCGATTATTATTATTATTGTTTTTTTAAAGGAACGAAAAATTACCTGCAAGAAATGTTTATTTTATAAGTATTTTTTAAAATTTAATTTCCTCCCTGTAAATGTTTCATACTCTTTAAATACGTTTTTACTTTCGTTGTTGAACATAAAAATATTAAACAAAATGTGAGAAAAAAATTCCAGAAGTTTGTAGCAGTTGTGGGGATTTGAATTCTCCCCCGCAGGGAAACCTTTTTTTAGTACTGTGTTCTCTACCCATTGGGTTATAGACAACCAAATTAAAGTGAGTGATTTTGTTTCCTTACTAAACATACCATGGTGCTGCACAGGTATAAAGAGTTTTATTCTTATATTTTCTTTCACCATGTTCTCGCTTGATTTTTTCTGGTAAAAACTGATGGTGGAAGTGAATTTGGTGTTATAAAATAGGGGGGTTGTCACTGAGAATTTATTTTCATCATTATTAATTTTCAAGATACTAGAATAATTTAAAAAACGACAAATTTCTCATTGATTTGTGATTTTTTATTGGTTAATTATTGGAAAATTAATGAAAATAAAATCGTTATTGTGGGGACCATGTCCTCCCTTCTTTCGGGGCTTGGCCCCAGTCGACAGACCGCGGACTTGGTCCATCACCAAGTCCGCACAATTAAGTCTACGGACGTTAAAAAACAATTAGGCGCTCGTAGCACTTAGGCTAAACAGACGAGCAACAAAATTCGTTCTCTGTTTAGCCGACGTGTTACGAACATAGCCTAGCGTGAACGTGCATACGAATACGCACGTGCCGCGGTCTAGGCTAAACACGAAACACGCGCCTATCTTCCGATACTCGCAAATGACGTGCGTGTTTAGCCTAACATATACACCGGCGATGCCTTTCGTTAGTCGCCGGTTCAGGAATGTTGTAAAAGGTTGGCTGCCTTACCAAAACGGTAACACCCGAACACGCAAGTCCAAATCAATTCGCCTGTGGGTTTTAGAGGTGAACCCACAGTTATTTTCAGTTGTAGGTATATTCTAGAAAATTTTCTCCTCTTTCCAATTTTCATAATATTTAAATGCATTTTTCTAAATAAGGTTCATATTTTCAGCTGTACTGCATTGTTGTACATATACACAATTTTTCTCAGTATTTCATCCATAGTGTATTTTTTTGAGGCAGAATAGGGTACAGGAAGTATCACCGAATTGGTTAAAATTGAGAGAAAATATAATTTAGACTGTGTACTAAAAGAATTCGAAATTATTATTTTTAAATGATTAAACACAAGCGAAGTTATAAGATGTCAAAGTTGCACCTCACAAAAAATAGTACTTTGATGCACATCCTGTTGTTTTGACGTAACAGAATGGATGTTTAGTTTTATGCTATCAGCTGCCGCATTACTGTTATGGTATTTTAAATCTTACTTTGCTCATTAGCTCTTTATTACATTTCTAATCTTATCTAATTTAGTTTTTTTGTTTGATTTTTGTTTAATTGATTCTTGATTTTTTTTTAAATTATAATGGAAAATAAATTTGTGAAAACTAATGAAAGAAATTTACCCAAACTGGATTTATTCATGAGAAATATGACAATTGGTGAAATAGGTGTGTGGAAAGCTGGGCAGTTAATTGAAAATTTTTCCATTTCAAATTATTTTTGCACTAGCCTATAATATGTACGTGGTAGTGCAAAGGGGGGATTAGAATTAACCTTGAAAGTAATTTTTTCTTTTTGACTTGAAAAATAAATAACCTATAATTAAACTTTTACCTAGTCTGTTTCAAAAAATTTTTCTATCCCCAAAAAATAATACTTTTGCTCGAAAGCGAATATAAGGGGGTCACAGGGGCAATCCGCCTTTAAAATCCAAAAAATACTATTCCTACTAAAGTAGGAATAGTATATCAGAAGGATTGGTCAGTTTTGGTTTAAAGTATTTGCATTTCAAGTGGATGTTCCACCAACAAAGTTTCTCACTAATACAGTAAAACCAAAAATTTTGACTTTGGCTAATTATTGAACTAGTTCAGGAAAGTTAGGGTTTCAGCTGAGAATTAATTGCTACCGGCTGAAATTTAATAAACATCCTTACTTAATCTGTCTTCCTTTACAACATACTGAAAATCCCACCAGATCTGACATAAGCTTCATCACTATAGGGGCAGAAATGGTGGTGTGAAACGGTTTTTCCTTTTTGTTTTACTCAGTTTTCATATCAATGTAAAATTGTTCAAACAAAATTAAAATAGGATTAAAAGCAAAAATAAAAACTAAAAAGCAGAAATACATTGCCCAACATCCATTAAATTTTTTAATATATATATGTGTGTGTGTATGTGTGTGTGTATGTGTGTATGTATGTATGTATGAGTTCACAAATAATTAATTTTATTAAGTTACAATCAACTAAAAAATCGGTAAAAACAAATTTCATGAAAATCATGCAATACACAAGAGAAAAACTGCAAATATGCAGATTCATTGTTATAAAACACATTACCTGTATCATGGATCGAACATGCACATCCATTCTATGATGTCACTCATACTGGTAAAAAAATTTCGTTACGTTTTTCCTAGGTTCAACTTCAACATTAATTTACTCAAAATCTAATCAACCGATTTCGGTGTTGTTTGCAGCAAATTTTTTTTTGTCAACAAATCTTAATGTATGTTTATTGAAAATCACTTCCAGTACCCTATTGGTGTTGAATTCGTAGATTTTCATGATTTTCTTCGAAAACTTGTTGGCTTGTGGCGTAAAATTTATAAGGAGGTACCTCATTATAAGCATTTATTCTACTCAGTACTGCGATTTTAAAATATACCAATTCTACAGTCAACCTTCTGCAAAGAAACAATGTATATTTCGCATGAAGCTAAGGTCAAATAAGTTTAGGTTAAAAACAAATTTTTAAAAGATAAGCTTTTACTTTTTTCTTTGGCTTTAGCTTCATGCGAAATAAATATTATTTCGTTGCAGAAGGTTGAATGTGGTATTGGTATATTTTAAACTTGCAGTAGTGAGTAGAATAAAAAAAATAAAAGCTGATCTTTTAAAAATTCGTTTTTAACCTAAACTTATTTTAACATTCTTCATTGTCTAAACACCACCAATACAACGAATTAATTCTTTAATAACCTCCTGGCAGCCACCGAATGACAAGTGGAGGTAGATGAATTCATTTCTCATACCTAGTTATACTAATATAAATACCAAATTTTTCCCTTTTAAAATCCCATCTATGTGATAAAACAAAGCCGGAAATATACGTGAATTTTTAAAATTTAATGTGATGAAAACCTGCAGTTCCAAAATCATTAGAGGTGTTCCTGCGTTATTCCTTTAAAATTATGCTTATCTCATTGGTATATAATAACTTACAAGAAACAAATGAAGCATTACCCAATTCCATTAAAAAAACAAAAAATTCTAAAAAAATATGAAAATAACTTGAAAATCCATTTTTTCTTTCACATAGTCCATCCAGATTGGACTAAATTTATTTTGAAACATTTTTCTGTACCATCATAGACAGTAATCACAGTAGAACACTCGCACAGATTGGATTTTGAATAAAATATAGTTGTTCTTAGATCCAGAATGAAAAACTTGGTGCTTGAGAGTTTTCACAGAACTTAATTTGAGAAAAGTTTCATTTTTTATAGTTTGTAATTTCCAGATTAATTTTGCCTGATTGAGAAGATTATAGAAAATTCTAATTTTCACGTTATACTTATCTGACTAATTATGCAAAATAAATTATCTGAAGGTAATGAAAATCTCCAAAGCACTGGTATTTCCATCCGATGTCCACTTGTAAAATTTAGCATTGATTTTTGGTAATAGATAATAGTCTTTCTAGATTTTCTTTCATACTTCATTCAAGGTTTTCTTATTTTATAATACTTGGTGGTAGCCAAATTAAACAATTTCCCTTTACTATCTACAAAAATTTAGTATTCATGCCTATAATATACTTATGCATACTTATGAAACTGTATTCAGGGATGCAGATGTTCCCCAATTATTTGTTGTTTGATGAATAATCATAATAAACCACATATAGTTTTCCAGTTTCTAAAATTTATACACTTTTCTACTGATATAAAACAGATCCATCGCCCTCATTGAGTTTCTTAATATGGTAATAAGGATTTTTGAGACAGGGCTTTTCCAGAGCCAAAATTTCCTCAGACCAAAACATATTATTGTTTTCTCTTCATTTCACAGATCTTATATATGATGATGTGGATCAAAGTTGATGTTTCTTCCTTTTTTTCCCTCACCTATGAGAATAATTTTATTGTGACGACAAAAATGAAGAAATTAGGTTTTTCGTGATTTTGGTTCTTAATTTGCGTATTGTTGTGATAGTTTTTTTCATAATCTTTTTTTTATAATATGGAACTTTGATCCAGGTGCAGTTCCAGGCCCAGAAAAACCTTTAACCGAAATACTATCTGTGCTTCTATTCTACTATGATTGCTGTCTTTGATGGTATGAAATAAAATTTAGAAATTAATTTTCCAAGTATTTTTGAATTTTTTTTGAATTTTTCTTGTTTTTTAAATGATGTTGAGTAATACCTCATTTGTTCAATATATGGTGTGCATACCCATAAGATAAACATAATGTTCAAAGGGCAATCCTGGATTACTTCTGATGATTCCGTAAATTTAGGTTTTTATAACATTAAATTTTAAAAATTTGCATTTCCGGCGCCACTTCATCATATAGATGGAATTTTGAAGGCTGAAATTTTTATCTTTATATTAGTATAACTAAACATGTGAAATGAATTAATCTCCTTTTACTTGCCATTTTGTGGCTACCAGGAGATTAATAACTAACCTTTTGGCTAAAAGACTGTCTAAATGCCCACAAATATTATAATAATTCCCTTTTTACCTATCATCGAGCACCCTTGTTTTGATCACCAGAACTGCTGCTGTCGAAGAAGTACTATCTGTACTGAATATATCAGTCGACTGTAACGGAGTTCAAGAGAGATCAGATTCTTGACTGTTACCTAACTGAGCGGCATCTTCGCGTCCATCTATAATAAATTTCCTGTTACTTTGATGTAAAAAGTTCATAGTTCATTAAATAACATTATATTTAGCCTAAGCCTTATTTTGCTTTCTACAAAATCTGGAGTCGCAGATTCAACAGCCATGTAGATGATAATAAATTATTCAGTAATGATATTCCAATGCCAATCCTTGCTGTTCTCTTTATCTACCGTTCCAAATAAGATTGGTTATTGTTGCACTTTGTTACTGGTTCTGATTTTTGCTCGTATTAGTATTCTGTATTTCGTTTCTATTCTGACTTTATCGTGGCGAAACATACATTTTTTATCCTGCTGTTTCTCGATGATTCTATTTTCCGGTCCTAATTTTCTTGTTGACCCTTTTCCAAGTCTTTAGGAAATCGTTTGTTGTGTAGTACATAATTACGCGTATTAAAAAGAATGGGGAAAAAAGTGTTGAAAATTATTCTAGTTTGGCTCGAATTATAAAATTACTCGAAGGTTAGTTGGTAATTATTGTCCATTCATAAATCAATTAGGTTTAATTAGTTGTTGGTTCCCGTGATGAATGTTTGTTATACTGACGCTGTAGGTGAACATATGAATTGTTTTTATTTTCTCGCTATACGTTGCGAATTTTTCAAAATTTTTCAAAATTTTTTGTTTTACGATTTTGAAGTGCCCTTGAAATTGGCAAATTGTTACAATAAATATACTCTTGTGAGGAAGAAAATTTTTTCGTTGTGTCACATTAGGAAATAGATGTGAAACTAAATATTCCTCGTCGGAACCGTTTCTATTTTCAGTATAACCCTTCGAAAATATTAATATTTTTTTTACACATTTTTTTATACTTCAAATTCGCATTTATCTATCAACGTATTGAATTTATAAAGAAGAAAATAAATTAAAATAGAGCATAATAAAGTTAAAAATTTTCTTAGTAATATACTTATCTAATTTACTGAGCAGATGTACACATTATCATAGAAAGATGAAATCTGAAGTATGTTAAGATAGTTTCGTGACCAGCCGTAAATATATCACATCAGAAAAGTTCAGTCATGGTAGAGTGAAGGAGAGGAGTTGAAGCTTTAAAATTGTACTTTACCTTCAGCCGAAAAAAATCGCTTAGGGGAGCGATCCCACTAAATATTACGCCGTTTAAGTCACTTGCGCTTTTCACGTCACCTTTTACTTGGCATGAAATCGCTTAAGAATTTCACAGAACTATCCGCTAAATTAAAGTTTTCTTAAACGGCGTAACTGGCTCAGATGACTAAAATCGTTAATGGAATAGCACTGAAAAACTGGACAGTTTATGAATGTTTTTATCATAAAATGGCGAACACGTTGAAAAATTGAAAAAAATAAATTGTAACCTTCGTTACGACATAACGACGTATTGATGCACGAAATTTACGTACACCAATTTTTATTTTTGTGCTTCACGTCAATTTATGGTCATTAATGCGTTATGAAGTATTTTTAGAAACAATTCTTCCAAACCGAGTCATTCGTATTTATAAATTCGACGTTTATGATTTTTGCATAACGGTTTGATTTATCTTTTCTTTTTTATTTTATTATTATTACTCATTTACCTGCTTGTGTATTTGTTAAGGTACATTATACTGTATATTTTTTTCTGTCAATATTAAGAAACGGGGAAATTTAAAATATAACTAATTTTTGTCATGAATTCCACGGTTCATATACACATCACTGTTCATTAGAAAAAAGGAATTCTCCAGGTGTAAAGACAGTAGCCCTAAGATGTTTTTTTGAAAACCATCGAAAAAACCGGCTCCTTGAAAATTTCAGGAGTTTAAAAATATTCCAGATCAAATCTGAAAGAATTGACTGAGTTGGTTAGAAATATCAAGTTATTATACGCTTCGATTGCAGTTACTAACAGAACAAAATGTGACATACTTCTTGTCCTAACATCTAGGGACGCTAAAATCGTGTTTGGTTTTTCTCTATTATCACTTATGAATATGTTTGCTTTCTTAAAATAAGTTTTGGCATCATTGTAACAATGTGTTCCTTCATACAGGGACGTTCAGAATAAACATATTGGTAACAACTTTAGTAAACATGTGGTATGCCAACCATAGTGGTAACATGCCACAAATAAATCCTCGTTGGCTACACAAAATTTTACCATACACAACTTCACAAACTCACCTGAACTCATTAATCCTGTAATTTTGGAACAACCAAAGTCAAAATTTTTATAAAACATACGGATTCTGACTAGAAAATCTTGCCCAAATAGCAGTCAGAGTTACCAAATTTCAATTTCTCCTGTGTATTTTTAATGGAGTTATGTACACAAAAAGACAGATTTCCCTAAGTCATAATCTTTTGCCCTAACATCATTGTGAATCCTGAAGTCACTTAAAATACATGAACTTACCTGCAACATTACCACCTAGCCTAACATGTTGTTCTTACCAACAATAAAAACAAAATGTATGAATACAAAATCATATATAAATAAGTAAAAGATTTACTTTCCAAATCCAAATAAAAAAATACGAAGTCTAAACTAGGATAAAACATAAGGTTCAACCAAACATATTAATAAAATAAAATTAATCGTAAGTACAAAATAAACAATGAACATACAAAATATGATACTCATACCAAGAAGAACAAGAGCAGAAAAAAATGTGAAAATTGAGATGATCAACTGAAAAGCTACAAAGGACAAATCAGGTGATTGTGTAACTTTCTGATTGGCTTGTATTTCTCTCTCTTTCGATAGAAAAATCTAAAGAGAAGGGAGAAAAATGTAAATTAATCTGTTAGAAATAAGTTTAAAATAGTTTAATTCCAGAAACACTAGAATTACTGTTATGTACGAGTAAAATCACACGTATTCCTCAAACAGAGCACACCTAAACTATTCAGAATAAGATAGTTGTTCACTCCTGTGAAGCTATCACTGTGTTTAGAATAAGCACGCTTCTTTCACCAAGGTTCCACTTTCATAACCTACTCTCGAGATGGTTAAGTATTTTTACCCAAATGATTGTTCACATACTCGAGTGAGTTGGTTGGAGGATTTAAATTTAGTATCAGGAAATGAACCAATTAAATCACAGTTCACACACAAGTTATCCCAAACCATTCAGAATAAAAGTAAAGTAACCAAATAATCCAAACACAAGCAAGTAAATTTTTGAGGAGGTAAAATTTAACTGGGTTTTTCTATTATGAATACACTCCGGAGTACTCAGTGTGTAGATCCCATTAGGGATGGAAATTGTTTTTTTTCATAGACTTATATGTATTAGGTATAAAAGCATATTTAAAAAAATCTTGTTTTTAAGCTAAACTTTTTTTTATTATTGCTTAAGCTCCAGGCACCTACAAAATGCCAAGTAAAAGATAAATGAATTCATTTCACGTACTTAGTTATATTAATATAAGAACCAAATTTTCATCTTTTAAAATCTTGTTAATATGATGGAATTAAACAAGAAATGTATAAATTTGAAAAATTTGATGTGATCCAAAACCTGCAATTCTGGAATTACTAAAAGTTTTCTATGGTTTGCTCATTGAACATCAGATTCATCTCATTGGTATGTAACAAGTATATAGAACAAATACAACATTACTAAACACATTTTTTTAAAAACATACGAAAATTTGAAGAAAATCTGAACACACCTGGAAAACTCAATTTTTCTTGTCCACAATTCTCTAGATGGACGAAGTGCATTTTTAAACTTTGTTTCATACCGTCATAAACAATAATTGTAGTAAAGTAGAAATAAAGATTAGATTTTGGATAAAGATGATTTTGGGTTTTAATTTGTATACTGCTCGATCATAATAGTTCCACATAGTATGTGATAACAAGTCATTAGCGCCATTTTTGATTGGTCTCCCATTTGGCTAGTGTGCTACCAACCACAGCACTGACGCATTTGTGAGATTGCTTACAACCATCTTTTTGGGTCTGGTAATTGGTGCAGCTGTTTTCTCCCCTACATCGTGGTGGTCTGTATTTGTTAGGAGCATAGGGGTGGAGGTGAGAGTGTGGTTTTAGGGGTACCTTAAATTCCAGTTTCCTCAGCATTGGGGAGTTTGAATTCCCCTGTGCCCAGTATGACAGAGTGAAGGTGGAAGTGTGGATGGGAGGAGGCCTCTTGCCCCTTAAGACTAGCTTTGGTGGTTCCTTAGTTTCCTGTTGGGGGAGCTCTGGCTTTGGTTTTGCCCTGGTCAGTGCTCTCCTTTCAGGAGATTTTTGAGGTGAGATAATAGGTGGGAGAGGTGACGACATTATCTCGAGGATTTTATTCACCGGGAATTTTTCGCTGTTGCAATTGTAGAGATGTATCAGCCCCTTTACCTCATATGAGTTGAGTCCCCACATAAATTAATTATTATTATACATAGAAATTGTAATAAAATTCTTGAAGAACTCAATTTTATCCACTATAAACTGACACTTTTATGCATCATAATATGGCTCATTAAATGTTTATTTTACTTTCATCGTTCAGCAAACTCCCCGGTTCTAACAAATGTTTCTTGTTTAAAGAAAAAGATCCAAAAAGTGTGTTATTGAAATCTGAATAATGTGTGATAGGTTTTTTGTATTGGCAGTTGAAGGAAATTAAAATTAGCTCAAATGGTGCTCTGAATACATTACTTAACCACTTATTCACAGTTTCATTCATTAATTTTACGTCATCTTTGTTTTCATTTTGCTTTTAGAAATTGAAATTGTTGTTGCTGAAAAAGGACGATAGCTGCGTAAACAGTTTACTATCACATTTACGAAAAATAAATGACCATCTGGGCAAGACCGGTACCCGTTTTTTGACTGGCGATACGATGTGCTGTTTTGATTGTGAATTGATGCCACGTTTGCAACACATTAGAGTTGCAGGTAATTATATGCGAATTATAATGAGTCTGGAATTATAAGATAAATCTCTGCAGCGTATGTGTCATGCTTGTACGATCTTATTAACTTATGCGGCTGGTGAGTGTAACGTGAGCTCGGAGTCTGAACTTCACCGTGTCGTGTAAGAACGTATTTATTTTGAGAAAATTTGAAAATATCAGCAATTTAGATGCATGCCTCAGTATTTGTCTTGAATGTTAGTATGTTTCCATCGAAGAATGGAAAATTTCATCGAGTTTAAAAATGTTCGTCTTATTCGAGTTTTAGCTGTTACTTTTGGTTACTATCAACTTTCAGTGGCAGAGTTTATATAACTAGTAATGTTACAAAGCTAGTATGCTTTTCATCTGCACTGAAAAACTAGCCCGAACGCACAGCATAATTATAAGGGTAACACTACAACATGTCATTTAAAAAATTTAAGTTTAATATTGCAAAAATTCGAATTTTTGTCACTATAAAAAATACAAAAGCGATGGAAATTATTAACGCAAAATTCATCCTCTAAATTCGATACACATGCGCCATCATAGGTCTGTTCTTTTGGCCAAAAAAAGACAAGATTTCTTGCACTAGTTCATAATTAAGGTATGGGAAAAATATTAATACAAAAAAATTATTTTTTTCTCCTCACGTTCCACTGAATAAAGAATTCAATAGTGTTATCAGTCACTGCATCTGTGCTAGCAAAAGTCCTTTGGGCCGGCACAAGCCATTGGCGCTTATGAGTTTATAAAGAATAATTGTAAAATATATCGTTGCAGTTTACTAATTGCGCATTTCTCGGTTGGAAAATTCAGTAATTCTTAATGGTGTTGTAGGAAATTCGAAACTTCTGAGTTATCTCTTAAAATCAAAAATAATGATTTTTGTTTTAGAATTTTTTAGAATTTTTTATTCTTTATTGCCATGGTTAAGTAAGTAATCCTGATGACTGTTGTGAGTGTCCTAAATTTTTGTAAAACAAAAAACATCAATGCTGCCAAAATTGTGTACATGGAGAATTCTACGGTCTCATTGTGTAGTAGTGGTATTCTCTCTTGTCATTCAATCTTACATTTTCCGAATATTCATTCAAAATTCTGGCCACCTATAGCTATAGAAAATTTTATTATATCAAAATGAGAATTTTCTCTAGTAACAACTTTTGAGAAATTGTTATCATATGGTAATGACTAATGATAGTTTCTGTGGCGATCTTTGACTTGAATACTGGACCAAAAAAGCTCCATAAGCCCCAATGTATCTCGTAATGTCAAGACATGGTGGCATAAAAGTAGGCAACTCGAGTGTACTTGATGCGTACTTTCAATGTTTTGCTTGAATTCACAAATTTAGAATAATTTGATAAGGGTCGTCCCCTGAATTCACAAAGATAGCGTACATAAACGTAATTTAAAAGTACGTCAAATGTTACGCAGTGGTTGCCTATTTAGTGTCGGCATGTCTAAACACACATTGTTCTTTACTGGTCCAGTACTATGTAGTCAAAAGTGGCGACAATATGCATCGTCCTTGCTT
This sequence comes from Ericerus pela, assembly GCA_011428145.1. Taxonomy (NCBI): domain Eukaryota; kingdom Metazoa; phylum Arthropoda; class Insecta; order Hemiptera; family Coccidae; genus Ericerus; species Ericerus pela. Next base: position 842,970 of record WOFM01000448.1, read on the forward strand.
CACATAATAATATGGTGTCGGTTTTTGTGGACGAAGCGGAAAGAAAATTAATGGTCGCCACAGTTTTCATAATTAATTAATGATCGAACATGAAAAATTCTTCGCGCGGTCGTACTCGTATATTTCATTGAAGACTAAAATTTGATTGTCTCTTTTTACTTTGCCAAAATATTTTCAAAGATGAGTGAGCTTAGTTATCCATAATATTAGAAAATAAAAAATTAACAGTACAAATTTCTGATAATTTATGATCTTTTGGGTCGAATTATATCAACAGACAAAAGTTAATGAATTCTTAAGTTTTGCAAATTTTAAAAGTTTCAAGCGGTCGTTTGCCTTAGTGAAGTTATTATTAGCCTACTTATAATGAAAGGCGTTTTCAGACTTCCTTATTTAAGAGGGTATATTTATATTATTTGCAAAAAATTACTAGTATCACACAAATACGAAACATGCGATAAAATATACTGAAAAAAATTTACGAATAAATTTTTCATTTTTGTGTCAAAAATTATTATTTTTTTGTGAAATAAAAAATTATTCCAAGTTTTAACTAGCACGATTTTAGAAAATAATTCGATGGTTCTCTGTCTTGCAATGACGAGAATTGTGGATTGTATAAAAAAAATAAAAAAATAAAACAACTATTATTTGTGAAAAAAATCTCCAACATTGCAAAACCTAGTGCAGTTGTTGTCTACGTGCTGGTTACGAAAATATTAGTGGAGATATTAGTGTCCGTGTTCACATCTAGTGAAGGGAAGTGGGTGGGAGGTGGACGAAAATGGACCTTTTGCTGGAGTGGGGTTGTTTTAATCGTAAAACGAGTGTTTTTCTCGATGAAGCCTGGAAAATGAATTTTTTCAGACCATTATCAAGAGTGTGAAAGAGGGAAAATCACATTGAATAGCTAATAAGTTTGGGAACAAATTGACCAATCAAAACAAAAATTAATAGGTCTGGTTCTTGTATGGGAGGTACTGTTTTTACCAAATTTCATGACTGTTGAAAGAGAATTGAAACTTTTATTGAGATAACATGAAAAATTAGCAGCTCCAACAACCCCAGGGAATAAACCATAATACCAATAAGAACCAAATTTAGAAACTTGTTAGATATACTTCAAATCAATACCTGTACCAACTTTTGTGATTATAGTTTGAAAATTATTCTTTTTAGAACCCATAATCTGCCAAAAATGCTACAAAATCGCCCCCACCAAACATACCGTAAGGTTTATCCGTATCAAAATTTGTAGGTATTGTCCGTGATCTAAAGCACATATGTATACTAAATTTCATTCCTACCGAGTGAACCATGTGTCCGATCCGGACCAAAAACGACAGGGTTCTTCCTTAAGTGGATCCGAATATGTGATTCAAATTTCGAAACCATCCGATCAAAATTACGCCTGGGAATGGACTTAACGCAAAAGGAGAGGGTACATAAATTGAAAATGAATTTTCAAAAATAGTGCCAAAATGCTCAGAAAATCATGAAACGAAAACGTACCCATTCCCACCCTTGGGTCCGAATACTCAAACAATTTTAATAAGTAGATTTTTTCGTAAAAACTAATCAAACCAGTTCATCCAATGAAATAATATTTTCGGTGGATTTATATTTTCTCTTTTCCAATTAAAGAACTACTGTCATAACTTTGTTAACATTCCGGAAAAATTCGTGAACTTTCTGCATAGGTAGAAATGATTTTTCATTATATTCCATTGAGTTTTTTCAAATAATTTTGCAGATAGTGTGGGGAAATATCTTTCATATTATGAGAAAGATTGAGCTAACTGGACAGAAAAAAATTAACTAAATTTATTTTTTCTTTAACCCTTCTATCACTTCTCATATTTCCCACTGAAAAAAGTAAAAACTGATTTAAAGAAGACTTGGAACTACTTGCTGCTTATACAAATTCAATTTAAAAATAGAAAATTCTCTGAAAACCAAATTGGAAATTAAAAACAGTAAATGAAATATTTTCAAATTTTTACACTTTCCTATTACAGCTGTTGAAAAATCTTTTGAAATTTATCCAGATAATATACAAGGAAACCTACTGGAATTTTCTACCTTAGAATTATTTAAATATAAAATTTGTTTTTATGAAAAAGAGGAAAATAGTTTTTTTTTCTTATTTTCAAAATCTAATCTGTCGATACTAAGATAATTTTTTTCATGATATAAAATCAGAAACATTCTGAGATGAAAAAATTATAAAAGAAAAAATCTTTTATGGTACCTCCGAAGAGATTTTACCAAATTTTAAGAAACCCTAATAGGAATTAATTCGAGTTGAAAGCATAAATACTGTTCACAGCTCACATGAATCAATTAATTTTTTGCGGATATTGGCCAGAATTAGTCCAAAAAATATTTTTATTTCAGAATATTTAAGAAGAAACAATGTTAGTTTTTAAATACAAGCAGTATGTATAATGTGTAAATCTAAAATATAAGAAAGATCCAGTGTATTTTACTAAATTCCTTTTGTCAGTTAGATATATGAGGGAAATTTCTTACCCTGTACAATTTAATTTGCATTCAAATAAAAAAATACTCAAGAATTCCAGATTAAATTTTTCAGAGACCAAAAATAAAAGTTGAAGATCGGTCTGTATCATTATTTGGGAAGTCCTATCACCAGTTTTTTGATACTAAAAATTGTTGGATACAATATTGATGAGATTAAAGTAAACAAAAGTTCCGCTTCAGAATATTTGAGAAAAAGAGTTATGTTCAGTTGCTTGAGGAGTGTATTTTATAAATAGAACTTTTGTTTTCCTCAATCTAATTAATTTTGAATCGACAGTATTTTATAATCATAATACTTGTAATAATACTTTCACAATAAATAGTGCACATCGTAGATATTACATTTTTATTTCTGGTTCTAAAATATTTAGGGAATAAAAATATCAGATTCTCAAGTATTCTTTTATTTGAAAGAAAATTACCCTGTACAGTGAGATCAATTTCCCTAATATATCCAACTGATAATAGGAATTTAGTAAAATGCATCGGATCCCTCTTATATTTTATATTCATATGTTTCACTGCTTATACTCGGGATAAGCCGTATTTCTTATTGAATATTCTAAATCAAAAGTTTTTTTTTTTTTTTTGTTTTTTTTTTTGTAATTCTGTTTTTTATTTGTAAAAAATTAATTGATTTCTCTGAACTCTTGACTAGATTTCAAGTGAAATGGGAAAAAAATTTGTAATAAAAAATTCAGGTAGTTTTCAGAAATTCTGAAATAGTATTTTTCTTGATAGCCCAGTCAAAATTTCAGTGTAAGATATTTCTCACATTCAAATATTAGGTAATAGGAAATCAGTTACTATTGCATTCTCTTTTTCATTTCACGTTTTGAAATTACATTCCTTGTACTATTAAACTATGCTCTTTTTCTCAAACATTTTAAAGTTACTCTTTTGTTAAACTAAATCTCAGAAATCTTTTATAAAAATTTTTTCAATATCCTGATACTAGTAGTAGGACTTCACAATGGATGGTGTACAAGGAACTTAACTTTTATTTCTGGGTTCTGAAACATTTTGGTAGTAAATATGTTGTAATTATTTATGAAAATTTTTTCTTCGAATGCAAATTAAGTTCAACAGGGTCAGAAATTTAGAGAATACATCTAATTGATAGAAATAATTAAGTCAAATATTCTGGTCTATCCTATATTTCAGATTCATGCGTTATACTACTTATACATGGGAACAACTTTTTTTTCTTCTTGAATATTCTGAATTAGAAATATTTTTTTGAATAATTCTGGCCATCATCCACAAATAGTTAATAGATTCATGTGAACTGTAAACAGGATTTAAGTTTTCAACTCAAATTAATTCCTATTAAGGTTTTTCAAAAATTGGTAAATAGCCTAGGAAAAATGATTTGGAGTTGAACATGATTGCAGGCAAAAATTTTTTCACACAAATCCCTTCCAACTGATGTTTCAATAAACATATCAAAAGTCCAGCTCAATCTTTCCAGGAGCCATCTCCCCAAGGGAGCTCAGTATACCACAAAAATCTGTTTTTTTCAAATACTTCATTAAATATCTGTATGTATATTATAAAAGTGAAATGGTTTTTAATGTCGCAAGTTGACTCCAGAACTGTTTAACCGATTTAAATAAATCTTTTACTAAATTAATTTTCCTGATCCTTTACTGGTTTAAAATCAATAAATTTGAAAATCTATCTAATAGAAATTGATTTATTTTTAGAAATAATCCCTCAAATAAATTGTGTGTCTATGTGTTTAACAGCTACAAACATTTGTAGCTGTAATTTTGTTTATTCCATTTCATTTTTTGTTCTTTAACTTTGGAGTTTTTGCAGCTGTAAATACCTATTTATGGCTTTGATTTTGTACCCTCTATTGAACTAGATGATTGACTGATGCTACATTGACAGTCCAAGTCCATATATGAAACAAGTCGGGAACTGTTAGTATTTTTTTTAAATTGGCTTTTCAATTCCGCAATATTCTCCTACTAGTTTCATGTTAAAAACTATTAATAATTATTTATATCTTCAACAAACATATTGATCTATCAATTTTTTATTACTAAAAAATTTTAGCCCTATCTATTTGATAGTTTCCTTAAAAACACAAACAAAATATTTTTTTCAAACATTTTTCATTTCCAGTTTTCTCAGAATCTATCTATCTAATTGATAGGCACCAAACTTCTATCAGACTTGAACCGGCATAAGGATAATCTACGGTGAAAGTTTCAGCCCCATCATTTTTGTTATTTTCTCACAGTAAAAATTGCTTTTCCAGAAATTTTCCAGTTTTCTCAGAAATTAATCAACCAATGCGAACCAAACTTTTTTCAAACCTGCTCCTATATAATAACTTCCTACTATGAAAATTTTAGGCCTATCCGTTCCACAGTTTTCTCAAAACCGTGAACACAAAAAGAGAAAACCAAAATTAGAAAGAGAGAGTTTTTTAATTCTCATATATTGTTGGCCATTTAATTTACTTGAAATGCTTATTTTTTATTCATTTACTTACATGCACAACTAAACAAATGAGTGAGGAAAGAGAAAGATTTACTTCTCCTTCTCTTCGCTTATGTAGCATTATGGACATTACATTATGGACAGTGTGCTTTTGCCTATTATATATATTAATTTTCTTATTCTCCAAGTTTGGTATTTGTCATTTTGCAAGCATCTAATGAAAAATAAGTTGGGTTGGTGTTGGTGAAATTTTCTAAATGAGAGAAATTAGATATTTTCATAAGTGATTCAGGCCTAAATTATACCCCTGTCAAAAAAAAAAGGTGTACAATACTTTTTTGTTGATTTTTAATCTTCTTTCAATTTTGTTGAACAATTTTTCTCCCACTTTAGATGAAAATTAAGTGAGATGAATACAAAAAACTGCTTTGTGTCACCCTTTTGACACCCTCCAGGATAATCTCGCATACTTTGCTTTAGGGCTTTCAGTTAGTTTTGAAGGATGATAAAGCGGATGCTAATTAGCTTGGGTTACTTCTATTAAATTTTATGTTCTTCAAGTTTGTTTTCACTGGAGTTGTAGTTGTTGGCTTTATACATAAAAAATGCTTATAAGCTACCTTTACGCTTTAAATATCAGAAAATAGGCCTACTTGATTTTAAATGTCAGTATTCATCTGTTTCAAATTTAAATCATTGTTAGTAAATTTTTTTACTTAGATAAATATTTACAGCTCTTTGTTCAGCCAACTCAAATTAGGTATCAAAATGCGATTGAGAGTAACAAATATTTTCTCATCTGAAATGTGATGGTGCAAGTTCTTGACTAAAATATAAAAATAGTTAAACTCCTCACCATGAGCTTCCTCTTGGGGGTTCAAAAATTCTACTACTTTTGTATTTTACGAATTTCTTAGATAAATACATGTTATTCCCACTACAAAAATGTTTCAGTAAAAATAAATTGTCCCTAAAATTTAAAACAAAATAGTTTTAGTACATTATTTTTGTAATTCATATAGGCTGAGATACAGGGTAGCAAAGAAATGAATTCTTTTCAAAACCATAATAATCTACATTATTTTCTGATGAGGAACCTTAAATGATAATAGATATGAAGATCTTCAATCGAATAGGCAGTGGATACCTAGCTACTTTATTTCACCAACCTTAATGAAATGTGTTATCATTATGAAATCCATTTGTGGGTATAGATTTTCTACACATGTGTAGTAGGTCTTTTTTCATCTGTTTTCAGATTATAGTTCCCAGACCCTAAAAATACCCATACCCCAAATGTTTATGCACATACACTACCTATACCTATGAAACATAAGTTAACAATATTTGTCAAAACATGGAGGGTATCTTTCTTTATAGATTGGAGTTGAGTAATTTATTAGTCTGTATTTTGGTCAAGTTTAAAGATGGACCCATTCCACCCATAAGGTTTTACGTGATGGCTATTTACAGTAGGAACAGGGTATAATTCTTTACAGATTAGGACAAAATTTTGCATGTGCCTACTTTGAGTCTATATCTTGGTTAAGTTCGATGGTGGACCAAATCATCTCATTAGTTTCCAAATTACATCTTTTTGAAATTTTCATTGTAGTACAAAAATATTAAAACCTATAATCAATGCAAACTGAAATTAATGAACATAAATTAAAATTATATCTATTCTACGCAACATCTATCTTTCCAACTGGCATGTTATTGGCTTTTTTTCTACTCGGATAAATATTAACAGATTTTCTTTCAGCAATTAAAATAAAGCTTTAAAATAGAATTAAAATTAACAAAAAGTTTTTGTAAAAGGTAATGGAGTGGTCTACTAAATAAATGATGAAATTACATAACCCCTCTACCATCTGTTTTATTTGTGGAGTTCAAACGTGCCTCTAATTTTAGCTTTTTCATGTTTTGTAAATAAATACACAATATACTACAGAAATACTTCAGTAAGAAGAAGTCCCTAAAATTTAAGACAAGCACATTGCAAGAGAAAATACGTTACCACTCAGCTGTGTGAAACTGAATTAATGTGCTAATCCGTTATATAAGGAAAATTTATTGAAAAAAATTATTGCTTTTAAATTTTTTCACAAATAAGGTTATGTATAAACCCTACTCAATTACCTTACTCTGAAATAGCTTATGATCAAATTAAGGATGCAGCATTGCAAGTGTTGTTATTGAATAATAATACTTCTCCCAGTACTGACATTTTACTCACATTTGATGTCAGTACAGGCAAAAATAGGCCATTCCTTCAGAAAAAATATTGTAAAATAGCATTCTGCAGTGTGCATAACTTATCATACTCCATACCCAAATGTACTGCTAATTTAGTATCATCAAAATATATTTAGCCTCGATTAAAATCTGACTGCAATAAATAGGGTTGGAGTTACCTTAATTGCGAAAAGTCCAAAGTAGGAAGACATACTCACTCATTCACCTCTCAAATCTTTTAAACAATCAGAGCAATTTAAAACAATACACATTGACTTAGTGGGCCCATTGCCCCTTCCTAAAGACACAGATACCTTTTGATGATGATAGACAGAGCAACTCATTATCCAGAAGTAATTTGTCTTTATGAGATGACAGCTCCAACTGTAGCTGCCAGGTTACACAACACCTGAATTGCTTGATATGGCATACTTGAAGTCATAGTTACAAACCAAAAACGCCAATTTTAACGCTGGCTCTTTAATGAGTTATCTCAAAAGCTTGGTGTTCAACTCAGTCATGCCATAGCTTATCATCCTCAAGCTAATGTCAAACTTGAGAGATGGCAAAGAGCTTTAAAAGCATCCATTATGACTTACAATACAAATAGATGGTTTGAAGCCTTACCAACAATTCTCTTAGGCCTCTGATCTACTCTCAAATCAGACACAGGACTCTGCAGCACAACCAGCATTTGGTAAAGAGCTACACCTTCCAGGATAATTTTTCACTGAATCGAAAGAAATTAGCCCTAAAATAATGGTTCAGAACATATGAACAAATGCAAAAACCTTCCTCAAACAGATAGTTCAACATGACCAGCCTAAGGTTTATGTCTCAAAATGCTTATCCACTACATCACATTTCACTAACAGAAAAATCACCAACAAATGAAACAATAAAAAATAAGAAATCAGTCAAATTTTCTGATAATATCATAACAAAAATATATGACCCTTTCTAACCAATAAGCCCCTGAAAAAGAGGCAGGCCCTGACAAAGTAAGAAACTGAAAAATCAGCATCCTATTTGTAAGTCTAAGCATCTAGTGTACAGGAAATGAAATTTCTCTGGATAAATTAATATCCGAAGACAAAATAGCAACCCACTAAAATCTCAAACTTTGTTTTGGTATAACTTAGTTGAAAATAAACAGAATTTAACCAGAAAACTTTCATTAGATAGAGAACTTTGATAGTTATCCCCTCTACAAATAGAAAACAATCAGATAAGATGACAAACTTACACTGTAATTGATAAAAAATCTCGCAACAAAATTATTTGCTTTCTTACTGTCACCTAGACTAAGACTTTGATTTTCTTGTACTTTTTCCTGTTTTCTAATAATTTTGATCATCTTTGTGCATATTGTATACGTGCAATATTTCTTTTTCAAAAAACTACCTGTTTTTTGATCTTTTTATTTTTTGCAATGTTCTCTACAAATTAATTAAAGTTATCTGCCCATCTTGACCTGCAACTGGCTTCCACTTCGAAAGAAATTGTTGACGACATATACAATATGCAAAAACAATGCCTTTTGGAGCACAAAAAAGTTAGCCAAGATCAAAGAAGAATTCTTAATGGATATGGACATGACACCTTTGGAGAATATTGTCAATAAAATAACTTCCAAACTCCCACCAGTTGTCACGAGTCCTAAAACACTTGAAAAGACAAAATTAACTGCAGACTCTAAAGCTGTCAACCCCTATGAATACAAATAGGATTAATGCAAGATCCTTGTTTGTGTAGTAGGACCCAGATTTTGCAGTACCTCCTCTTTCTCCAACTCCAACCATCCTAACACCTCAATATGTGGTTTCTGAAATTTAAACTCACCATTACTGACTGTACACTGACATAAATCCTCATCCCTCCCAAAACAAAAAACTAAATCCTCAATACCATCTTTACCAACAAACTAATTACCAACCACCTCGAAAGGATACCAAAGCCACAAAAATTATTTAAACTGACAGGCTTATCCAATACAATCATATGAATGCATGAAAGTAGCCATTATCAGTATGCTAGTAAAGTAGGAGTGGGATCAATAACAATGGTGAACTCAGACTAATCCCCAGACATATGATTAATCATTCTTATAGTGCAAAATACTGGGGGAGTAGCTGTGGGAATTAGACTCTTTGTTAGAGGTTAGAAGCTTTGCTACCATTGCAAAATGAATAATTTTGTGCACTTCATGTTAAAACAATTTCAAGTTTTTTATACTTACTTGTAAAATTATGCAAGTATGTTGCAACATCCTAACCATGATGAATCGATAGTTCACATCTCAGATGATGTCACAATCTTTCTTATCAGTGCACGTGCCATATTTTACCCATTACCATAGCAGTGATAAAAATGTCACAATTAGTCATCACACTTACGTATGTATTCTTTACATATGTGTCTTTGTGTGCATGTAAGGAGTCTATACATACATATAAGCCTACAAAATTGCCAGTGAGTGACAAGGTCTTGGCTCCCCCATATTTTGTATATGATATGTGGTGAACACGCAATAACTGCAGAAAACCTTCTGTTGTTGGAATGTCTTCCATGGTATAAAGTATTCTAAAGATAGTTTTTTGTAGTTTTTTTACCTGAAACCAGCAAAGAAATATTGATATATCGATATGTTTATGAGATATGTTGGGACTACCAATCCTCTTCCCATCACACTCCTGCAAACAATTGACATTAATCATACAAACTGTTTTACAAACTTATACTCCTAGCTACCAGAGGTGAGATAACATTTCAATTTCATTTCTGTTAACTGTAACTTACTGACCTAGAATGGTACTGTGATTGAGTACTGGTATTCAATAGGCAGATGGTTTATTAGGATTCAAGTATTAGTAACTTACAGATTTTGGTTTTGTTCTGTAAAATTATTAAAGGTTCTTATTTTGTTACTGTTACTTTGGTGGTAACATTTCTTAGAATTTTTGTTTTGTTTCATTAATGTTAAGTTATGTTACTGCAAATTCAAGGTTGGGCAAGGACCTCATTTTACATAATTCAAATTTTTGTATCAACTCCTTTGCAGTATTTGGAAAAAAATCAAACTTTAACTGAAAGTTAAATCTTCCAGTTTCATTAAAAACAAAAGTTTATTGAAGGTCTGAAGTACAAATTAATAAGATATGCAACAAATAGTTCCAAGGTGAAAAAATATGGAAAAAATTGATTTTTTAGAATTAACAGAAACAAAACAAGATTTTTGGTTTCTGTTATGGTAATGGTATTTAAAAAAATGAAAATGGTGTTAATGGTATTGATCATACTTACAGTCTAATTTTGTTAACATTATTAAAATTTTCAATAACGTTATAGTAGCATTATTTCACTATATCCAGCACTTAGGTATTTTTTCAGTAACGTTACTAGTTGAAATACCATTAAGTTATGTTACTTGATTCGTTTCTGGTTCTGTTATCTCAACCGTAGCAGCTACACTGATTCTTGTTTCACCGCTCATTTGTGAGAGTTTGTATGTATTCATTTTACACATACTTTCTAATATTTTGTGCGTTACTTACTTCCTTGCTACAATTACACACTTCTGAGATGTAATTTCGACATCTTTTCTTTGTGTATAACATCTTCGAAATCTGTCAACCTCAACCTTTTGGATATTGATAACTGTCGTTACAAACATTGATTACCATCGATATTATTTCACAGTTTTTTCAAATATTAATTGAAATTCATTTTTTTTTTTTGTGAATTATTGATGAAAATTGGTAAACTGGGTTTTCTAGCGACGTATTGCTTGGCTAGAATTTTTTTTAAATTAAATTTATCCTTCCTTTTTCCCTCCTTCCAAGATAAAATTTTACCGCCATGTACGTCACTGAAAAACAACTTGTTTACTCTGAAATCTGTTTCTGGCCCATGAATCTTCATTTTATGGACGCCTTTACTTTTTGACTCTTATTTCCACTGCATCAAACTTTTTTTTTTAAATTAGATTCTGCCCTCCTCTTTTCCCTCTCCATAAAAAAACACTGAAGAGCTTCGTCACTGAAAAAATACGTAGTTTAGTCACTAATCAGTTTCTCGCGCAGAAATCTTCAGCCTGCGAGCTCCTTTACATTTTTCATCCTTATTTTCACCCTTCCAGTTATTTTTTTCAAATTTCAAATTAAATTTTAAAGGCTTATAGTTGAAATCCTTTTAAATGAGACTGGTATCAATAAAATTGGTCTAGTAGTTCCCGAATTGAAAAGGGTGCAAGAAAAGTGCTTGCCTATTAAATACACAGATACTTGGCAAAAAAGAATTCGCTGTCTCCTACGTTATTGATTGTCGATAAATGTTGAATTGTAACTGCTATCATTTTTATTTTAAGCTCCATCGAAATACGAATGTCAAAAACTTCAAATAATTTTAAAAGTATCTCTCTGTGCTGCATAATTTCGTATATGTATGTATACCATTTACTGGGCCGTATCGTAACTAATATTTATGGTATGGATGTTTCAGGGAAATATTTTATGAACTTCGAGATACCCACAAATCTTACGTTTTTGTGGCGATATATGCTACACATGTATCAACTAGATGCATTTACACAGAGTTGCCCGGCCGACCAGGACATCATAAATCACTATAAACTGCAACAGGTAAAAGCAATCCGTTTACTTTTTGAAGATTTTCGTTAAAGGCTACTTAATAAAGAAAAGACCTTCAGTCTCTATCAGCGGCAGGTTTTTTTTTTGGTTTTTTTTTTTTGTGGGTGGGCTAACACTGGCGGCCAACAAACAGAAAAAAAATACGTACTTGTAATATTTAATATAGCTTTATAAATTCCTCATTATCAATATTGTACCGACATCAAGATTCCGGGAGGTGTCAATCATTAAATTTTCAAATGATTCTTCGTTAGCTATTACTGAGGGATGGAGTTATGAGGTTTTTTGAGCTCGGGGGGTGTTTGAACACTCATATCTTCTTACAGTTCCCCAGTGAGCTAGTGAATAGTCAAAATTTGATGCAAGCAGGTTTTAATTGTTGACCGAAATTTTTTTTATTAATTTCACATTCTAAGAAAAAATCTGGTTTTCAAAAATCATTAATATTTTACAATTTTAATGCAGCATTTTTTACTGGAAACACAGGTATAAAATTACTTGAAAATTACTTTATTATTTTTTTTTGTCATTGTTTCTTTTGAGAAAAAATGATAAGACCTTCTGGCTCCTAGTAAACTTTTATACAAGGTCATTTTCGAGAAGCTAGTAAAATTATTTTCATTTAAAAAAAATTTCGTAAGTATATTTTTTAAATTGTGATTTTCTACAGGATGAAAAAATTTTGAATAAAACAGCTATTGTCTATTTCACACCAAAAAATTGTTGCAAGGTAAAAGCAATATCACAGAAGCATAAATAACAAAATTATTTAACATTATTATTTAAGTTTCACTTAAAGAAGTATAATTTTTCAAAAATTCTTAGTGAATTTAAAAAAAAAATTATGAAACAAGTTTATCTTGCTGGTGTGTAGGAATGTTGACTGGGAGCCAGGTGGTTTCATAATTTCTTGTCAAAAGGAACAGTGTTCCCAAAAAGTGCAGAAGAAATTTTTGTCAGTCAACAATCTGCTCTTCTAACAGAACATGCAATCTAAAACTTTCATGTTTCACCACTTCTCCTCCTCTCACTGATAAAATTCAAAATTTCCACCTATAGCTATAGAAAGTTATGGTTGCTATTGAAAACATGACTGATCGTTTAAATTAATGAAATGAGGAAATTACCCTCACTATCTGTATTCAGTACACTCGAAATTTCAGAAACAGCTGTAGATTAACCTTGTAGTTTCAACCTTCATTACAACTTCTTAATCTGCATTTGTAGTAGCACTAGCATTCGAATCGTTTTGTTCTTGATCTTTTTTTTATACGCTTTTATTCTACTCACTCAATTTTTTGAAGTACACTGGATGACCAGCTTCAGCGCTGCTCTCACGTTTTGCGACACACGCACACATACACTTATATCCGTTTTTATCAGTTGTTTTTTCAATTTTTGTTTATTTAAATTCTTGAGAATTTGATTGGTGAGAATTTACCTTCGGTGAGAACCTTTCATAAAAATTATTTTAAAATTATCTTTGCTGAAAATTCGTTTGTCTTTTAAAGTATTAGAAAAATACAACTATTGGATTCAGTGCAGTGGCGGGACCTTAGGGCGGAACCTATGGAATAACGGCAATCCTGAGTCATAGATCACGAATACATAGTTCACACTGTACACTATATATATATATATATATATATATATCCAATTTTTGTTCATTTCAGCCCTTTTTTCGGAGTCAGTGGAGTCTCCACTGTTCGATCTATGGCAATGAAACGTCAGGTAGTGTTAAAAGCCTTCATGGGCTACACACTCATGTTAAAAATTTTTTAATTCATCTGCTAGTTTCGGAGGAAGAGGTTCTCAAAATGTTACAAACCCACCTTGTTGTCGTCATGATAATTCCCGTAGATTTGAAGATTTTGGCTTGAAATTTTTATGACAATTGGACTATTAGGGACTGGTTTAGTATTGAATGTGAGCGAAATCGGTTAACCGGTTTTCGAATGGTAGCTATTACAAAATTTGACCCTTCTGGAAAATACACACTTACCGCGTGGCAGAGATTTTTGAAAGATGGAATGTAGCTGTGAGTAATCTTGTATGGATAATCGGAACACCTCTTGTATTTTTCTATTAGCATTTTTACTCGAAATTTATTTTAAATGGTCATTTTCCCCGGATCCAGTATTAGGACCTTTTCTTACTCATCACTTCAGTCGGTGACCGGTATTAATGAGAAGACAATTTATTAGGTACTGTTTTTCATTAGTAAATATTATTAAGGAAAAATGTTTGTGGCTATTATGCCTTCTAAATGAATTTTCTTTACTCTGAGTACCAGGTAAATTCGCAGATGTAGACACTATATATAACCTAGATAAGTAAATTTCCTACTTTCGCTACATTGAGCATTCACCCTCATGGTGTTCCGTGATGTTGCATCAATTCCCCTGTTGGACGGAAAAACAATGCATTTCATGTGTAGGTGTGATATAAATGAGTACACTTGTGTGTGTAAAATGCCGTCCAGTTTTTTGATGTGATAACTGGAAGCTTAGGTTACTGAAAACTGTTAAGTTACTTATTTAGGTTATAGAACCTGGTTCACTGAGTGTTGCTCGGATGTGGAAAATAGAAAAAATTTTGTTAAATAAATCAAACTAGAGAATTTCAGAAATATATTTGTAGGTATATCCTATTTTTGTATGTCTCAAGAATTATAGTCTGCTCAGAAGGAGCGCCATCCACCTCTGGCAATACACAGAGAGGCGTGTGGTGCAGGTAAAAAAGAGAGAATGCTCTCATGCTCAATGACATGATGTAGTTAACAAATGCACCATCAACTAATTTCCGATTAGGATTTTCATCATTATCATTGTCAACTAGCATGAGAGTACCTTGGCCTGCTTGGCGCTTCTCATTCTGAACAGACTATAAGAATTAAGATCGCAATATTTAACTCATTACTTCATTAGTCATGAATCATAATAATCATAGGCAGCTTCGGCCTAGCAAAATTCGCTAATAAAACCTTTCCTGTCCTTTACTTTGAGGGTTAGTCACAATTTTTCATCATTTGTTGTTATCACTTGCTGCTGATAGATGGATTGAGATGCTCATATATCTGTTCAACGAATTTTCTCAAACTTCAGACCTATTTAGACTGTTTTTCATACCCAAAAACCTGTAAACTGTTATTTTAATCAACATTGTCAGTCTGGTTCCTCAGAACGCGTTTACATACATACCCATATTTATACATACATACATACATACATACATACAATTATTGCTCGTATTGTAGTGTAGAAAGGATATAGTATATACGTCTGTGGATAAATCTTATTGAGGCGTCTGAAAACAATTTACTCAGTGTCTTTCAGGACGAAATATGTGCAAATATATAAATGTCCTATTTTCACTTGCTTTTTAATATGCATTTGTAAGATATTATGTTTCCCCAAATATTTTTTTGTAAGTCCATTTCTCTTTGAAAAACCCTCATACACTTCTTGCTTTATTTAATGTCATGTCGTCTATTCTTTCTGAGACAGTTTTTGATCATATCGGATTACATAATTAAGTATGATAGATTTTTTGTGAGGTAAAATTTTTATCCGATAAGTATAATATTTTAGTTTATTTTTTATTATCACCATATTTTGAGTGTCAGTTTTGCTTTGAAAATACCTACAATCACAGACATCCCTCATAGCATCTGACTTTGTTTCTAACTGAGTCATTTCTGATTCTCAAAATTCAGTAAATCTCTCCATTAATTTAGGGTTTTAGCATTTAGTTAGCTTTTTGAACAGACCTACATGAGAGCTCTATGTGCTTATATCGTGAGAAACATGATGCATTGTGATATGTTTTTTAAACAGCTTTACTGAACTTCGTTTGTGAACAGACTTTAGACTTTATAACCATAACTGGGTTGCACCCTACAGTCATCTGGTTTTATCTCCATGATTTTTAGATGGGGTAACTGGATAGCGGTGTTACTGCTACAGTTATCTGTTTTTACCAGATGCCTCAGACCGAGGTAACAGGTTTGAATTTGGCATTCATTTTTTCATTTGACCCATTCCTTAATCCCCACGGGCTTCAAAAGAGGGCCAGATTCTCAATTCACATACTGTATTGTGTGATACATCCTTGGGTGTGTTTTTGAGGGTGCTGATTTCAAATTTGGCGTTCATTTTTTCATTCGACCCATTCCTTAACCTCTGGGAGCTTCCAAACGGGGACAGATTTTGAATTCAGGTATTGTGTCATATGATACATCATCTGGTATATTTTTGGAGGCGCTGATTTCAAATTTGTCATTCACTTCTTATAATTTGACCCATTCCTCAACATCCAAGGGCTTCCAAAGGGGGACAAATTTTGAATTCATATATTGTATTGTGTGATACACTATCATATATGTTTTTTGAGGTTCTGATTTCAAATTTGACATTTATTGTTTCATTTGGCTCATTTCTTAACCCCCGGAGGCTTCAAAAACAGGCCAAATTTTGACTTCTCATATTTTATTATGTGATAAATCACCGGGTATGTTTTTTGGGGCGCTGATTTTAAATTCGGTGTTCATTTTTTATTTAATAATTTCTCAACACCCAGATGCTTAAGCATGGGGCTAAATTTTAAATTCACTTATTGTATTTTGTAATACATGGTTGGTTGTGTTTTTTTTTTTTTTTTGAGGACTAATGTCAAATTTGGCGTTCATTTTTTTATTCTATCCATTCCTCAACCGCTAGATGTTTAAAAAGTGGCTGAAATTTCGAATTCATGTATTGTATTTTGCAATAAATCAACCAATATGTATTTTGGGGCACTGATTTCAAATTTGGCATTCATTTTTTCATTTGACCCCACCACAACTCCCTTAGACTTCAAAGGAGTCAGATTTTTTGACTACTAATATTTTATTTTGTGATACATTATTGGGTCTGTTTTTTGGGGTGCTGATTTCAAATTTGACTTTTTTTTTCATTTGACTCATTCTTTGATCTCCGGGGCTTCAAAAGGAGGCCAAATTTGAACTGTCCATAATTAATTGTATACTGAACCACATGTGTATCTTGAGGTTTTCATATTGATTGTTGGGGAGTGAGTAAAACACAGAAATAGAATTTCTATGGTTAGAAATAGAAATTGATCAATAGGTCATCATTTTTGTTTTGAAAATTTTTTAAATGATTACCAGGGTCGGCCGCGGGATTTCCTCTAGGTGGTTTTTTGTTTTTCTCTACCTAAGTGTAAATTCAAATTTTTATTTTATTTTATGAGCTCCCTGAAAGTCACACCTTAGGATTTTTTTGAAAGATTCCCTTCTCAGATATGGACCCCCTCCTTGTAAATCAAATTATTTTAAAAAGTTTGAAAATGAAAATTGAACAAGTTAATTTGAAATTAAAAGTTTTATACATTTTTTAAAATATAGTAAACGATGAGGTGTTTCTTAAAATGAAAGCAATGATGGTTGAATTGCAGCAGCAGACCTATCATGTGAAGAGAATACACAATAAACGAAAAATATGTTCAACATATCATCGAATTTCGAGGAACCAGTTTGAAAAAAAATGAAGTTGTATTATTTTATATGTAAAACTTCCCACGTAATTAGAAGTTTGTTTGGGCTCTCAGTTTCCATAATTTTTCATAGTTG
This sequence comes from Ericerus pela, assembly GCA_011428145.1. Classification (NCBI taxonomy): domain Eukaryota; kingdom Metazoa; phylum Arthropoda; class Insecta; order Hemiptera; family Coccidae; genus Ericerus; species Ericerus pela. Next base: position 860,484 of record WOFM01000448.1, read on the forward strand.
TCGCCTTTTCTAATTATGCTATTTTTCGAAACAATCTGTGACATTTTCCTTTTGAAAAATATTTACGTTCCTCTTGATTATTATTTTTTATTGAAAACATGCTAAATTTGTAATCATGTGTTTAATTTATAATTTAAACTATCAGAATAATTGAGTTCATGTTTGACGATTTATGTGTTTTTTTTCTTCTAGGGTATGAAAATGAACAAGCACGAAGAATTAGAAACACCAACATTCACGACGTCAATTCCCGTAGAAATCTCTTCCGAAGATTAGAAAAAATATAAAAAAAATTGCAGTTTTCGACGGTTCTTGGGCAGCAAAAAAATTAAAAGAATTAAAAATTAAACGAAAAAAATAACACATGCAAAATATGTTACCATTCGACATTTACAGTATCGCCTCTACCGAAAATACGCTGTAGAGAAACATTGCCAGTATTTGATTTATGAAATATATTTAATGCAGAATATATATGCATTGACATATACCTAGTAAAAATATTTGTTTTTTAATCCAGTTTTATATTCCATCAAAATGATAGCTGTAATATGAGAAAATATTGTATGCATATTTTCTCTCTAAAATTCAGAATATCGTTTAATTTATTAAATTACAGTATTCCAGAGAGCTTATGCGCTTTTATGCATCAATTAATTTGTGTATTATAGTTTTTTCATTTTCTTTTTCTATAATATAATTTTCGTTAATTAAAGTTCTATAAATGTCTTAAGAGCGAGCCGTGATTGACGATTAATGATGTGGACAAGCGTCGATTGCACTACAACTGCGAATCGACGATGTTTTTATGAATAATTCTTCGGAGTCTGCAATATGGTGTCTGATTACTGCATCTCTGTAACCATTATTGTTGTTCTATTTATAAAAATCAGCGCTCGAATTTAATATTAAGATTAATCATGTAATTCTTAAAATGCGTGAATTAATTAGTTACAGGAGAAAAAAAATTAATAAAAATATTATGCACCTTCTTTTTTTCTTTTATTATTATTATTATTATTATTATTATTATTATTATTATTATTATTATTATTATTATTATTATTATTATTATTATTATTATTATTATTAATTATTATTATTATTAGATTGAGATTACATGCGTCAAAATTATTCTGAGTATGTAGGTACGTTCGGAGAGATTTGAAAATCATTTTATTGTATATGTAGATAAAAAAATAGAGCATTTTGATCACGGTGAATTTTAAGTGCTCTAAAATAAAATCAGGGAAATCTGTACTTCTATACTCTACTAATGTATAAAAGGGTTTTGTATGTGTGTATATAATGGATAATCTTTAAAAACTGCTGAACAGATTTGTTTTATTCTTCTTTCATCATCAAGCTCATCTTCTTGCCCATAAAATAGGCTGCTTGTTATTATGATTCTTTCGTAATAACCTGAGTCGCCGTCGAGGGGGCAAAAGGGGCGATTTCCCCACAACCTTATTTTATTTTATTTTTCGCTTGTCACTTTGAAAATTAAAAAAAATTTTAGTAATAAATATGCGACAGTGGGTTTCATATATATGCTAAATTTCTCAAATTTTCTAAATTTTCGAAGAGACAAAACAGAAGAAGAAGTCATCAAATATTCTTTTTTTCCCTTTGAAGAAATCCTGGCTACGCCCCTATAGCTGCAGTACTATGAAATATGTATATTTTTAATTACTTTCATTGTTTCAGTTGTCAGTTGAATGATGAAAAAAGGATGGAACCAAAGAGAAATGGAAAGAATATTGTTATCTCTGGCTCCCCTTTTTCTACATTTTGTCATTTTCTCTCTCTTTGAAATACTGCAGTTTGAGTTTGGTATTTATTTTTAAAGTGAACGGGTCGGTAAAATTTAACGACCAATAATTTCGTCTTAGTTGGTAGTATTTTGGTAGGGCTTTGAGTATACATAACGTCATAACCAAGATATACATGTATACTACTTCGTTACTATAGTTTGTCCAATGAAAGATGATCCCTGCGCCTTAAAACAGCATTGCCAAATATCACATTTTCACATATGGTAATCGTATAATTCGTATTCCCGCATATTCCAACTGGCAATAACGCATAAATAATGAATGTAAAATTTTACAGCAGTTGAGGATTGCATTGCATTTCTAGAATCAACTATCATTGGATGGACTAAAGGTATGATCGATCATTTTGTTAGTTTGTTAGTGTGAGTAAAATTATGTCACACATAGAAAAGCAAATACACAAAATATTATTCTACTTCATACTGAGTTGATTTTATGTGTGCTGGTGTGTGTGAGATACATCACACATAGGAGAAGTAAAATCCTAGTAATATGCACAATCATCCAAGCTACCTAGTAAAAGTCCATATACCTTGGTACAGTGATGAAAATGTAAAGGCAGTATATCTCTTGTAAATAAGCATAAATGGACTTCCCATTATCCTCTTAGGTCTTTGATCTGCTCCACAGTGCAATTAGCATTTGGCAAAGAGCTACGTTTACCAGGGGACTTCTTCACAGAATCAACAGACGTTAGCCCTAAAATAATGGTACAAAACATAAGAAATGACAACAATAAATTTCTTAAACAGGCAGCTTGTCATGCCAGCCCAAGATTTATGTTTCTAAACATTTTACCAATACATCACATGTGTTTGTTAAAAATATGTGTGAAAGTCATTGTGTTTGTGTTCCAGTGAGATTTATTTTTCCTTTTTACTACAGAAATAATGCTAGTTAAAAAATTTCCCAGTAAGAATTAATGAAAAAACCGAGGGGGGGTTTGTTTAGTTGGTTATTATCACTACCATTTGCGATACTTGACACAAACAACTTCCTTCATTCGACCCATTTGCAGTTTTTTTATGGAGCAAAAATGTCTTCTCGTTACACTGCAGAGCAACGTGCCCATTAAAGTGGTCTTCAAATGGAAATTCCCGAGCATGTCCGAACCTAACAACTCCACAATCAAGAATGAAAATCTTACTGTAACTCTGCAAGATTGAAATTGACACGTTCACATTGAAATTGGCAATTTATTTCTCACTGATTTTTTCTGAGTTGCATAACACTCTTATATATAGGAGTAATTTTCAAAATTCAAATTATCAATGTTATGCGTGGGAAATGATCAGAGAAGATTAGTTTCGACATTTTTTATTGTGCTTTATCATTCAAAATGTTTTAATTTGAAAATAATAATTTTTATTCAGTTTTTTGCTTTTGACTTGCATTAATTTTGGGTCACCCTTTATTTTATAGCTGTTTGATCTGTGTGAGATAAAAAATGTTCATCATAACCAGGTAAATTTTGTCATTACAGGTTTGAAGATTATTTTTTTACACGTTTGTATGACATTAGGAAAGTACATTTTTAATTTATCAGAAAGTAATGGTTTTTTTTTTTCTATTGTGTATGAGATTATACATATTATTGATAGTGGAATGTAGAGCAATTACATTTGTGTGTTTTTTCTGTCTATATATTTTATTCATATATTTTTCTTTCTTGCATCTTTTTGCCTTTTGTATTTTGTGTTTATGAAACAATGAATTAAAATTAAAATTAAAATTTTTTATGAAATTTTCAATGTTTTTCTAGATTTAACAATTTTGACTTTGGTATGACTTACAACTTATTTTGCTTGGGAATAAACAATATTATTTTTATGTGTAAAATCCTGTATCTTCAAGAATATTTTCAAGTTTGTTTGATCTAATGATTTTGTTAAAATCTCAGCTAATTGATCATTTGAACTGACAGATCACAAATTAATTATTTGGCCTCAAGTCCTTCTAAAATTGAATAACACTTAATCATGAAGGCGTAAGGTTTTTTTTTTTGAAAGTCATCTGAACATATTTTTTGTGCTGAAAGGTTGTCCTCCATTATGTCAACTGTAATTTTTTCATTAAAGATTTCTTCCTGTAAACTGTGAAAGACTTTAATATTGTCCAGACTATCAAAAATGGCTATAATTTCTGTGGCAGTGCTCAGTGAAGTATAAATAGTTTGTTTTGCACAGTTTCAATCAATTAAATCTCTATTAATAAATATCATATTTCTGCAGATTGACTTTTCTTTATCTAAATTATGAACATTAATCATCCACCTGTGGGACATATGAGGCATCTACAAAAGCCTGTATTCCTTCATTTTTGTGGTGTAAGTAAGGGAATATTGTTTATGGAATTTATGTTTTTAAATATTCTGTGAACATAATTTTTAATTGTTTTGTTTGATGAATTCTGAAAGAGTGAAAAAAAATTAATGGGAAATTGAATATCAGGTCTTGTTAACTTAGCTAAATATAATAATACATCGAATAAATCTAAATTGTATATCATCTTTCCCATCTGAAATTTCATCTATTTTTAAATTGATTTCTATCGGGGTATTTAAAAATTTAGCATCTATCATGCTATATTTTTTAAACATTTTATCGATATGCTTATATTGTATTAATTTTATCGTTTGTTCTTTAACATTTTTCAGTATTTTGAATTGGGTTATTAATTATAGTGCGAGTAAATAGCAGTTGATTATTTGAGCCAATTAATATATCGTCCACATATGTTGAGAAGTATATTATACATTTTTCTGATTTTTTGAAATACAAGCATCTATCAGATTGAAATCTTGAGAAAGGCATTTGTTTAATATAGGAATCTAAAAGATCATACCAAGATTTTCTCTGAGGTTTATAATCCATATATTGACTTTTTTAATTATAATACTAGATTTGACTGCATATTAATATCTTCAGGTCTTCTGACAAAAATTGATTTAGTTAAAGGAAAGTTTAAATATGCAGATTTTAAATCATACTGCACCAAAAATAATTTATATTTGTCAACAATTGAAAGTAGCCATCTTATCATAGATATTGGAGCAACAGGTCCATGTGTTTGAATTATATTGTATTCTGTTTTTCCTTGAAGCCCCTTGCCACCAATCTAGCCTTGGGTTTTGGATTTCCAAATTCATCAAATTTAATTGTGAATAATCATCTTTTATCTTTTAATTTTTGTTTATTGTAATCAACTAGTACCCGTACTTTCATGTCCTCTAAAGAATTAAATTCATCATTTATGGCCTTCAACCATTGATCCCTTAATAGTTTAGTATTTATTTTCTTATATGTTTAAGGTACACAATCCTTAATGAATTGTCTATTATCATTTTTATTAATATTCTCAATTATAGGTTCAATAATATTTAAACCATTAATATATTCTGATGGTTTGAATATTAATGGTTTGTCAAGTACTTCTAGTGATTTGACATTCACAGTTACGTCTATTCTCACATCACATGCTACATATGATTTTGTATCAAAAGGATCCCTAAGACAGTATCCTGTATTTGTATATCCTATCAGAATATTCTTTTCTGCCCTATGTCACAATTTTTGGTAGACTTTTTGTTTATTACAAGTTTTTGCCTTAGTTGTATTCTGTTGCTGTACTTCTATAGGAATGTATTTATACACTAATGAGCCAAAAACTTTTAAATTCTTCAAATTTTGTTTTTTACCACAAAATATTTCATATGTGGTTTTATTATTTTCATTAGCTTTTGTTGGTGATCTATTTATCAAATATGCTGCTGTAATTATTGCGTGACCAATATTTCATGTCCCTACTTACAATGATTAAGATAGCTTTTACTCTCCTGATTAGTGTTTGGTTTTGCCTTTTGGCTACACTATTTAACTCTGATGAGTAAGGAACTACGTAATCAAGAGTAATACCAGTTTCTGAACAAAAATTGTGCATCCTAGTATCTACATACTCCTTTGCATTATCACTCCTGATCCAACCTATAGGGTAATCAGGGAAGTTATTTCACATAGACATAACTGTGTTTTTAAATTGGTCATAGTTGATGTGAGAAGAGTATATTTCAAATAGTGATCAATGAATGTAAGAATGTATTTTTGATCAGCAGTTGAAAGGGTAAAAGGTCCCATAATGCCAGTTAACATGATTTCTAATTTCCTAGTGGGCTTACTTCTTATCCTGTTATAGTCTAATCTTAAATTATTTGCAATGTAACAAATTTGACAATTTTTATAATTGTCATCTCTGCAGAAATTTAAATATTCGGGTAGCCCAATGGATAATGTTTTTAATTGCTGAGGTGTCTTGGATTTAATGTGACTTAACCTTCTATGTAGTAATATTTTTTGTATTAGTATTAGCAATGTGATTTTGTGAATTTTGACTTTGTACATAAGTACTATTATCCTCACCATCAATAATCCTCACCATTAATATTTTGGTTTTCATCAATATCACCATCTACAATAATATCATTGTAATGATAATTCCATATCATTTTTTAACTTAATAGCCTTTCTAAATTACTCTTGTATTCTATAAATATTGTGTGTATGAATGATTTGATTCAAAGCTAATTCCCAGAATTCAAGTGAAAGACCACTGTCAATTAACATTGCTCTGATTTTCATTGAAAGAGTATGATTTAGATATTATGAAACACAATTATGTTGAGGTGTGTCTGGGGGACACATTTCAACAATTATTCCTTCTTCTATTAAAATCTATTTCATTGCTAAGCTGATATACTCTCTACCGCCATCAATTTGTAGATATTGTATTTTAGATGTAAAATCACATAAATGTTATATCTCATGACTTTAATGAATTCAATAAATGCTTCTGCAACACACGTCTTATCTTTAATACTAAATGTCAATGAATATCTCAAAAAATCATCTGTAAATGTTACAATATGAACACTTTTCTGCCAAGTTTCTATTGGTCTAATAAATTCAATTAAATCAGAGTGAATTCTTTCTAAAGATTTTGTTGAAATTTCTTTTTCAATGTTGGGAGGACATTTTGTCATTTTTGCTAAATTGCATACTTCACAATCTTTAATTTCGTCTATAAAGTTCATCTTTTCTAAAAGTTTTTAAGTTTTCTTAGCTTGTTCAAGATACAAAAATGAAGCGTGTCCTAATGTTACATGAAAAAGAAAACCTAATTTCTTTCTTATACTTTCATTTTTATTAATCTTCTAATGTAATGCTTACACCTAAATCAAGGTATTCTTCTATACCTTCTTCATCTAATTTTTGCATGTTGGGAATGCATTCATTTACATAATCATGTTCTTTAGGAAGATCAGCTTCACCTTCAGATTCAGATCAGACAACTATGTAAGAGTGTTCATGTAGAGTTGGGTTTTACTAGTTGAAAGTTTTTGACTAACAGAAGAATTTTGTTTATGTTTAGTCACATAGACGGTATTTTTGTGACATAATTTTAAATCTAAGAGCCAATAATCTTGGTAATTGTATCCATGAAGAATTATTTCCCCAGTTTTCTTGTCTACTATTTTACAGTCATTTTCTGTGAAAATAGCATTATATCCTACTTTAGTTATTTTGTGAAGTGTGAATAAATTATCTGACATATCCCTAGAGTAATTTTAACATTTCTTAATTCAAGAAGGTTACCATTTACATCCTTAACAAAATAATATAGACCCTCAATGGGTTATCCCAACATTTGTGCTTTCATTTTTATTCGCACAAGAAATGATTTTTGGTTTCTTGATACTTTGGATGTTTTTCATTATAGTCCTAAATCTGATATAAAATAATCTGCAGCACCCTTGTTGCTCAAGAAACAAATTTCATTTCTTGATGATTCATTAACATATAAATATTTAGTATATTTAAATTTGGTTCTCAATACCATTGCTCTACCTTACTTTGTGGGTGTTGGGGTTCTCAAGTGTGACAAACTTCTAGATGGACCAGAGTTATTTGATTGTGAATGTGATCCACTGCTTGTGGACAAACTAGATGAGCTGTTGTTTCTGGCTGATTGAGCACCATGATGTTTCATATGGTGCGAATGTTTTGATTTTTTGGAGTGTAATTTGTGCTTCTTCTCAATTATCTTAGGTGCTGGAGTTTCATTTCAGTTTATTGGCTCAAGCCTATGGTGAGCACTACAGTCTGCTTCAGTATGTCCCCATCCGTTACATTTATAACGTTTACATGGGTCATCGTCTTTCTTTTTCTCCCTTGAAAAATTAAATTTACGTTTAAAATTGACAGGTATTCGTTTATTTTTGAATGGTCTGGTTGCTTTTACTACAGCCTTATCTAATTTGTACTTATTATTATGTTCTTTTAGTAATAATTCCTTTTCCAAAGTGATGCCTTTGGCTTGTTCGTAGGTAATATCATTGATTATTCTACCATCAGAACTAATTTGTTGTTTATCAATACACTGAATTTTGATATTTGGAAATGGAATTATCATGTGATTTAAGAAACATTCTAGTTTAGATTTTTCGGACCAACTGTCACAATTTATGGATAATTTTTTTGATAATTTTTCAAATTCTTTCAACCATACTTTTAATTCTTTAAAATAATTAAACAGGGTTTCAAAGTTGTTCTCAGCAATAATCATCGAACCTAACACATTGTGTTACAATTTGCTCCAAATAATTTAGAAAAAGGTTGAGTAAAAAATATAAAAAAAGGTTTGTTAATTTTGGATTTATGATATCTGAGATTGACTGAGACAAACGAATCCCCCAAAAGTTTACATACACAATAGTAAAATGCACATAAGATACACAAAATTAAATATATATATTACCAAGTTGATTTATATATTCGTGTTTCTATTATTGTTACAGCTTCTCAGATCGAAATTAAAGTTGACCAGCAATGAAGATGAAATCCCATGTTAAATTTAGCATGATGTTGAGCCCAGAAGAAGAAAATGAAACAGCTTGAAGATTTTCAGCACTCACCAAGATGTTGAATTTCATTTTCGGTTGTTTAATTTTGTTTCAGCTTACTCATTTTTCAAAATTTGATCTGAGCAGCCTAAGTCGGAGTTGTGTATAAAAAGAAAAAGATTAAAATTTTGCTGACTTATTGGCATTATACAACTTTTGTTTCTTGATCCTTCGTCACGTTGATCACCAGCGGAATTTATCCAGTTTCAATCTTTTCACCACGTTGAACAGTTCAAATGATTGACACTCCAAAATTCAAATAGAAAAAAATAGCAATCAGCGAATCATTCAACTCCCTGTCGAATATTTGCGAATAAAATAATTAACACCTGAAAAAAAAATCACCAGTATCACATCAATTTGACTGAGTTAACGTTTGAGAAAAAAATCACAAGAAAAAACCACATTTTGCTAACATGTGAGGATATTATTAAACTAAGGATCGTATTATTGAGTGAAAATAACAAACGAGTTTACAGAAACAACATTTAATGGACGATTAAACAACGATAGAAAGTACAGTTGGTGTTATGGGTAAAGAAACGACGAGTTCCCCACTAAGACATAACAGTGTGTACAGGAATAAGATTATGAATGTTACATATTAGAGTTCAGTGTTGCAAGGTAGTGTGCGAGATATATGAAGTTACATGGACTCCATCCAACAATTATAAATATAGGAGAATAATAAAATGTGGAAACACCAACAATTCTGTACATAAATAAATCATATGACAAAAGATTCATCGAGGACTGTATAGCTCATATTTTCTTTACATTTTCATTTTTTTTCTCTCATAATCTATCCAGATGATTCGAATATTTTGTTAATTCCATTGCACATTTAAATAAACATGCATTTCACAATGATACCTACATGTTGCAAATTACATGTTATTTTTAATATTTTAATATATTCTGTGATTAATTTTTCACAACTTTATGTTACCATTTGTGTTTAACAAATTATTATATTCTTTTATTTAAATGTCATGTCATCAATAATTTTGTTGGGATACGATTCCCTCACTCCATCACAAATACATAGTCCGAACCCAGACAAACACTGTATATAACATAATCATAACTTTCCCGCTTTTCGTATGTGGCGACACTGATCACTGGCTTAACGTTTTTTCCGCCACTGCTCGACGGAGACTGTTCTCCGTTTGCCAGTCGTTGTCATAGTTATGTTGTGATTAAAACGTTTTATAAAATTGCAGTTCGTTTTTACTTCTTCTGCACCAAAAGATCATAACTCACCTCAATATGGTAGGCAGAGCAGAAGATCGCGAAGTAGTAAACGTAGTTGAAATGTGTTAATTGTGTAATTAATTAAAAATTATTTTATTTTACGCAAAGTGAAAGGGCTTAGTGCCGTAAATTACCTCCACACAAAGTGGTAGGAAGATAGAAATAGAAAGTAAAGTTCTTTGTAAAAGTAAAAGTGCAAATTTGAATAATTAAAAAGTTCGAAGTGAATAAATTCAAAGTAAAATTGTAAAAATCAATGAAAACGGAGTTAAATTATTGAGTGCCGATGAAATAATCAAAGTCGAGAAGTTGGAGAAAGCTAATTAGATTTGAGAAATCCCGTGGTTTGGTAAGCCAGCATATCGAGTCAAAAGCAATTGGAAGTTGTTTTGTGGTGTTCCAGAGAAAGCTGAGGACAAGAAAATTGAAAAAGTCGAGTCATTCTGGTTCCAGTCATCGAAGTCAAAGTCCAGCGGATGTAGAAAAGAAGAAAAACATCATAGAAAAACGCCAGAAAAAGATGAAAATACAAAAGATAAGTTAAAATTTAGATTAATTAATCGTTATTTTGTGTTTTTCACCCAAAAATTAATTGAAAAATTTGAAAACTCATAAAATCAGCTCATACTTTGGCATATTTTCATGAAAAATCTCGGTCAAAATTCATACAAAGTTGAAACTTGAAAGGTTGTTTGAGTTATCCTTTCGAATTTTATCTTATTAATTCAATAATGCAAGAACAGGAAACTTTTTGTTGAGTTCATTGCATTGAATTCAACAATAGAAAATCTTGCAAAATCATTAATCTATGTGACAAACTTTTTCATGCTGTTATACAATGAAGTTGCCTTCAATAGTTGAAGGTTAACAGATAATAATTTTCTTTTCAGTAATAATTGTCTTTATAATTTTTGATAAATAATTTTGACTTGACATTTAATTTATGTTTTAATATGTTCGACAGAATATTTTCGTTCTGGAACATCATCTCAAAGATCAATTGACCGACTTTGAATAATTTGGGCGATAGAATTTGAACTAAATCAATCGATCATACATCAGAAATAACGGCGAAGAGATCAATCGTCGTCATTGGAAAGTAATTTTTAAGAAATAATTTTAGAATATTAATTGATAATTGAATACTATTTATTAAATTTTTATTTGCATTCCCTATCGAGTGGTTGAGACCGTGTATTGCATTATCATGTGGTTGAGACCGTGTTACCCTCTAATTTTAAGTTCTCGTGTTTCTGAGGTAGGGTTTATATTCCTAAATCGATAAACAAAATTTAATTAAAGACAATGTCACGTTTTGACACAAAAAAGGTTTTTGATGGTAGGAACTATGACGCCTGTAGAACCACGATGGTTTCGACATTATATGCAGAAGGATTATATCCTATAATGAACGATGTTGAAACAGAAGTGCTGTTTTTGGGGCTGGATCTAAACGTTTTTCTAAACCCCGATCCTGGAAATGCCAGTCCAGCAAATCAGATGACTTACTTTTGAAATCAAGAAAAAGGAAAGTCTTTAATATATCAGGGACTAAACAATGAATTGATTGAATGTGTAAAAGACCTAAGAACCATAAACCAAATTTTAAAAGTATTAGATGAAAGGTACAAGAGTTGCACTCAAGTGACATATATTAACGCAAAACAAGCCTTCCAAAAATTTATATTTAATAGCGATGGTAACATACATAATTATTTGGATGTTTTTTCGCAATCTGCACAAAAAATAAGGGACTGTGGAAAACCTCTTGATAAACAGGAAGAGATAGAACAATTACTAATATCATTAAATATGGATTACGATATGACAAGGCTGGAGTTTAATACATTAAGTCAGGACCAGAAAACGATAGAAACACTCCATGCCATGCTAATTGAAAGATCATATAGGTTATATGACGAGAAGAAGTCAAGATATAATAATAATAAATTTCGTAATTTCAGCCAAAATAATAAAAGTCAAAGATTTCAATATGGAGGAAATTACAATAGATATAACAATAGTAATAGAAATCAGAACCACAGTCAGAATATAGATCAGGGGAAAATGACTTATAATAATAATCAACAATTAGAGATGTCTCAGAATAATAATAATAAATACGAAAATAAAAAATATAATAACAACCAAAATCAAAACACTTTGCCAAGTTCAAATATTCTAGTATGCTTTAAGTGTCATGGCAAAGGACACATTGCAAAGGTATGTCCATCAAATAAAGAGGGTATTAAACCCCAAGATAAATTAGATGGTCCTGCGCAAAATACAAGATATGGACAAAATAATAACAATAATAATAAAAAAGAAAACGACGTTCAATGGTCTATGATGTTAAGATATAAAAACTTTGAATCGAAAGTAAGTAAATATGATAATAAATTAATAAACTTAATCACATCTAAGGACATAGAAAGGGAACCAGATTCGGACTATGTCCCATTAACTAATAGAATAATGTTAGATGGTGGAGCAGTTGCTCATGTAATCTCAGACTTGTCAAAATTATCCAATCCGATAATGTTGGAGAAACCAATCGAATTAGAGTGTGCAATTCAAGATACATTATTGATTGCAGGTACTAAGTTCATCAGGGTAGAAAACTCAGAGAGAAAGCAAACTGTTATAAGACTTAAAAACATACATTACGTGCCATCTTTGAATATTGATCTTATGTTAGGGATTAAAATCACTGAAAATAGAGCGCTTGGCATTGAGCAAAATTTCTCTGCAGCGCATATATACGTCCGAGGTACGGACGAAGTAATATTTTCAGCCCCAAAAATAAGAGGCGTGTACATGGTCAAATACGAAATTGTACCAGAGTCCGCCGTTAATATTATAGAACCCCAAGATGAATTAAACAAAATATGCCCATATAATAATAACTCAAATAAATTAGCATGTATGGCTAACATAAATTCCCAAGATGAATGATGGAATATGAGATAGAAGAAGAAATAATGGAGAATGAAGAGAGTAATAATCACACAAATAAAACACAAAATAATAATACACAACACGAAGATATAATAAACTCTAATGATATAAATAATAATAATAACACACAACAAAATGAAACAAATGAAGAAAGAAACAAAATGAATGAGGATATAGGAGTCAATATAAATAATAATAATATAACAGAAATTAATAACACAACAAGTGACACACAGGAGCCTAATGAAAGCACAAAAAATACAAAGATAGACAAAAAATTAATATGGCATAGGAGATTAGGACATCTGTTAGGGAAGAATTTAAAGTTCTTGACAAAGGTCTCAAGAGGTATTCCCGCCTGAATTACTTTTTGTGATGACGAGTTCAGTCTTTGTGAGGTATGTGTAAAAGCCAACTCAAGAAGACTAGGACACAATGGAACTCGCACACGACCGGAAAGGAAGCTTGAGCTTGTTTCGTCAGACACAATGGGCCCCTTCTCACCAGGCATATATGGTGAAAAATATGTTTTAATCTTTGTGGACCATGCCACAAAATATACCTTTGTCTCTACTATTGAGAAAAAATCCATGGTTTCCGAAGAATTTAAAAAATTTTATTTAAAACTAAAATCAAAATTCCCGGATCACCCCATAGCTACCCTAAGATGCGATAACACTAGGGAATACTTGGATTCAAATATGAAATCATTCTGCGAGAACAACAGTGTAAACCTCGAGCCAGTTGTTCCATATTCACCGAAGTTGAATGCAATTGCCAAAAGGCAGAATCAGAAAATTATGGCTAGGACAAGGGCTATGCTGTTTGACTCGAATCTAGATTTTAAATTTTGGTCATTGGCTGTTGTGACGGCTGTTTATATCATAAACAGGAGCCCAACTAGGGCAAACAAAGATAACAAAACCCCCTATGAGATGTTTTATGGCATAAAACCGGACATTTCCAACATGAGAGTTTTTGGGTATCTTGCTCATAGGCATATCCCAATAGAAGTCCTCAACAGCAAGCCACTAGGAATAAAAGAAAACGTGTTAACACAGAACATCCTAAGTTAACCCAAAGATCCGATAAAGGAATTTTGTAGGATATACCAATAGTGGGTATTGCATAAGGGACCCATTAATGGAGAAATTGCACATCACTTGCGATGTCAGGTTTGACGAAACAAAGAATATAATAGAACTAAAGAACACAAATAATAATAATAACCACACGACACAATACGATAATAATATTATAGATACCCCTGTAATCTTGAATCTGTTTAAATCACAATATAAGAATTATATCGAGGACCATATTCCTCAAAAATGGGAGGATGTTGAAAACTATCCTTTTAGGGAAGAATGGCTTCAAGCCATTAAGGACGAGCTGAAATCTTTATCTGATATGGGCGTGTGGGAAGTTGTCCTAAAAGAAAGGAATGTGAGGTTAGTAGATACCAAGTTGTTTCACCACAAAACCCAACAACCTAGGAGTTCATATACCAAAAGCCAGGCTGGTTGCGAGGGGTTTTAAAGATCTCACTCACTATTCCTTAACCCAAACATATGCCCAGGTGATCCAATATTGGTTAATCAGATGGATATTGTCAATCACTAATATAGTTTAAATATTATACAATTTGATATAAAAACAGCTTTTTTAAATTCACAAATAACATACCCTATATTTATATCTTCCCCTAAAGGCTGCCAACTAGGCGAAAATAAATGCCTATAACTCATAAAATCCATATATGGACTTAAGACGTCATCAAAAGCTGATACAATCTGTTGAACTCTACAGTAGTTCAAGCTGGTTTCACCCAGTCAAAAATCAACCGATACTTGTATATTAGACAAGACAGCACAGGTGCGATGGCTTTCTTAATAGTCTATGTGGACGATGTGTTATTGGCAAGTAACCACAATGAGTGGACACAAGACTTAATAAATATATTTAATAGACACTTCACATTGAAAATAGAGAACAATCCTACATGTTTTGTCGCATTTGAGATAGAACGTGACATATCACTCAAACAAATAATACTAACACAACATAGATATATTGATAAGATTCTCCGGAAGTTCGGAATGACCGAATGTAAACCATCTTCTACACCCATGGAGACTGGGCTGAAACTTAATAAACCTACTAACGGAATTGACGACACCGAATTTAGGGCTATGATAGGGAACCTACTGTATGTGGCAAGACTTACCCGCCCGGATATTGTTTTCGCCGTCAACTATTTATCCCGTTTTCAAACATCCTCCAACAGTGAAATTAAAAATTATGTTCGTCGTATCATAAGATACCTCAAAACCATACGTGATTTTTCTCTAGTTTTCCACTCCGATCAGACTCAAATAAAAGCATTTGTCGATGCGTCGTATGCACCCGATGTAGACGATTCACCCCTAGACATAAATAACTTGAAGAAAGAGTGCTCCACCACAGGCTTCATGATATTTGTAAACGGAAACTTGCTAAATTGGGCCGTTCACTGGCAACACACGGTTGCAACTTCGTCAACTGCAGCCGAATTAATTGCATTGAATGATGCACTTGACGACATTTATGTGATCTGGAGACTTATGGAAATCATTTTCTCTGTAACCAACCCAGTGCAGGTGTATGAGGACAATATATCTGCGTCCCACATTGCATCTGGGGGATGCCAGAAACAATCCAGGTCCCTTGCGATCAAATGCTACGCCCTGTTGGAAGCCTTCTAACAAAAATTGATAGTTTTTAATGATATAAGGTCCACTGATCAAGTTGCAGATATATTAATGAAGGCACTTGATCGGAAAACCTTTCAAAATATCGTTACGAGAATCCTCCTAGCAAGTCAACTTTTTGGCCAATAGTCTTCACAGACATAACCCTGCAAAATTTTTGATATTTGGTTTTGGACTGCGGATGGGCGTCGGTCTTTTAGCGCCTATCGTAAACCGAGTGGTCCATATTTTGTTTTCACAATTCACATAACACAATTCAATAGGTTATCCGTCGCTGCTCTGTCTCTCTTACTGATATCAGCATTCCCCACACAATTTAATTGATTCCCACAATAATATATTTATTTAAACCCACACTAATAATCATAATTATATATGTATGTATTAATACTTTCCGTCACAGCTGACAATGAGGAGAAATTGATCTCTTCGACTGATTGTTTAGAATAATTTAATATTACGCATTATATTTATAAGACGTGACATAAAATAAAAAGGTTAAATGCATACCTTATGTTAATAATTACACAATATATAAGATAAAATACCAATTTGACATGTATTTGCACATTTTAATTGTACAACACTAATAAACTAGTCAACGACAACTTTATATGTATACCATTTTTTTTTCAGAAACTTTTAAATATTTTATATGTCTAATAATTTTGACTGCTATTGCTTATTTTATTTTTATATATACATAATAAGATATCAAACTTATACTCTATATGTTTGTTCGTCCATTTTGAATCGCAGGGGGGTGTTGAGATACAATTCCCTCACTCCCTCACAAACACATAGTCCAAACCCAGACAAACACTGTATATGACATAATCATAACTTTCCCACTTTTCGTATGTGGCGACACTGATTGCTGGCTTAACGTTTTTCCCACCACTGCTCGACGGAGACTGTTCTCCATTCGCCAGTCATTGTCATAGTTATGTTGTGATTAAAACGTTTTATAAAATGGCAGTTCGTTTTTACTTCTTCTGCACCAAAAGATCATCTCACCTCAATAAATTTTTTATTACTCATCTTTTTCAGACTTACATTTTTTTTTATTACCATATAATTTATTTTGTTAACTGTAGTCTTTTATGACTTGCACACTGTAATTCTTTTAAATAATAATAATAAAAATAAGAGTGTTGAGGTACAAGTCCTTTCCACACACACCTCTGGCAACACTGCTTACACAGACTCTGTTTACCATACTAATATTCTTATCTCAATATGGCCACACTGACTCCATTCAGCTGTGATTTAACCAATTCTAATTCTATCAATCCACTATGCATGCCACCATTCGTTAATAAACAATATAGTGAATGTTCATTCATTTTTTATCTTATAAAAGTTCCGTAACAACTTTTCAGGAAGTGAAATGACTTGTGTATTCGATAAGGTCTTTGCACATGACACAGCTAATGGCCTTATGTTGTATTTGATTCAATGGTCCAAACAAACCAAACCTGTGTAAATTCTCATATCATTACTAAAAATGAAAAGAATATTCCCAATTTTTAAAGAACAATGAGGTAGAAAGTAAATTACACTGTTCAGATTATCACAAGCCATCCGTATAATAATTTATAAGATTTCCACATAATCCCCAGCCTTTAAAAATGTTCTTTCACCTTTCGTCTGTACAAAATAGATGGGTCAAATTTTTTGTTTGGACCTAGTTTCAACCGATAACGTGATGAAGTCAACACATGCCTGATCTATTATACAAGACAAAATAGGCTTCAATGAACAAAAATACAAAAACGCGATTCTAAATTTACTTACAAATGTTACAGTAACAGCACTACAAATTTAACGAACAATATGATCATCAGGAAAATCAAATATTTTCGGAAATGATTTGATTTCTTCTTCTGTATATGTATTTAATGTTCTGGGCACGTATCTTAAAGGTCGAATTTGATTGGAAATATTCTCTAAAATATCTTCTGGAACTTTATCGTCGGGGAACAGGTGAAGACGTTGCATATTGTAATGTCGTCCGAGAGACTTATTTAAAGTTTTGTATACCGCTTTTTTCATAATCTGAAAAGGTCCCGCGGGTAACTTATAACTGAGTAACTGACGAAATGCGAACAAAATAATAAAATGTTTATCTGAAGATAAATACAAACCAATGTAGGATCTTTGTCATGCAATTCCCAAGCTCTGGTATAAGTAGCTCCTTTCTTATAACCAGTGTGATGATAATAAGCCCGCCAACGCCATTCCTGTCCAGGAAGAGCTATACTTTTCGTATTTATGACAACGACATGATCTCCTGTTTTCGCTGAAATTAAATTACAAATTCAAAGTTTCGAACAGTTATTATAGGGAAAATGTTGTAGAAAGAAAAAACATGTTTTCATCAACTTCACATCACAGTATGACAATATGCATGAAAAAAAAAATTATAAGATTTGCAGGGAAAAATCTTGTACGTACCAAGTGGATGATGGATGGGTTTGTAGCTGCCTTCAAGATATCGGACAATCACTTTGGCAACTTCAAAAGGATTCTGCCATCGAGCATCAAATAAATGCCATACTTGAACCATAGCATTCCATTGCTACCTCAAAAAAATATCAGTTTAAATCAAAAATGATACGTTGCGTCAAGCAACGAATTTTTTTAGTATTTTTCTTACCTTAACTCTTTCCCATGCAGACATCTGTGCAATTATTCAAAGTGAAATACTCGCAAGGTAATTGAATAACGGACGAGGTGATGAAACCTTCGGATGAAATACCCAGTTCACTTATATGCTAAGAAACCATAAGAAATAAACCGCAAGAAACAACTCATTCTAGATCACTAGTTAAAAGTTGATAAATCAACAACAGCGGAAATCTTGGAGGATACATATATGATGGAGAAGACACGGAAGAGTTTTAACACAAGCTCTGTTTGATAGGATTACACTAACTTACACCAACGTACACCGGTAGGGATACTCCACAAATAATCAAGTAAAACTTGGCGCAAAGTCTCATTACATTCCTACATTTGTGGAATTACCCTCCTGGTGTAGGTTGGTGTAAGTTGGTGTAGTCCTATCAAACAGAGCTATTGGGTTGAGTGTCCAGACTATAGATGCCGCCTGTTGGTGTACAAAGTACCCCAGACTGAATACCCCAACCAATCAGAATCAAAAATCGGTGTAAAAGTAAGGTACTTTGTATGTCAATGTTTATAAACAAATGCACGTTGTGAAATTTTCCTCCAATGAGATATTTAGTTGAAGGTACACGTGTTTGTAGAAGCCCTTTCTATAGGCAGGACACCGAAACTGTCCATGTGTCATCATATATCCTTGAAGGCAGAAATTCTCAAATTGTCGATAATTCATAGGGTTTTTACAACGATCATATGAATTATTAGTATTGGGCTTTGACTATTCATAACTAGGTGGGCAAGCACTTTCACTCTCCCTTCTTCACACATGACTACATGACTACATTGACTATTGACTTCATACTTTTTTTGTACATATACATATATTCTTGCTCGCAGTAGCATTGTTATTTGTCTGGTCTCTATGACCCACATTCACAAACATCACTTTAACCCTTTGACTATATAGCTTAATGGACTGCTAGAACTGATAAAAAATATATAAGGTTGAATGGAACTCCGCTGAAGGCACCGTTAACAGGCGTTCTTTTTACGAAAAATGACCTTTGATGATAAGTGATAGTGATTCCAAATTTACAATTCCAGCTAGCAAAAAATTAATTTTTATGTTTCGTTATTTTAGTAATTAAAATTATATTTGAAGATAATTAATTTTATTATTATTCTACTTTGTCATTGACACATGATAAAATGGCATTATTTGTAAGTTTACAGAATAATTAATGACATAAATATGTAATACTTTACTAGAACTTCATTCCAATCATAATTTTGTACCCTCTGATTTTCAATTATGCAGAACTGTTCCAAGTGTAATAAATCATGATGTACCAGAAAAGGTATAATTCAACATTTAAAAAAGAATGTTTGTGTTGGAGTAAGGAATGATACTGATACATCTACAAAAGTTTGTATTTTTCCTATTATACTTTTTCATTTATTTTTTGCTGAGCTATTTCAAGAATGTCTTCATGTTACTGGAGGATTTACATATATACACAAACTTTTGAGGCGATGGTGTTTTTTGTGGTCTAGGGACCATAATTGGAAAAACTATAGTGTAATTTTTCCGAAATTGTGACATGACACCTTCCACAATAGTTATTCTACAAAATCTTCCTAAAAAACCAACATGTGGCAAAAAAATTAATGATTCAATTATTTTCTTATTATAGTAACAATAATTTCAAAAATTAACAAAAATTCTTGATAATTCCGTAAAGCAGAGGCCCATTTCACTAATCTATACAAATGTACAAAGAAGAAAGCTTGGAAAAGCGTATGACTGGGCTAATATATATATACCTATATACTTATCGCGCCATTTGAATAGACTTCTTAATGGTTTGAAACAATTATTTTTAAATTTTTTAATCATTCTCCTGGAACTTAAGCCAACCAGCTGGAAAAAATACGGAATTCAAATAAACAAATTGAGTCAATAAAGAGCTCATTTAGGACTCACTCAAGTTCTGAAGGTAGTTCAAGAAGTTTTTTTTGGATAAAAAATCAGCGAACGATGAAGCTATTTACCTAACAGCCAAATTTTTTGGTTTAAGAAAACCTTACTACAAACTTTTCAAGAAAAAAGGAACTCTATCCAAAACTTATATTTTCACATTCTGAAGAGTTTGTCGATTAATTTAAATCATTATTCGAACGTTCCACTCATTAATTTCAGACAATAAATTGGTATAGCATTCTAATATTTCACTAGTATCTGCTTATATTGTGTTGTGGTGAGTTTCGATTGTTTCATCCAAGAAAATTAAGTACGGACGTTCATCTTTAAAAAAGGTTTATTGATAACGTTAGTACAACGACTGACGAGTGGAGAACATTCTCCGTCGAGCAGTGGCGGAAAGAATATTATGTTGGCGATCAGTGTCGCCACATGTAGAAAGAATAACTGTAATAATGTGTTACATGCAGTGTTGGTTAATGTACAGTTACGTGTTTGTGAGGTAGTGAGGGAATCGTATCCCAACACCCCCCTGCGATTCAAAACGGACGAACGAACATATAAGTAAAAAATGTGTCACATATTGCATGTATTTAAAACGAACATATAAACAAGAAATAAGCAATAGCAGTCAAAAATTATTACATATAGGTGTCATATAAAATTGCTATATATATATAAAAATGGTAAAACAAAAAATGTCGGTATGTCGTTGACTAGTATAGTGTTATACAATAAAAATGTGTATAAGTTTATATATTGAAATTTTGTTTTAACTTAAATATATCGTGTAAGTGTTAACATGAGGTATATATTCAACCTTATGTTTTAGTGTCACGTCTTATAAATATTGTGTGATTTTAAATTTAACATATATAAAAAAAACCCGTCGGAGAGATCAATATCTCCTCGTCAGCTGTAGAGAGATAATATTATTATATATATATCCTTATAATTAATCGTGTGTGTTTTCAATATAAATTTACTATTGTGGGAATCAATGGTATATATTAGGGAATGCTGATACCAATAAGAGAAGCAGAGCAGCTACGGGGAACCTATTGAACGTTGTGAGATGAATTGTGAAACGACATAAGGACCGCTTGGTTTACGATAGGCGCTAAAAGACCGACGCCCATCCGCAGTCCAAAACCAAATATCAAAAAATTTTGCGGGTTGAGTCATTTAAGACTATTGGCCGAAAGGTTGACTTGTTCGGAGTATTCTCATAACAATATTTTGGTATGTTTTTCGATCAAGTGCTTTTGTTAAAATATCAGCGACTTGATCGGAAGACCTAATATCGTTAAACATAATTAGTTTATTTTGAAAAGCTTCCAAAACTGCATAACATTTGATCGCTAGAGACCTGGAGCGTTTCTGGCCTCCCCCAGATGCAATGCGTGACGCAGATATATTATCCTCATACACCTGCACTGAGTCGGTTACAGAGAAACCACTCTCAGTGAGTCTCTAGATCACGTATATATCGTCCAGTGCGTCATTCAACGCAATTAATTTGGCTGCAGTTGACGATGTTGCAACCAAGTTTTGCCGATGAACCACCCAATTTAACAAGTCTCTGTTAACGAAAATCATATAGCCTGTTGTGGAGCACCCTTTCTCCAAATTTTCTATTTCTATGGGTGAATCGTCTATGTCGGGTGCATACGACGCATCGACAAATGCCTTAATCTGAGTTTGGTCAGAGTGAAATACAAGAGAGAAGTCCCTTGTTGTTTTAAGGTACCTAATAATGCGACAAACATAGTTCTTAATTTCACTATTTGAGGATGCCTGAAACTGTGATAGGTAATTGACGGCGAAGGCAATGTCCGGGCTGGTCAGCCTTGCCACATATAGCAGATTCCCAATCATAGCCCTATATTCAGTGTCGTCTATTCCATTAACTGGCTTCCTTATTTTAAGTCCCGTTTCCATAGGCGTGGTTGTTGGATTACATTCCGTCATACCAAACTTACGTAGGATTTTATCTATGTACCTATTCTGTGTCAATATTATCTGCTTTCTCGGGATGTCCCAACTTATTTCAAAACCAACAAAGAAAGTTGGATCTTTTTCTATCTTCAATGTGAAGCTCTTATTAAATGTATTTATTAGGTCTTGTGTCCACTCGTCGTGGTTGCTAGCCAACAACATGTCATCCACATAGACTATTAGAAGTGCCATTGCACCATTATTATTTTGTTTTGTATATAAGCATCTATCTATTTTTGATTGAACAAATCCAGCTTCAATTATTGTCGAGTTTAACAAGTCGTACCAACTTTTAGAAGACGTTTTCAGTCCATATATTGACTTAATTAGTCTCAGGCAATTATTTTCGCCTAGTTGGCATCCCCTGGGATTTGATATGAAAATAGGGTATCTTATGTCTGAATTAAGGAAAGCTGTTTTTATGTCAAATTGTATTATATTTAAGTTATATTTATTTGTTATTGACAGTATCCATCTTATAAGCCAATACTGGACCACCGGGGCATACGTTTCGGTTAAAGAATAGTTGGTAAGGTCCTTAAAACCCCTTGCAACCAATCTGGCTTTCGGTATGTGAATGCCTTGATTGTCGGGTTTCGTGGTGAAACACCACTTGGTATCTACCAACCTCACATTTCTTTCTCTGGGAACGACCTCCCACACACCCATATCAGACAATGACTTCAGCTCGTCAGTAATGGCTTGTTGCCATTCCATCCTAAAAGGGTTATTTTCAACATCCTCCCATTTTTGAGGGATGTGGTCCTCTATGTAACTTTTATATCTTTGTTTACATACATTTAGTATTATGGGGGTTTCTATTATATTATTATCATTATGTTTATTTTTATTTTTATTTTTATAATCTATTTTATTTATATTTATTATGTTCCTCGTTTCATCGAATCTGACATCACAAGTAACGTGTGATTTGTCGATTAATGGGTCCCTTATGCAGTACCCACTATTTGTGTAACCCACAAATACTCCCTTGTCCACTCGCTGTGTTAGTTTCGGGTGTTCACTATTTGTTTTCTTTTTTTTATTTTTTGTGGCCTGTTGTTGGCGAACTTCCATAGGAATATGTCTATAGGCGAGAGACCCAAAAACTCTCATATTCGATAAATCTGGCTTTATGCCATAAAACATTTCAAAAGGGATTTTATTATCTATGTTTGCCCTAGTTGGGCTCCTATTTATGACATAAACCGCCGTCAAAATGGCCAATGACCAAAACTTGAAGTCCAAATCGGAGTCAAACAGCATAGCTCTAGTTCTAGCCATAATTGTTTGATTTTGCCTTTCGGCCATCGCATTCAACTCCGGTGAATACGGAACAACAGGCTCGAGACTTATGCCGTTTTCCTCACAAAATGTCCTCATGTGTGAATCTAAATATTCTTTATCATTGTCACACCTCAGGGTGGCAATGGGATGATCCGGAAATTTTGATTTTAGTTACATATAAAGTTTTTTAAACTCTTCACACACCATTGACTTTTTTTTCGATGGTGGAGACGAAGGTGTATTTTGTGGCGTGGTCCACAAATATTAACACGTACTTCTCACCATATATACCCGGTGAAAAGGGGCCCATTGTATCCGATGAAACGAGTTCTAGTTTCCTTTCAGGTCTGGTCCTGGTGCTATTGTGCCCTAACCTTTTTGAATTAGTTTTCACACATATCTCGCACAAACTAAACTCATCATCTCGGAATATTATTCCATTAGGAATACCTCTTGAGACTTTAGTTAAGAATCTTAAATTCTTTCCAGATAAGTGTCCTAATCTTCTGTGCCGTATCATTTTTTTGTCTATTTTTAACTCCCCTATATTTTCATTAGTTTCTTGATTATTGTTTATTATGTCATTATCTATTGTGTTATTATTAGTGTTTATACCTACATCCTCATTTGTTTCTCTACCATCTTCGCTGGTTTCCCTATTTTGGGTTTGGTTATTATTTTGTTCGTCATTATGACTTATTATTATATTGTCATTTTCATTATTATTAATTGTGTTCTCTCTATTCTCTTCACTTTCCTCCTGACTGTCCTCAATAATTTCCTCTTCTATTTCATATTCCATCCATTCGTCCTGGGAATTTACATTAGGCACGCATGCCAATTTATTCGATTCATTTTTATAAGGACATATTATGTTTAATTCATCTTCATCTTCTATTATATTGACTGTGGATTCCGGCACAATCTCGTATTTGACCATGTATACCCCCCTTATTTTTGGGGCTGAGAAGACTACTTCATTCGTTCCTCTGACATATATATGTGCTGCAGAGAAATTTTGATCTATACCTAGTGCCCTATTTTCTGTTATTTTAATTCCTGACATCAGGTCTACGTTGAGGGACGGTACATAGTGTACGTTTTTTAGTCTTATGACTTTTTGGTTACATTCTGAGTTTTCCACTCTAATAAACATTGTACCAATATGGGTAGCTATCAGGAGTGTGTCTTGAATGGCGCATTCCAGTTCAATGGGTTTTTCTAACATTATTGGGTTGGACAATTTCAACAGGTCTGATATGGCGTGGGCAACAGCTCCACCATCTAACATAATTCTTTTAATTAGGGGGATATAATTAGGATCTGACTCCTGTTTTATATCTTTCGCTGTTATCAGGTTTATTAATTTATTGTGTTTATTATTATTCGGTCTTTGATCCCTATATCTGATCATCATTGACCACTGAACGTCATTTTCTTTTTTGTTTTTATTATAATTATTATTAGTGTTGTTTCGTCCGTATCTCGTATTTTGTGCAAGACCATCTAATTTATTTTGGGGTCTTGCACCCTCTTTATTTGACGGACATACCTTTGCTATGTGCCCTTTGCCATGACACTTAAAACAAACTAGTGTACTCAAACTTGGCAAAGTATTTTGATTTTGGTTGTTATCATATTTTTTATTTTCATAGCTATTCTTATTATACTGAGACGTCTCTGTTTGTTGTTTATTATCATATTTTGTTTTCCCCTGATCTAGGTTTTGACTATGGTTTTGGTTTCTATTTATATAGTTATATCTATTGTAATTTCCTCCATATTGAAATCTCTGATTTTTATTATTATTGGTGAATTTACGAAATCTATTATTATTATTATTTCTTGACTTTTTCTCGTCATATAACCTATCCGATCTTTCTATTAACATGGCATGGAGTGTTTCAATTGTTTTTTGGTTCTGACTTAAAGTATTAAACTCCAGCCTAGTCATATCGTAGTCCATGTTTAATGAGATTAGGAGCTGTTCTATCTCCTCCTGCTTGTCCAAATGTTTTCCACAGTCCCTTATTTTCTGGGCTGACCTCGAGAAGACATCTAAATAACTCCTCATATTCCCTTCACTGTTAAATTTCAACCTTTGGAATGCCTGTTTTGCATTAATATACGTGACCTGTGTACAGCTTTTATATCTCTCATCGAGTACTTTTAAAATTTGGTTTATTGTTGTGAGGTCTTTAACTCTCTCGATTAGTTCGTTGTTCAATCCCTGATATATGAGTGCCTTTCCCTTTTCCTGATTTCGGAAATATGTCATTTGAGTCGCTGGGTTGGCGTTACTAGACTCAGGGTTCAAAAAATTGTTTAAATCTAATCCCAAAAATAGTTTCTGTATCCTGCATGATTGGGTATAATCCCTCTGCATAAAGTGTGGAGACCATCATGGTCCTCCAGGCGTCATAATTCCTCCCGTTAAATACCTTCTTAGTGTCAAACCGTGACATATTATTAAATTTTTGTCTATCGGGGCTTATTAGTCCTACCTCAGAAACACGAGAACTTAATTCTAGGGGGTAACACGGTCGCAACCGCACGATTATGCACAACACGGTCTTAGCCGCTCGATCGGGAATGCAAGTCAAATATTATATTATAATTCTTAATAATTAATTAATGTTCTAATTAGATCTCACGAAATCTGCCACTGACGATGATTTGATCTCTCCGCCGTTGTTTCTACTTCTTTTCGGTTGATCGAATTTCTAGTACTTTATAGCCAAAATATTTTTGAACAGAATTGGTCTAAGCTTTTGATCTTGTTCCAGAACGAAAATGATTCTGTTGAACACGTTAAAACATAAATTAAATCTCAAGGTAAAAAATTATTCAACAGAAATACAAAAGGTTAATGCTGAAAGGAAAATAATTCATTATCTTTTATCGATTGAAAATACTCTTTGCAGATCGTGAGCAGGAAAAATCTGTCACTCAAGTCAATAGTTATACAATTATTTTTCTTTTGTTATACAAGATGTATCTCATTCAACAAATATTTCCCTTTTTTGACCACTCTCGACCAACAAGATAAAGTTTGAAAGGTTACCAATGACACCTTTCAAGTTTCAACTTTCCTCTAATTTTGGATGAGTGTTAACATGAAAATATTTCGAAGGTTTTACTTTGTTTCACTGAAATTTTAGATTTTTACTAATAATTTTGAATAAAATCACACCAATTATTTACTAATTATTTTAAATTTCTACTTATCTTAATTTCCTTTTCGTATTTTCCGTGTTCTTCTACTGCTTCTCTGCGAAGTTGACTTAGACTTTCAACGCTGCAACTTTCAGACTTTCGACTTTTTGACTTCGATTTCCTTTTCGGAACACAGTACAAACAACTGCCAGCCGTTTTTGACTCTGCAAGCTGGTTTTCCAAACCACAGGATTCTCTCGCACCTGATCTGCTTACACCAAACTCTCGATTTCGACGTTTTAACCGGCGCCCAAGATTTCACTGAAGTTTTCATTAATTTTAACTTTTACCGTTGATTTGCTTGGTTTACGATTTTTTCAACTTCTCCAGGATAATTACTTTAATCACTGGAACCGAACTTTGCATTCACGAACTTTTAACTATCCTTCCACTTTGCGTGGAGGTATCACACAGCACTAAGTTTTTCACTTTGCGTGAAACACAAACTTTTTTACATTTAACAAATTACACGATTAACACGAACATATTTCGATTTCCGCACTTATTTTCATTGGTACGCAGCTCTGGCTACCATGTTGAGGTGAGTTTCGATTGTTTCATCCAAGAAAATTAAGTACGGACGTTCATCTTTAAAAAAAGGTTTATTGATAACGTTAGTACAACGACTGACGAGCGGAGAACATTCTCCGTCAAGCAGTGGCGGAAAGAATATTATGTTGGCAATCAGTGTCGCCACATGTAGAAAGAATAACTGTAATAATGTGTTACATGCAGTGTTGGTTAATGTACAGTTACGTGTTCGTGAGGTAGTGAGGGAATCGTATCCCAACATATTGTTAGGAGTCACGAAAATATAACTCAATACAAATTTAGTTTTCACACAAAGTACCTTTTTCAAAAAGTAACGCCTGCATTGTTTGGCTTCAAGATTTTATCAGTTCTAGCAGTCCATTAAGCTATATAGTCAAAGTTTAACCTCCCTTTACCAAAACTTCACTTAAAAATACTTTTGGCACAATTTTGTATTCAAGGGTGTGGTAAAATTTTATTTTTACATTGGCACTCTTATAAGACATACAATGTTCCCACATTTCTGGGTACAAAATTGTGCCAAAAACTTTTTTAAAGTGAAATTTAAGTGAAGGGAGGTGTTAAAGTGACATTTATAAATGTGGCCCTAAGAGGAAGAAATCTTTCATTTTCTCGCTCAAAATTTTTGTCACTTAATTTTTGATTTATTATACTTTTTCTTATAACTGTGAACAGGTTATTACTTTTTAGAATTTGAGTTTTTGCTCATCTCTCAACATGATAGTAGAGCAATTTTTACAATAATTCTTTTTACAAAAAGTTAAAAGTTAAAGTATTTTTGAAGTTATTTTTCGTCAACCAAAAGTTAAATGGTGATAGATATTTTTTTTAATTCAATAATTTTGTTTTAAAAAGGTTCAAGTTGCAAACATTTTCTTTGTTGAACTTGGTTTTTGAACATTTCAAAATTATATTGATTTGGTTCATTGATCAGAAATTGTAATTTTGATTCTGAATCGTCTTCATTTTTCTCAATGTGTTTAGGCACTCCGCCATTTTGATTGATGAGTTCCTGGAATCAAAAAATTGTTTTTCATCATCTGGAACTGGATTGTCTGGAGCTGTAAGGTGTTTTCATGATTTTTCAACGTCACTTCAATAAATTCCACCATTGAAAGCAATTTTGGAACTGGATCATCTGGTGCAGTAAGGAGAAAATTTTTATTGCATCATCAAAGTCTTCAAGTTTGTTTTCACTGGGTGTTTTTTCTGATTTCCATTTTGTTCAAATTCTATGGTCGATAGTGATTACTGTATTCTGAAAACTTTGATTCCTGTCTGTGGAAAATAGATGGGATTTTGGAGGAGTTTTTACTAAAAATTTTATATAATCAGAGGTTAAAAGATTTTTTAATTCTTTACTCAGTTTTGTAGTAAGGTATGTAACTGCATAAAAGAAGTCTGTTTGGAAGATTTTAGAAGACTTCATATGTTACACCATACACAAAATATCAATACCAGAAAAATATCAATATCTCTGTAATATTTTAAAATAATCAATTTATTATGGACGAACTATTATCCACAAACTATTGTGGACCTTAACTTTTGAGAGACTTTATAAAATATTTCAAACACAAAGATTAATTAAATACTTTTAATAAAATAATAATTTGTACAACACCAGTAAATTAAGTACCTAATATTTTAAACATTAATAACTTGGTTGAACATTGGGATAAGACCTTTAGTCAAAGACTATCTATTTTAAACTATGTTAAAGCTAACTAAGTAGTAGCACTGTGTACCTTGTAAACCGGGTTTATACTTTATATACCCATTCAGGGTATGTAAATGTACATGTGAATAGACTAAGTGAAGTAAGGACTTGTTATTATAGGGATATGTTCACTCGCGATATAATCGAGAGACCAGCGTATTTAGATGCTGAATATCATAATATTCTCATATTCTCATAATATTTGGTGCAACAATTTTAAATTGTTTTGAGGGAATTGTAAAGGTATTTTGTTTACAGGGCCCAGTACTTGAATTACTGGTATTCAAAACAGTATTGAGGAATATGTTCGTCATTTTAAAAATAGACAAAAATATACATTACACAATTCTCCAGGGGGAACAAAAAAAATGGGAGAAAAAAATTTCCAAAGTCTATCCACCGAGTAAAGGTAATAGAAAATTTTTACTTATTAGATAAGCATAGATAAAAATTATCTCATAGAGTGCAATTACATATAGTTAGGATATAATATTTGAGAATAGTATCATGAATAACAATTATTTTTAATGTATATTTATTTTTAGTACATCTTATTATTTCGCATAATTTTTTACAATGCTGTGCTTTTTGCTACATTTATACTATTTTGATTTGGGCTTATTCTTAAATATATGATAATAATGATTATGATAATAGATAATATAGGTAAATAACCATAATAAGAGTATCCCATTAATGACAGTAGTATATTCATCAAATTTTTGGTTAGGAATTTGTAGTTCAATGGATTTAATTTTGTTTTCCAA
This sequence comes from Ericerus pela, assembly GCA_011428145.1. Taxonomy (NCBI): domain Eukaryota; kingdom Metazoa; phylum Arthropoda; class Insecta; order Hemiptera; family Coccidae; genus Ericerus; species Ericerus pela. The sequence continues at coordinate 890,385 of WOFM01000448.1, forward strand.
TTTGTTCCTAGGAACTGTATGGGGAACAAAGTTTTTCCATTTTGGGTTATAAATTTTTGTTGTTGCAAGATCTATCGCAAGATCAAAAGCTTCTGTAGACTCTGAGAAATATGTCCACAGCAAGGGTAAATGGTTTAAAATTTTAATAGTCTTTTCAATAGATTTGGAGAGACAAGGGATCTCTATTGGGATGGTTACAGTATTTTAATTATTTTCATCAATATCTTCAATTTGGATATGACATGGTGCATTTAAGATAAATGCTCCCAGGGAGTTATTATTAATTTTGAGCTTTTCAGATTTTTTGGTAATGGAGTTTGTTGCAGTAAGTGAATTAAAGTTTACAACCACAAATTTTATGTGTTCTATCAGTTGTACTAAGGTTTGATTGTTATTCATACCATATTTGAATAAACAAGATTGTAGTAAATTTTGGTTTAGGCACTGAAAGAAGAGATTTTTCACACAGGAGGATAGTTTATCACTTCCTCTGTTAGATGGAAGGAAGCATAATAATTTATCCGATTTACAATAGTGGAGATTAGTTCCGCTAATGTAGCATACTGTATTTTATCTAGTTTTGTGAATGATCAACGATGGTTTTTGATCCCAACTACTCAGTTCATTAGGATCACTTTTGAATGTGAGTGGAATGAGTCAAAGATTTCATATTTAGCATCAAGCTTTTTAAGGGGGATTTTGATTTCTAATTCTAGCATATTTTTGAAGAAGTTGCAGTTAACAAGTTCTGTGTGGTAGTAATTTTTTATGTGTCTAATTAAGATAGATAGATCAAGATCTAATTTTCTAGTTTTTTCTGATAATTTTATGATATCTTTCACAAGAATTTCTTTTGGAATAATCGAAGAAGGAATCATATGAGATTTACAGGATATCAAAATATTTGAAAATCTGAAAAGTGCTTGCCAAATGACTATCCTAAAATCCTTGTAGAAAGTTTAGAAAGATTAGAAGTTCATGTTCTTCAAAGGAATGTTCCATGAACTTTTTTTATGGAAAATAAATTTTGTCATGAGTTTGTTTGTATGGTCAATGAAACTATGCATATTAGTAGATGTATTTACTAAGGATGCATGTTAGGCCAAAAGTTGGTTTTTTATAATGTCATATTCCTCTTTTGAAGAAATTTTGTTAGCCAAAAAACTTTCATTCTTCTCTAAAGTTTAGAACTCGACAGCAGAAATGTAGTGCATCTTCAAAGAAATAACTAATAGGTGTAAAAATGCTTCACTTGCTTCAAACTGAGGATGGAACTAAGTAAAAGTCTTGTATTATCAAAATGTTTTGGTCTTTCAAATTTTTTATAGCATTTTTTAATTGTTTAGCCATTTCTACGTATTTGCAGTTTTTCCACGTTGTTTCATTACACAACTGGTGATTGAAATTTGTGGCAAGTAGTTTATCTACTGATTCATGCAGATCTAATTTAATGGAATGTACAATCGGGGCTGATTTTGAATGTACATAAATATTGTTTATTTCTTGAAAATAGAATCTTATATGGGTCAGACAATGTTCTTTGCACAATATTTTCCACAATTACAATTATTATAATAGAAAAAATCAGATGTGTATTCATTTTCTGGAACAGAAAAAATGCAATGTCTCAGTTATTTATGTATGATTTGTTTATAGACCTTGCTTAAACAAATTTTTTGGGACATATGAGGCTGAGTGAAAGTGAAGAGAGAGAAAGAATTTTAGCAGACGTACATACAATTTCATTTGGTCATATATGGATTTATATAATGCTTTAAATTTGACAGTTCAGTTCAAGTTCTTCAATCGTAGCTATCAGGTTTTTTCTCATTTTTTGTTTCTGTTTTTATTTCAACATTTTTTCGTTTCTTTTCCATTTTGCCAGACAATGTTTGTGCACGTGATTTCCCTTTCTTAACACTTTCAAGACTGCTCTTTTTTCCCATGCCCTGTCTCTACAGACTATGGATGTGTGGTACACGTCATATGGTTTCACTTCATAAAGACTGGGTTCTAACTTGTTGCCCTGTCTACACAGACTATGGATGTGTAGGACACGTCCTTCTAATTTTCCCCAGGAAACTGGGCTTTTTTGGTGGTTTTAAAAAAAATTATTCTCGAGAATTAGATAGTTTTATGGTAAATTTAAGGAATTAATTTTCATGAGTAATTTTTGAACTAGAACATTTTGCTGTCCAAATCATTATCACTATTTTCATTGAGTTGTGATACTGAATCCAAAATTGCTAATTTTTTATGAAAAAAAATTTAACTAGAAGATAAATAAGGTTTTTCACAAAATTTTATGGAGGAAAAAGAAAAATATTTATTCAAACTCAAAAAAAAAGATCAATCATCTTGTACATAATATTAAGCTTTTGTATGAAACAAGGTAAAACAATGGGGCAAACACAAAGGTACATCACACTGAATACATTTGAAAACTTTCTTTTCTCAGTGTCTTGTTCTTATATTTTGCAGTATCTTAGCAGACCTTACATTTTCTTGCTGGATGAGTCTTTTTTTCAGTTACAATTCGAGTAGGGAAATTTCGTCCAATTAGTCTTTCTGATAAGTCTGGTTCTAATTCACTCCTGGACAAATTTAAAAAGAAATCAAGCAATTTATTATTAGGAATTATTTCATTTAAAGCCTTTTTTTTTTAATGCACAGGCATATTTGAAAATTGAAACTCAAAAATTCACATAATTATTCTGAAAATAAATTCGGTACAAAACTTGACTGAAGAACTGATAAGAGCAAAATCACTGAATCAAAAATATGAGAAAAAATGGGTGAACTTTGTAAGTAAACATTCCAAATTTAGTCACAGATAATGTCTAATAAAAGCAACCAGAATACCATCTACAGATGTCATCTCATAGGAAATTCAACGCTGAATTTGATTTTACAGACGAAAAACGTATGGGATGCGTTCCTGATTTTACATATATTTTCAAAGTTGGAAATGTATCCCAAATGTTCATCATCTGCATAGACAGAGCACCTCATTTGAGTCCAGTCTCCTAGCCTAGAGATAAAATTGTTGGAATACGATTCCCTCACTCCCTCACAAACCTATTGGTATGAACTTATACCTAAACTGTCATGACACACTTGTAACATTTTTACTTTTCGTATGTGGCAACACTGGTTGCCAACATAACCGTTTTTCCACCTCTGATCGATGGAGGTTGTTCTCCACTTGTCAGTCATTGTTGCCACGATGTCGTGAATAAATATTTTTGAATCAAAGTTTCTTTTTTCACTGTGTTTCCTGTTAAGATCTCAATTTTCCTCAACATGGTAGCCAGAGCATGTGATCGCGCAGTGGAAAACGTAATTAGAATGTTTTAATTGTTTAAAATGAATTCAAAAGTTTGTATTTATTTCGTGTAAAGTGAAAAAGCTTAGCACCGTGAAATTCCATCACGCAAGGTAATAGGAAAAATTAAATTGAAAAGTGAAATTTTTTTTGTAAAAGTACAAGTGAAAAATTAGTGTTGAAAGTATAATCTGATATAATTGATCAAAAACCAAAGTTGATGAAAACTACGTTGAATTCCTGGGCGCCAGTAAAGTCAAAGTCGAAAATTTGGAAGAAAAAAATCAAGTTTGAAAGAGTCTTATGGTTTGGTAAGCCAGCACATCGAGTAAAAAGCGGTTGGCAGTTCTTTTTGCTGTGTTCCGGAGACAATTAAAGTAAGAAAAGTCAAAATTGAGTCACCTAAGTGCGAAATCATCGAAGTCCAATTCCAGCTGATCAAGAAGAGAAGAAAAAGATCGATAGAAAACGTACTCACCGGTGAAGAAAATAAAGGATAAGTTGAAAATTTAGCTTAATTAATAATTGTTTTGTGTATTTGTGTCCAAAAAGTTCCCACAAAATTTGTAAATTTTCATGTTTTAATACATATTTTGGCATATTTTCATGTTAATTCCGTACCAATAAATTTGGAAAGTTGAAACCTGAAAATATTTTGGGTATTCCTTTCCAACTTCATCTTGTGTGCCTTAAATTGCATAAACGAGAAATCATTTGTTAAATTTATTGTATAGAATTCAACAATAGAAAATCTAGTGACATAAATCCTAATCTTGGTGACAAATATTTTCATGTCCATGTATAATGATGTTGCATTCAATAGTTGAATGATAACGAATAATTTCCTTGAGTATTAATCTTTTTCAAATAATATGATAAAATATAATTAACTGAACATTTAATTTGATGTTTAAATTTGATTGACAGATTTTATTATTCGTTTTGGAACATTATTTCCAATATTGACCGATCAACTTAGAGTAATTTTGGTGGTAGAATTCGATCAACATTAAACAGTCTTTTCATTGAAACAACGGCAAAGAGATCATTTTAACGTCAGCAATAAGTAATATAATAGAAAATTATTTTATAATATTGATTGATAATTGAATTTTATATATTGATACATTAATTTGCATTCCCTATCGAGTGGTTGAGACCGTGTTTTGCATTATTGTGCAGTTAAGACCGTGATTCCCTGTAATTTTAAGTTCTCGTGTTTCTGAGGTAGGGCCTGAATCCTCCTTTTCCATTCCTAAAACTAAATTAAAGACAATGTCACGATTTTATACTAAAAAGGTTTTTGATGGAAGAAATTATGACGCATGGAGAACCACGATGGTATCGACTTTATATGCAGAGGGACTATATCCCATCATGCATGATATCGAAACCAAAGTATTATTTTTGGGCCTTAAATTAAATGTTTTTTTGAATCCAGATCCTGGAAATGCAAGTCCAGCAAACCGAATGTCTTATTTCCAAAATCAAGAGAAGGGAAAAGCCTTAATATATCAAGGGTTGAATAATGAACTAACTGAACGTGTAAAAGACCTACGAACAATAAACCAAATATTAAAAGTATTAGATGAAAGATATAAAAGCTGTACTCAGGTCACATACATTAATGCAAAACAAGCCTTTTGAAAACTTAAATATGATAGTGAGGGAAACATGCGTAGTTATTTGGACCTTTTTTCACAATTAGCACAAAAAATAAGAGATTGTGGGAAACCTTTAGACAAACAGGAGGAAATAGAACAGTTGTTAATATCTTTAAATATGGATTACAATATGACAAGGCTGGAGTTTAATACATTGAGTCAGGACCAAAAAACAATAGAAACACTCCTTGCCATGTTAATTGAAAGGTCGGATAGACTATATGACGAGAAAAAGTCAAAATTTAATAATAATAAATTTCGTAATTTCAACCAAAATAATAAAAGCCAAAGATTCCAATATGGTGGAAATTACAATAGATTCAATAATAATAATAGAAATCAATACCACAATCAAAATATAGATCAGGGGAAAATAACATATAATAATAATCAACAACCTGAAATGTCTCTAGCTAATAATAATAAATATGAAAATAAAAAATATAATAACAACCAAAATCAAAACACTTTGCCAAGTTCAAATATTCTAGTATGCTTTAAGTCATAGCAAAGGACACATTGCAAAGGTCTGTCCGTCAAATAAAGAGGGTTTAAAACCCCAAGATAAATTAGATGGTCCTGCACAAAATACACGATACGGACGAAACAATACCAATAATAATAATAATAATAAAAATCAAAAAGAAAACGATGTTCAATGGTCTATGATGCTGAGGTACAAAAACTCTGAATCAGAAATAAGCAAACAGGACAATAACTTAATAAACTTAATCACATCAAAGGATAATGGACAAGAACCATCTTTGGACTATGTCCCCCTCACCAAATGCATAATGTTAGATGGTGGTGCTGTGGCACATGTGATATCGGACTTGTCAAAATTATCCAACCCCATGGATTAAAATTACTGAAAATAGAGCGCTTGGCATTGATCAAAATTTTTTTGTTGCGCACATATACGTCTGGGGGACAGACGAAGTAATCTTTTCAGCCCCTAAAATAAGAGGTGTATACATGTTGAAGTATGAAATTGTATCAGAAACAACCATTAATATCATAGAACAACAAAACGAACTAAATAAAAAATATCCATATAATAATAAATCAAATAAATTGGCATGTATTCCCAACATAAATTCCCAAGACGAAAGGCTGGAATATGAAATAGAAGAGGAGGTAATAGAGGAGTCTCAGGAGGAGAACGAAGGGAATGAAGACAATAGTAACAACAACAATATAAATAAATCTAATAATAATACAAATAATAAAAATAATAATAATGATGTAGAAAATGAAAATGGCGTAAATTTAAAAAATTTAGATGAGACAAACAAAAACAATAATTCACAAAAACACGAAATATATGAAGAAGAATGTGAAACGAATGAGGAAACAGGAACCTATAATAATAATAACGATATAACAAATAAAGATAATATAACAAGTGATAAAAAGGAGCCTAATGAAAGAACAGATAACACAAAAACAGATAAAAAATTAATATGGCATAGGAGATTAGGGCATTTGTCAGGAAAAAATTTAAAGTTCCTAGCAAAAGTCTCAAGAGGTGCATTGCATCTGGGGGAGGCCAGAAATGATCCAGGTCTCTCGTAATCAAATGCTATGCTCTGTTGGAAGCATTCCAACAAAAATTAGTTGTTTTTAATGACATTAGGTCTACCGATCAAGTGGCGGGCATATTAACGAAAGCCCTTGATTGGAAAACTTACCAGAACATTGTCACGAGAATCCTCCGAGCAAGTCAACTTTTCGGCTAATTGTCTTTATTGACACAACCCTTCAAAATTTTTGATATTTGGTTTTGGACTGTGGATGGGCATCGGTCTTTTAGCGCCTATCGTAAACCAGGTGGTCCATAAATTTTGCTTTCACAATTTTACATCACATATAATATCAACAGGTTCCCCATTGCTGCTCTGTCTTTCTTACTGACATCAGCATTCCTTATATACGTTCCACTGATTCCAATAATAGTCCATTTATCCAAACCAACACGATTTAATTTTAATTATATATAAATACTCATATTTTCTTGTATAGCTGACAATGAGGAGAAATTGATCTCTTCGAGCGATTGTATATCACAATAATTTATACCATTTATTATATCAAATAAGTTTCAACAATAAAACAAAAGGTTAAAAATATACCTAATGTTAATCATAGTGCATTCCACAAAATAAATTTACTCACTATACACGTACCTGCATATTTTAAATTACTAGTCAATGACAACGTTTTAATTTTTTTTTTAATTTTTTAGCTTTTTTTTTTCTGCAATTTTATAATTTATGTTTGTGTAATAATTTTGACTGCTATTGCTTATTTTATATTTTTTAAGGTTTTGCAATATTTTACCGTATTTAACATGTTCGTTCATCCATTTTGAATCGCAGGGGGGTGTTGGAATACGATTCCCTTATTCCCTCACGAACATATTGGTGTGAACTTATACCTAAACTGTGAATGACACACTTGTAACATTTTTACTTTTTGTATGTGGCGACACTGGTTGCCAACCTAACCGTTTTTCCATCTCTGATTGACGGTGGTTGTTCTCCGCTCGTCAGTCGTCGTTGCCTCGATGTCGTGAATAAATATTTTTGAATCAAAGTTTCTTTTTTCACTGTGTTTGCTGTTAAAGATCTCAACTCTCCTCAACAAAAATGAATAACGTGTCCCACTTGTCCATTGTCTGTAAAAACAAGAAACTTTTTTGTAGCCCAGTCTTCTAGGATTAAAAATCAAAAAGGTATATGGCACGTCCATCGTCCTATAAGTGTTAATTTTTTTACTTTTGTTTCATTGTGTTTTTTTAATGTCAATTTTATATATGAACAATTGTGTTTTTGTCTCAACCAAAATGGTTGAGGCAAATGTGACCTGATTCTTGGGAGAACAGGTTTTCTCAAAGATTCGTGTTTTTCAGAGTTGTCAGTGTAAGGCTAGGTTGTATTATTCACTTCACCGGCTTTTCTCGTTGTTCCATCGAGTATCAATGGTTTCAAATCAGAGTGCATTTTTAAATGAGTTTGAGCCACACCAGATACCTGAGGAAATCATCGAGGAGAAAGTTGGATTTTGGAGCCACAGCATTCAGTTTACTCACTGTCCAGAGTCTGAGGGATTTGTGAAACAGCAACTTTTCCCAGTTTGAGTGTTCTATCCACACTCCCTTGTAGTGGAGTTTGGGTTCACTGGGTTAAAATTAGTCTTTTGTTGGAACCTTGAAACTCATAGACTTGTTGGCATGGACATACTGTCAGGTTTGCTGGTTGGCTTGCTATGTATTTCACAGCATAGCAATGAATCAGTGACTGTAGAGTATATCTGTGTTGATAGATATTACATAAATGATTTTCTACTGAGTCCAAATGTGGTAAATATTGTTTGTTTTCTGAATAAACATTATAAGCCTTGTCCAGAAGTCTTAATGTCACCAGCAAGTTTTCACCTGTTGCGCCACTACAATGCCACTGAACGGGGACAGGCCATTTCAACCAGGACTGGGTGGCTGCTAACCGAGCCTCCGGTATATTCATTCTTGTCGAATATTCCATCAATTGAAAATAGTATCACCACTTCAGAGTTCAGATCATCAGAGGATCATAGTGGCAATGCCTCTCAAATGTCGACAGACACTAACAGTCATACCAGCGGGGATCAAATTGCCAAGTTCCTGACTGAATATGCAGACACATAGGCCATTGGTGAGTGTAATTTTGAATTTTTTGTACAGTAGTTTTTTATTTTTATGTAAATGTGCTATAAAAAGTTTTTTTGAAAAGAAAAATAAAAACTTATGAGGAAGGGGACCTTAAAATATTACCTTAACATAGATGTGAGGACGGGTAATATACTTTACACATCCTCATACGTCTATTTTACAAGGGCAACCTCTTGGTTTAGGCATGATTTGGGTCCAGACAGGGGTTTTGAGATTTTTGTTGGCATTATTTTCTCTTTCTTTCTTGAAATTATTTTTGCAAGATTTGTATGGAATCAATTGTCATATTTGAACTGTTTTTTCGCACGCTGTTTTTTCATCAGTTTTTATGCAAATAAAGTAATTTAAATCAGTAACCTTCTTAACAATCTTATTTGGTCTGGTATATTTCATTTTATTTTTCGCAATGTTTTTCAATTGTCGCAGTAACACTAGGTCATTGAGTTTAAGGTCAACAATATGTGATGTGCGTTGTAATTTTTTACATTCTCTTCCAATTCTTTTTTTAAGCTTAGCATTTTTTTTCTTGTATGAAGAAGTGTTTTGATCTCTTCTTCTCGAGTGGTTATATTATTTGTTTTTTCAGGAATTTCTGGTAAATTTAATTTTGATCAAAACTATGAAGTAAATAAAATGGGAATTTTTTATTCAGATGGTCCATTGGACTAGTGTTACAAGCAAAAATATTTTTTTATAGTATCTAGCCATTTGGTTTTGTTTGAATGTTGGTATTTGAACAGTGATTTTTCAATCAAGCCATTTATTTTTTCTAATAGTCCCTTCCATTGTGAGGAATAGAAAGAAGAGTAAACCAGAGTAATATTATTTTCTTTAAAAAATTTTCAAACTAATTCATTAGCAAAATGACCTCTATTATTGCATGAAATTTTTGTGGGGGGACCATACAAGTAACAAATAAATTTCAAATACTCAATAACACATTGAGCATTTGCATTTTTTGTTGGATGTATTGCACAAAAATTTGTACTTTTGTCAACACCAACGAGTATATAAGAGTGTTCATATTTGGAGTTGAATTTGCTTATAAAATCAATTTCCAAATGTGAAAATGGTTTTGGGTTTTCTATTTCGATACGTTTGAGATGACTAATCTGTTTGGGTAAGTTTTGGGAAATTTGACATATGTGACAGAATAGAACAAATGTTTGAAGACAATATTTCAGTGTTTCACATTGCATGTAGAGTAGGCCAGAAGCAATCAAGTGTTATGCCTTGCTGGAGGCTTTTCAGAAAAAAATAATAGTCTTTAATGATATTAGATCTTCCGATCAACTTGCCGATATATTAACAAAGGCTCTTGATCAGATGTTCCAAAGTTTGGTTTTGAGAATACTCTGAGTAAGTCAACTTTTTAGCTAAATTGTCTTAATTGACGCAACCCTTCAAAATTACTAATGTTATTGGTCTTGGACTGTAGATGGGCATCGGTATTTTAGTGCCTATCCTAAACTGTGTGGTCCATAAACTTTGTTTCGCCGTTTCACTTCATTATATGTCTCATTAGGTTCTCTTTTGCTGATCTGTCTCTTTTATTATCACCAGTGTCCCTTATATATATTCCATTGATTCTCACAATAGTAGGTACAATTTTCCTATACAACACAAATATTACAGTATATACATATTTTAGCTGACAATGTAAGAAATTGTTCTCTTTGACTGTTTCATAGATTAATTATATTTATATTATACACAGATACAATTGGTTTTATGTACCTGACAATTACAATAACACATTTCACACATATTTGTTTACGATATATATGTATTCATTTGTGATATTTTATTGAACTCATTGAGAACACTAGTCATATATATTGTTAATTTTTTTTACTCGTTTTATTTTTTATATGTTTTAATTGTGATTGCTTTTGCTTATTTGTTTTATGTTTTGCAATGTTTTATCTTGCAAATAATTTATTATTTACTTTCATCTGCTTAGAATTTCAAGGGGTGTTGGGATACAATTCCCTCACTACCACACAAATATAATTATCCATATATATATATATAACCTGTAAATAAAATAAACATATGATATTTTTGTGTCAAACAACTGATGACATTGATGATTGCATGATGTTACATTTCTACTTAGAGTAACAGAAACTGTTCTCCGTTTGTTTAGTTGTTGTTACGATGTTGTCGAATAAAATATATGAGTTTATATTTTTTAACTGTGTTTGATTTCAAAAGATCTTCACTCACCTCAACAATAATCATTCCGATTGAAATCCCCTGCCTCTCCGAATCAATTGAAGAGACAATAAAAATAGAAAACCATTTACCCCTCCTGTGGACTTATGATACAGAACCCACAGAAGCTTTCAATCTTACAATTGATCTTGCAACTTCAAAAGTCTACAACACAAATTGGAAAAGCTTTGTCCCACATACTGCCCCTGTTAATGAACTACAGAATAAAATAAAATCGTTGAGCTTGTTTTCTATTTTTATTGTTTTTTGATTGATTTGGAGAGGCAGGGGATTTCAGTCAGAATGATAGTTGAATTTTTACTGTTATTATCAATATCTTCAATTTGAATTTGGTAAGGTACTTCTAAAATGAAGATTCTAGGGGAATTGTTTTTATGTCTAGTTTTTCTGATTTTTTTTGTGACAGAATTTGTTATAATCAGAGAGCTGAAATTTGTTACAGGAAATTTGGTGTGACATATAAGTAAGGCTCTTTATTAGCAGATAAGCACATGAGAGTGATAAGAGATAAGACACCATTTTGGTTATTTGATTTTTTGTGAATTTTACATTGTTTATTATTACTAATATATAATAATACCAAATAGCAATTCATCTCTTACCACCCTCTTGCACATACTTACTAGTAAAGAGTCTTACTATCAGGTGCATAAACATGTCTTGACATTAAAAAGTACATTGGTCTTATAGAGCTCTACTGATCCAGTAAGTACTGTATAGTTGTTGATACGAAATCCCACCTCATCTCATTCTTCATCATCATCATCATATCATTCCGTATATATATGTCACATGTACAGTCTAGTCACGAAGTGTTTCCCCTACTACTTTCGATCGCATATCGCTGTTGCTTCGCCATTTACTTTTTCATTTGTGAAATATATTTTAGTTGCGAAATAAATGTCTTAAAAGAAGAAAGTCTCAAGTTCTTTCGATCCTCGTTCTGCATACCTCACATCATGGTAGCCATCGCTACGGTAGAACTTTGAGGAGAGACTTAGAAAATTCAAATCGATGGAATAATTATTTTTTTTGAAATTTAATTTACTGCTGTGCGTAAAATTTTTTATGTTTTTTATTGAGTAATACACGAAAAAGTATCGTGTTTTTCGAGAATCAACTCGAATTTTAATTTATTTTGAAAAATCAAAATTTAAATTGAAGAAGAATAGCTGAAGTTCCAGACTCAATAACGGCCAATACTGGAAGTCATCGAACGCTAAATCCAGAGGGACCGCCGAAGAGATCGTGAGAACAGCCGAAGGAAACCTGCTCCCATTGTCGAGGACTCATCGTAGATCCAACATCGAAGACCCAATTTTTCGGACAACCCAGAGCAAAATTTAGGCAGGAAGTACGAAGGTCAACAGCATAAAAAACATAAATCGTTCGCCAGCGCAGCAGAAATCGTAAAGTAAAATTATTGTAAAGGTAATATTGGTTGAAATTATTTATTTTTCGTATTTTGTAGTTGTATTTGAAGTGAGGCCAAAATAATTATAGATATTTAAAAAAAAAAAAAAAAAATCCTATGTCCCAAATAATAAACTTGTCTGAATGTAAAATTGGCGAATATAATATTAGAAAGGAAGATTTAGAAGAATTAGTGAAGAAGTTTGAAGGAGAAAAGGTAATTGATCTGAAAACAGAAATTTATAATTTACGCCACGTTAAATATTTCACAGGTGAAATAATATTGGAATCCTTTGTGATAGATATATCCGGGAGAATTGAGGAAATTAGTAGTTTGAAATATATTGTAATTTCAGAATCTTCAGTAAATTATTTTTCGAACAGAATTTATAGTTCTGCTAAATTGAAAGAAAAATTTATGAACGGATTCTTTAATTAAATAAATTTAGAAAAACTGGATAAAAAGGAAAATCGTGAGGAGGAAAATTTAATAGAAAAAATTGAAAAAAGGTCAATCGAAAATAAAAAATACACACCTGTCAGTAATAAAGAAAATAATTTATTAGGTTTTTATAAAATAGAAGAAAAAATGGCATTCCCTACTGAAATTAAACCCATACAAGCTCCACTTGGAAAAGTTTTTAACGGAAAATACTACCTAGATTGGCGTAGAATGATTATATCGGCCATCCGGGGAGCTGGATATTATGATATTTTTGGGGAACACGAATTTTTACAGCCGTATATAGAGAATATAGATGATCTGAATTTTCGACCAAATAAGGATATGTTGAATTAATGTAAAATGCAGGATAACGCCAAAGCGTTTGTACTGGAAAGAGTGTCCAATGATATAACGAAACAAATACGAGATTGTAACACCGCAATATTAATGCTTAAAAAATTGGATAATATTTATGGGACCAAAACCTCAGTTACAGCCAATATGGCAAAGGCAAAATGGTTAGAATTCAGGTTTCAGCCAGGTGGCAATATGAAAGGTTTTTTGAAGAAATGGGATGAACTAGTAACAGACGTAAGAGACAGTGGGAAAGAAGTTACTGAAGCCGAAGAGTTGGAAAATTTGCAATTGGCATTATGTTACAAGCAGCAGATTGCTAAAATACAATACGAAAATTTACCTCCTAATGAAAAGAATTTGGATAATTTTAAAAGAATATTGAGAGACGATTCAGACCAAAAGTATAGGGACCAGACTTTAAAAAAGAATAATAATGGCAAAAATCAATTGAATAATACTTATAGAAATAATAATGGTAACGGAAATAATAATAGATATAACTACAGAGGCAGATATAATAATAATTATGGTGGTAGAAATAATTACAGAAACCAAAATAATAATTATAATAACTTTACAAATTGAAATAGAAATGGTTTTAATAATAACGGTCAAAATGGAAATAATAATAGTAATGCGTCAGAACAAAGCCAAAATAATGGTAATACGAATAATAATAATAATGGTAATAATAACTATAGGGGAAATAATTATAGAGGAAACCCCAATTACAGAGGAAATAATTACAGAGGCAATGGAAGAAATAATAACCAAAATAATCCTAAATGCTATAAGTGTGGGCAATTTGGCCATATAGCACAAAATTGTATAAATAATAATACCCAAGGAAATAATAGTAATGAAAGTGCAAATAATAGTCAAGGAAATTACCCACCAAAGGCAAATGTAAATCCATCAAATAGTAATAAGAAGGATAATTCGGACCAACAGGTAAAAATGTCCTGTATGGTGAAAAGATTTAATGGTAATGGTGAATGGTTACTTAATGAATTAACTAATGATAATAAACAATATTTTGATGAAAATTACGAAATATTAAATAATAGAGCAATTCTTGATGGAGCCGCAGAAGTGCATTTAAATTCCGATCTCAGCAAATTAATAGATGTTAAAAAATTCGTAACCCCAATTAAATTACAGTGTGCGGGAAGGAATACTTTTTTATATGCTACACATACTGGGAGAATGATCATTAAAATTGAAAATTCCAAAAAAACTCAATCATTGATAGAACTAAACGACGTTCATTATGTGCCGGACTTGAATTTGGATATTATCTCAGCTATTAAAATAACAAATACAGGCATAATCAATATTGACCAACAAAAAGAAATTGCGAACATATATTTTATTGAAACAGTGGAAATCATTATTACCGCCAAAAAAGAAGAGGGAATATTCTACATATACTATAATGTCGAAAATAATGATAAAAAAAAAATAGATAAAGAGGATTATATGGATAAAAAAAATGTAATATGTGCCCCAGTTACCCAAGATACTAATGACGAATGGGATGATTTTACGGTAGAAATGGAGGTTATTGAAGAAAACGAGAATAGCCAATCATCTCAGGGGGGTGACAAAATAAAAATAACAACTGGATCCAATGAAAATAATAATACAGATGAACCCAAAATTAATAATAATAATATAAATAAAAAATTAATAATGCACAGGAGACTGGGACATTTAAATGCCAGATATTTACAAAAATTAAAAAATTTAGCAATTGGAATACCCGAAAACATTAATTTTAGAGATGAAGATTTCGTAAACTGTCAAATATGTTGCATAGCCAATAATTCAAAACTAGGTCATACAGGAATAAGAACTAAACCAACCCGAAAATTAGAATTAACATCGTCAGATATCATGGGTCCATTTACGCCCTCTGTGGCCAATCAAAAATATATTTTAACATTCATAGACCATTTTTCAAAATACACATTTGTCATGCCAATAATGAATAAAAATCAAGTGACAAACGAATTCAAAAACATCATAATGTCTATGAAAAATAAATTTCCAGAATACCCCATAGGGACAATAAGGTGCGACAATGCAAAAGAATACACGGATACAAAAATAATAAATTATTGTAGAGAAATAGGCATAACAATGGATTACGTGGTTCCATATTCTCCCGAATTAAATGGTGTTGCCGAGAGGCAAAATCAAACTTCAATGAGGAGAGTAAGGGCCATGTTAATTGATGCTAATCTCGATATAAAGTACTGGTCTTATGCTGTTGTTACGGCAGCCTATTTGATTAATAGATCCCCCACTAAAGCTAATGAAGGATTTAAAACACCGTGCGAGTTATTTTATGGAAGGAAACCAAATTTAAAAAATTTAAAAGTCTTTGGTGCACTGGTTTATAGACATATACCGATAGAAGTAAGAAAGCAAAATGCCACTAAGGCGAAATCAAAATCAAAAGATAAAATTGACCCAAAATTGGCGCATAAGGCTGAAAAGAACATAATGATGGGTTACACGAACACAGGGTATTGTCTTGGAGATCCATATAATACAAAATCATATATATCATGTGACGTTAAAGTAGATGAAAGCCAGAATATAAAATCATTGTTAATTAATCAAAAACCTCTAAAAATAAAGTCAGCTGATTATGATTATGACTTGGGAATAATAAACCCTATAGTGATGAATGTAAAAGTAAAATATAATAAAGCTTACATTGAAGATAATATCCCAAAAACATTCTCGGAAATAGAAACAAACCCTTTTAGAGAAGAATGGACCAAGGCCATTAATAACGAATTTAGTTCTCTCGATGACTTGAAAGTATGGAAAGTGGTAGATTATGATCGCCAAAAATTAATTGATACAAGATGGATTTTTACTATAAAATTTGATGAATTCGGGAACCCGAAAACCTAAAGCTAGACTTGTGGCACATGGCTTTAAAGATCGAACGGAATATGGCATTGCTGAAACCCACGGACCTGTAGCATCCATAGGTACTATAAGGTTATTATTATCAATTGTAAATAAAGAAAAATTAATAATGATACAATATGATGTTAAAACAGCATATCTAAATTCACCCATTATAAAGCCCATTTTTGTTAAAAGACCAGAAGGCATTAATATCAATAGAAATCAGGTACTCAAACTACAAAAATCAATTTACGGATTAAAAACTTCTAGCAAATCGTGGTATGACTTACTGGACATTAAAGTAAAAGAAATGGGATTCGAAAAAACTAAAAGCGACAGATGCTTCTACATAATGAAAAATAATGAAGAAAAAACATATTTCTTGAGTTATGTAGACGATATATTAATAGCATCAAATTCACAATCGGCCATTACTAGAATAAATGAAGAATTGCAAAAAGATTTTACAATTACGATTACGAATAATCCAAAATTTTTTGTGGGCCTAGAAATAATGAGAGACATTGAAAAGAACACAATAATAATTTCGCAATATAAACACATAGACAAAATGATCAAAAAATTTGGAATCTCTGAACTCAAAAACACTAATACACCAATGGAAACGGGACTAAAAATAGACAAAATACAAAACGGTAGAGATGATACAGAGTATAGATCAATGATAGGGGGACTACTTTATTTGGCAAGACTCGCAAGACCAGACATATTGTTCCCAGTAAATTTCTTCTCACACTTTCAGAATAATTCAAACGACACTTTAAAAAATTATGTAAAAAGAATATTCAGATATATTAACACAACCAAAAATTATAATCTAAAATATACATCAGAGGGGGATGGAATACAAGCATATATAGATGCCTCTTATGCACCCCAAGTAGATGATTCGAATATAGAGTTGCAGAACCTTAGTAAAGGAAAGTCAATAACTGGATTCATGATATTCGCCTATGGAAACTTGGTGGAGTGGAATTGCTGCAAGCAGACTATTCACGCCTCATCAAGCACAGCGGCTGAAATAATTGCGGTTTTTGACACCCTTGATACAATAAAGGTAATGCAACACATGAATTATGAAATTTTTGGGGAAAAATTAATGATAGATATTATGGAAGACAATATTTCGACACAAAAAATATGCTCTGGGGGAAGTCAAAGAAAGTCGAGAGCCCTTATGATCAAATGCTACTCGATTTTGGAAGCTTTTGAGGAAAAAATAATATTTTTTAGAACAGTCACCTCCGAAAATCAGTTGGCAGATATCTTAACAAAATCATTGGATCGATCAAAATTTGAAAATATAATTGTGAAAATATTAAACGAAACTAATATATACACATAATAATGAGTTTATTTCAAAGTCAGTATATGTCCGCAAAAATTTTTTCCATTTCAAACTCAAGTCGTAAAATGTTCAAAAGTAAGTCATAACACGAAAATATTTGCTGAAAAATTAGCCTTCAATCATTGTCAAAAAAAAAAAAATAATACTTAATAATACCATTTACTAGAAAATACATGCTTCAGATAAAACGAAGTTTTCTCGAATATAGTGACAAAGAAAAAATTACGAAAATCGAGCAAGTAAAAACCCTACAAATCGTATAATAAAAACCCTATACATTTTCCAACAAGCGTGAGAGAAATACACGAAATATTCCCACACGAATGTATGAAAGGAAACTCTCCAACAATAAATACAATAGAGATTGAAACCTATTACATGACCGCAAATTAAGATAAACCGAAAACATTGCCTTATCTCAGAACATATTAGACGCCACTTCAAATACAATGCAACGTACGAAAGATAATATACGATGCAACGAATGTTATTCTACAATCTTTTACATGTATAATTCGCAGATAAAATATGTAACGTACTTTTGAATTCATTGAACCTACAATTGAAAAACCCTTTATCAATCTTTTTTCTCTCGTCTTCTTTTATTTTTATTTATTCGTATAATATGTTCGTGAATATTTCTTTCCCATTTTGAATTTTTAATTTTTTTTTCCTTTCTTTTTCCTTTTCCTCTCGACTCGAATTATACGAGCGGGAATTCATATGTTAGTCGAAATATTTTAATAATTATGCATGTTACCAATTTTTTTTTAAAAATTTTTTTATTTTTTATTTATTATTACATACATATACCATATAATATTTACATACACGATAGTGTTCATTATTACATGCATGTTACCATATTTATATACATATTTATTTATTGCTATCAATTTTTTTTCTCCATTTTTTAATTTTTCGAGGCACAGCGCAATAAAATTTTTTTTAGAAACCCAAGTTACCAAAAATAATAAACATACAATGTCAATATTTTTTCGTAAATTTTTATTATGCATATATTCTCTTTTGTACTTGTATTTTTTTTGTGTATTTAATATTTTTTTTTCTCTTTTTTAAATAATAATGATTAACTTATTTTCAGGGAACATGATGAAGAAATTATTCGGTAAAATTTCAGGGGGGTGTTGATACGAAATCCCACCTCATCTCATTCTTCATCATCATCATCATATCATTCCGTATATATATGTCACATGTACAGTCTAGTCACAAAGTGTTTCCCCTACTACTTTCGATCGCATATCGCTGTTGCTTCGCCATTTACTTTTTCGTTTGTGAAATATATTTTAGTCGCGAAATAAATGTCTTAAAAGAAGAAAGTCTCAAGTTCTTTCGATCCTCGTTCTGCATACCTCACATCAATAGTCAAAGGATTGAATAAGTTTTCACATTTTTATGCCATGGAAGAGTTGAGATTTGAAATAGGCACAGTTATGACCTCTTAAATCGAATGAATTCTTGGATATCCTTTGCAGAAGAACACCCAATTGTAGGGCAAAACGTGATATCTCCAAGATCAGCATTTTAGATGGCGATCTTTCGATTTATTGATTTATTGATTTAATTTTGAAAGATCTGTGCCCCTTGGCCCACACTGTTTTACCCTCAAAAAAGTATTCGAATCCCGTTATTTTCACGAATCCTACCCATTCCCGATAAAACTATGGATACGAAATGGAGTGTTTCCGTACTTGTATCTATAGGACTCTAATCAAGCTCCAAGTAGAAAATCAGACCAAACCATCGAAACCCAACCAAACCAAAGATAATTAAATAAATGTATAGTACTACGAATAGGACCAATTCCTCAAACGTAGCATTCGTGTATCCATTATATAAAAATAGCGAATGAATAATGAAAATACAAAACTAAACTCGTATTATTGTAACGTATGATCAAGTTGAATGTTTACTCTCATAATTTTATTACATAATTTTTCAGAAGTGCCCAGTGATTCATCCATTCCAATTTCAGAAACATATTATCATCTTCCGAGTATATCGAAGTGGTACAGTTAGTTTTTTGGAATTTTCTCATCTTAATTCAAAGTAAAGTAAATCGAATTAAATTAAATTCACTATTATTCATCGTCAGTCAATCCTTTGGTGTGAAGATGGTAAGTAATTTCGTCATCAAGTATGGCTTTTTGTTGTATTCGTAATAACGCAGTGATTTTCGATAGCCTAATTTCTGCATTAATCCAACCCCTACAATAATTTACGTTTTAGTGTGATAATTTTTGTATGAACTAATTACAACCTTCAAATAATCGAGTACAAAGATCAACCATTTAACAACTGTTGGGTAGTCGATTCATTGCCATAATTCACTTCATCTATACATTTCTAACTGGCTCAATCCATGACTGTAATCGACTTCACTTCTTCCGAAAACACCCACTAAGTCACTGACAAAAGTTATGATTTTATACATTTCAGACCGAATTACAGATGGATTGTGCGTTGGATCTTATGAGAAGGTTACCACCTCAACAAATAGAAAAGAATCTCAGTGATTTAATTGACATTGTTCCAAGTTTATGCGAAGATTTACTGTCGTCCGTGGATCAGCCTTTGAAAATAGCTCGTGATAAAGAATCTGGAAAAGATTACTTACTATGTGATTATAACAGAGATGGTGATTCTTATAGGTAAAGAAAAAATTTATTTGATGATTAATGTTTTTCTCTTAGAAATGTGATGGGAGTAAAATTAGTTGTTTTCTTAGAAGTATAAGTTCATGAAAATTTTCGTGTCACTGTAGATCTCCCTGGAGTAATTCGTATGATCCTCCGTTGGAAGATGGTTCCATGCCTTCTGAACGCTTACGAAAGTTGGAAGTTGATGCTAACTATGCGTTCGATCAGTACCGAGAAATGTATTTCGAAGGTGGTGTATCGTCTGTTTATTTGTGGGATCTTGACCACGGATTTGCTGGTAAGACCCTTTTGAAATTAACTTTTCCGGTTAGAAACTAGACTAATACGTGATTGAAATAATCAACTTTACTTCGATTACTTGTGCGCGTTCAGAATAAACGTCTGGGTAACAAACCTAAGTCAACAGAGCGCACCTAAACCATTCAAAATAAAATGGTTATTCACCCTCAAGAGCGCCTAAGTTTCTAAATACCGGATAATGCGAGACAAAATTTTTGATAGTTGATATCATCCTACTCTTGTGGACTCCCCCCCCCCACTGAACCCTTTCACGAAACCCTTTGATTGGTCTTGTAGAATTTTTTTCACGCTGTTCATAGCAGCTTTTGTGTAGAGAAACTGCTTTCGCTTCATGTGGGTTAAGCGTTAATGTTCACTTTTGTGAACCACTCGCCGCATTCAGAATAAAAATACTTCTTTCACCCGGATGCAACTTTTGCAACCCACTCTCGAGATTATTAATTGTTACCCAAACGAATGTCAGCATATTCAGCAAGTTGGATCGAGGATTTAAATTTGTTATCACGACATGAATCAGTCAAATCACAATTCTCATGGAAACTATCCTAAACCATTCAAAATAAAAGTAAAGAAAGTTAATAACCTAAATGCAACCAAATAGATTCTCGAAGAAGTAAGATTTAACCGAGTTTTTTTTCTGAACGAGTCCCTGTTGTTTTTGTTTTTTTGTTTTTACTCACAGTTTAGTCTTCATTGGGAAAATAAAAATGCTTTGTTGTGATCATTCAGTGTTTTAAAATGAGACTGATGATTCAATTAATTCAGAACTTCGAATAGTAATGATAAAGCTCTTATTATGGATCCTGATTGTGTGTTTATAATTTAAGCTCTTTCTGCAAAAATTGAATCGCTAAATGCTGATTTATAAAATTTATCTGACTAAACTGACGAATGGATACCGAAATATACATTCCCCCGAATGAATTATTGTAATATCCCAGGTCAAGTCTGGTAGGTACCAGTTTTTTTAGGAAAGCAAAAAGAAAATTACACATCATATCTACTTTCTTCTTAATATGAGGTTGAGATTTTCATCTCATTTTTCTTTGATTAAATATGAGCCAAATTGAATGTGGAGTTGTGGACCATTTCAGAAAATCAGTCCTGGAATCTTCTGTTAAACCATTTAAAAAAGTCAAAAATGGAAAATAGTGGATTTATGGATTTGCCGTCTTAAGAATCAGATATTTGCCCTTTGTAAAATGATACAAATAATTCTTCTCTACAAGATCTAAACTTCCCCTGAAAAAATTTAAAATTACATAATTTTGTCTTTTTCAAGGTGCCCAAAATTATAAATGGTTTTTTCTAAAACCGATTAAATATTTTGATCATTGTCTATTGGAAAGTTGAGGCTCCACAAGGAGCGATAAATTCGCCTTATGTATTTATTTATGGTGGGCGAAACAAAAAGAGTTGAGTATAATTAAGGACAAACAAGTTTTCATTATCACTGTATATTGCACAACACCATCATGGTGGACATCAAGATTCAAACAGTACAAAATATTATAACAGTACATCACACAATAAGAACATATATGTATATATCACAGTTGATGAGTCAAGGTAACAACTCATATCGACAAAGTATAAAGTGCTGGTTTGCAACAATGATCTACAATAAACATTTAGACTACATAAATATCATGACTAGAGATAGTTCATGGACTGTAAGGTTACGTAATCAACACCTCCCCTCAAACCTGCATTTAAAATACTAATAAACAGGTAAAAAAAAATTAAACAAAAACAAACAAATGAATGAATAGATGAGTTAGATATATTATACAAGAATTTAAATTAATATTTGAGCAAAATAGGTCGAAATTTTTTAAATTTTGTTCAGCCTAAGCCTTTTGTAAAAGTATTAGCTACTTGTGTTAATCGATTCTAGCTTAATTACTTTATCATTCACATAATCACAGACATAATAATATTTGACTTCAAGATGCTTTGATTTCTTCTTTGATTCATTAACTAACTTGATACAATTAATATTGTCTTCATATATTGGACAAGGTACATTAATATTAATATACATGTCTTTTAAAATATTTATGGTAGATATTACATCAATTGATGATTCACATAATGCAACAATCTCATTGTTAGTAAAAGAAAGAGTGACCAGTGATTGTTTTTTACTACGCCTTAACACAAGTTCACCATAAACAAATACATAATAACCACTAATTGATCTACATGTATCAGGGCAATTAGCCTAGTCAGCATCTACAAAACATTTTATAACATCATCTGAGGTACAAAAGGTCAAGTTGAGGTCAATTTTAGTGTCTAAATACTTGAGAATATAAAGGAGATGCGAGTAAATAACATTATTAGCATTGTACTGGAATTGGCTGAATTTACTTATGGCAAAACAGATATCCAGTCTTGTACCTAACATAATGTACATGAGACTTCCAAGTAATTCTTTATATTTTGTTATCAAACTGTTGTTCTTATTATTTTCATTAATGTCCAATTGAAAGGCACAGCCTCTCTTCAGTGGGAGTGTAAACAGGGTTACTTTTCAAAATATTAAACATTTTCGCTACATTTATTATTAATTGTTTCTGATTTAAATTAATTACTTTATTTTCTTAATCATGTTCTATTTGTAATCTTAAATATAACTTGACTTTTCCTAAGTTGTGTGTTTGAAAGTGCAGATTGAGACTTTAACTTATTAACTTCACTTATATGACAACTACAGATTAATATATCATCAACATATATCAAAATGAACGCAACACTTTCATTTGTTTTTCATATATATAGGTATTTGTCATGTTTGCTGTTCCAAAATCTTAAAGAATTAATAAATTTTTGAAACTTGGCAAACCATGCCTTGGGTGCTTGTTTAAGACCATATAACTCACTTTGTAGTTTTAAAACTTTTTCTTTTCTATTTACATTACAATAAATTCCTTTTGGTATTTCCAGATAAACGTCGTCAGTTAAAGTACCATTTAAAAAAGCATTTTTAATATCTAATTGAAAAACATGATATCTAAATTTATTACAAATCGAAAGTAATGTTCTGAGTGTACTCATGTTAATGATAGGAGCGTAAATTTACTTAAAATCAAAAACTTTGCTGACTTCAAAACTTCGAGCAACTAATCTTGCTTCATATAATTTATTTCCTGAATTGTCCTCTTTTATCTTAAAAAGCCAACGAGATGTAATAGGTTTTAAATTTGTGGGTCTGTCTACCAATTTTCATGTATTGTTCGCATTAAGCACCTCCAGTTCCAGGGAAATTGCTTCACCCCATTCTTTTGAATTAGCAGAGGATTTAGCTTCCTCAAAAATATTCAAAAATTCATTAAAAGACAAGTATGCATAGTGAAGAAATCATCAGCTATACTTTCATCTATTTCTATATTCTCTATGTCATTGATATTTACGTTGCCAATTACATTAACAGAATTTCTATCATTAATAATATTATTACTTGTGAATGCAATTTCATTATTTTATATTACTTATATTTTTCATGAGGAACTTAGACTCATCGAAAGTTACATCCCTAGCAATCAAAATCTCATTTTTATTGGTATTCAACAACCAAAATACTTCTGGGTTATAACCAATGAATACCAGAGGAATGCTTTTACTATTAAATTTATCCCTTTGTTTTTCTTTTTAAATAAGTGCAAATGCATCACAGCTGGTGTACATAACCAACATTATATTACCAGTCTGAAAACACGAGGATGTATTTTTCCATAAGAAAAGTAAAGAGTTTAAATTAATTTTCTGAGAATGGGAAAGTAATATGGGTGATCACTAATCGATAGAGGATAATCTTTAAATCCTACCCAATTGTAACAATAATTACTCATTTTTAAAGAAATTTTTGCATTACGAGATCAATACATGTATACTTATTTTCATCCATTATCCTGTTTTTAGCCGATTACTATATTCACTACCAGAGTACGTATCTTTTGTTTCCACTTTCCAATTATTCCACTCTAATCTCTTCCATAAGTTAAACTCAATTTCAACGTAAAAAACATTAAATGGCATAAATGTGTTACTTTTCATTATAACTGTATGACCTAAATTGTCGAACTGTTGACTATTTTTTCTACAACCATTTTTTTCTGTTCAGTCTTTTAACACGAACCTGTGTTGTTTATCAAGCAATCCTACATTCAATGTGTAGTATTAAATCATCAAATGACATCTTGAATGAAGAGTGGCGTTGCATGAGGGAAGACAAGGTATTATCTACCCAAATAAATTCTATACTTATAGCCGAAGAAAAAAAAAGAAGAAACGATTAGAAAAAAAGCAATGAAAAAGAAACAACAGATTTTCTACATTATAATATCTTTTTTAATAGTGACTTTCAAATGCGCATTTCTATTGAAATATACTTAATCTACGAGTAGGTAGTAAAATCTATTAGGTAGACATTTTAAAATTGTTTCCAACAAAACCAACTTCAACTTCATGGGTAAAAAATTCAGTATAGGCATGTTGTTTTTGTCCCAGTTTGTAAAGGTCAGTGTAGACAATTTTGAAATTGTTTTCATGTAGTTGAGAACTCTGGGTGCACCTGGTGGATTATTTATTTTCTTTAAGCTGTATAATATTATACCTATTTATATCAAATCAAAAAAACCTTATTGTCTTCCCAACCTAATTTTTCACGCTACGCCTCTGTGAACGAATAAATTGTATTTTGTTTTGGCCTGAACTGAGAGGTATACAAAGTCATTATTAAAATAGAAATAAAAATTCCCTTGTCCTTAGGTACATGGCATTAGTATGAATTTTTTTTTCTTTTTTTTTTTTTTCGATCCTTGGAGTAATTTTTTGAATCTGAAATATTATTATTCTTGCACCTTGAAAAAGTACTACGTGTATGTTCTTCGTGTGGCATTCGTAATTCTGTTATTTAGTTGGTCTCGGTTTTTGTCTTTCGAAGGAAAAATTACCTTTCGTCCTCAAGTTTCGTGTTTTTTTCTTGATGTCTCTGTATTTAAGAAGCCACGATAATAATAAATTAATTGAAATCGTTGGTTGGTTCTTTGCTTTAACTTTTTTTCTTAGCTCACCACCAAGTCTGATTATGATATTACTGTACGACGATAATTTCTTGTACGAGCACAATTAATCAATTTTTTCTGAGGAATAGTACCACTTATAAATACCTTTTTGAGTACATTATGAAATTTGTTTTTTATAAACTTCTATTCTACTCACTACTGCGATTTTAAAATATGCTAATACTCCACCAAACCTTCCGCAATGAAATATTTATTTCGCATGAAGCTAAAGCCAGAAATAAATAAATAAAAGCTTATCTTTTAAAAACTCGTTTTTAATGTAAACTTTTTTAAATTTCTTCAACAAGATCTACTAGAATCATTTATAGTTGAAGAGGAAATTAATTTTTTACTTTTTTTTTTTCAACTAATTCAACATTGAGATTTTTTCCAATTTTTGTTTGGTGGAAGGGGGATTTGTGGTTTAGTCGGCTCATTGGAGAATCTTCCCCGTTACAGATTATTCATAACTTTACTCCACCTGTTGATTATAGGTGTGATTTTAATTAAAAAAGCTGGAGATGGTTCTAAGAAGATTCGCGGTTGTTGGGATTCGATTCATGTTGTTGAAGTACAGGAAAAGTCGAGTGGCAGGAACGCTCATTACAAACTTACTTCTACTACCATGTTGTGGCTTCAAACAAATAAAATTTCGTCTGGTACCATGAACCTTGGCGGTAGCCTTACTAGACAAGTATGTTGTAATGTATATTTTACAGAATTACGTTTTTTTCGTTTTTAATTTGTTTGCATTTTAGATTGAACAGGATGCTAGTGTTTCGGAATCAAGCCCACATATTGCGAATATTGGTCGTTTAGTCGAAGATATGGAAAACAAAATACGTAATACTCTGAATGATATTTATTTTGGTAAAACAAAAGATATTTTAAACGGTTTGAGAAGTATTCAACCTTTATCTGATAAGCAAGCCCAGAATGCCTTAAGGGAAGATATTGTAATTGCTTTGCAAAGAAGGCAAGCAAAAAGTGACAACTGAAAAATTTTTCATCCCATCCCAGGTAATTGCTTAAATACTTGTTACTAAAATTCATTTGTTTGCGTTTTTATTCTAAATTATTTTTATTTTGCCAGGATTGAAAAACATTTTATCGTTACGCAAGTATATTTTCATGATGTTGAAAAAATTTTCATGAAACCTTTCCATCGTCACAGTTGACTTGCATTATGAATCTTGTATTGAAAAGGTACGTTTGTACAATACAAAATTTAGTACAAGTTCTAATGCTTGCATTCTTTGTCCTCGTATATGTACATAGTTTTCAATCATGAATTACATACCAATACCAAAACCTTGAATTAAATTAACAAATATAATTATTCGTATAATTAAAATAATTGTTAAATTTCAATATTAATTGTTTTCAGTAGCAATCAGTTTTTTCTTTTGAGTGTTAAAACTTTCGCCCTTGCGTTACTTCTGTGATAAAATCTTAAGATTGCCATTATAATTTTCTACAAATTTAATTTTGTCCTAGAGTTGTACATCGGGTGCGATTTATTTTTTATTTATGGAAACTAGTATTTTTCTCTATTTTATTGCCTCCCATCTATTGTACTTTCTAGTTAATTAAAACTGTTCAATTAAAATTTTTTTGAAGTTTCGTTACGTTTGGTTATAAATAATTGTTGATTTTCAAATTGTTTATCGCAAACTTTACGAAGAAAATTTTGCATAGTGTAATAGTAATCTTGTATGTATTGTAATATACCTGTTTTCATTACAACGGTGTTATGGTTAATTTTTCCTTCTTTCAATTCGAATGAAGTAGTCATTTGAAAGTGAACGTTTGGCTCCAAAGTATGATAGATTAATTTTTTTTGATTTATAAATAAGTTTGTAAATAAAACATTAGAAACAAATTTAAAATGAAAATTTTTATTTTTACTATGAAACGTTATTTTAATGCGGCTTTGGTTTATGGCCATCAACATAAAAATTTCTAGTAGCTAAGGGCAGTCTGACTTCTATACCATCTAATCCTTTGTTCAACACTATCTGGCAGCCTAAACGAGAATTTTCTTTGAGGAATGGAGCCATATCAAGCAAGTCTTCTTCCTTTTCGTCCGGTTCCGGTAGTTTTGATAGGAAATCATGATCAACATAACAATGGCATGTAGTACACGCTAATGATGCCTCACAAGCACCTTCCATTTCGACGTTGAACTTGTGGGCCAAATACAATAAGTTGTCACCGACTTTACCTTTCACTGCTAATTTATTGTCGTTTTTATCCACAAACGTTACATGAACAGTTTCATCCGTACTTTCAGGGTCTTTCATCTCATATTCTCCGTGATAATTCTGAATAGAAATGTGTAAGTATTTGTTATAGGTCGTTTTCCAAACGGCTGAAAGTGCACGGGATGGGCCACTGAATAATCGACAAGGTTTCATTGTCCAATGAGATGAAACAGAAATTATAGGCAGAAGATAATGAATTTAACATAATTTTCTTATTTTAAAATCGATAAATATTCTTCCATTTATTTTCGCTGAACAGAAGCTACTATGTTAACTCACAGTGTCTTCTTCACTGACCATCAAGAGTTTCTGTTAATTTACCAAAACAATTAATATCCATACACGGAGTTTTGAGAGTACTGTTTAATATTAAACAAATCATCATTCACGCCTCATGCAAAATATTTCGAAAATTTAAAAAGAAACACAACACAACTAACGCACAAACTGAAACAAACGCAACCGCGCTAGACCCGTTGATAATAGTGATGCCAAAACTTTCGATAGTTATTGATAGTTATCGATAGTTATCGATGAGAGCGACTATCGTTCACTATCGATAAATTTTGAAATTGTTGAGACCACCAATCCTTCACCCCTCAAACACTTACGAAAACAATACATTAAAATATATTTTACATCTCTGTTCGCGGCTACACTGTATTACCATCTCCGCACACTCCTTTGTCTTGTACATTGTCATTTACCTTACTCAACTTATACTCATATTATATAATTGATGTAAAATACACACGCCTCTGGGACGCTACTTCGATCAACACTTTAGCTCTGTTTGATAGGATTTCACTAACTTACACCTACCTACACCGATAGGGATATTCCACAAATATTCATGTAAAACTAGACATAAAGTCATATAACATTCCTACATTTGTGGAATCGCCCTCCCAGTGTAAGTTGGTGTAAGTTGGTGTAGTCCTATCAAACAGAGCTTTTATTTCACGTTACTAATTTGTGTCTCCACGATCCTCATCCTCTATATGGTAGCATCACTGGGTAACAATCCTTATACCTGAGACATAAAATTTTTAAAAGTTTAAAATTCATAAATACTTTCTTTTTTTGTGAATTTCCAAGTTATTTATTCCCGTAATTTTGTGAATAATTGTGTGTTATTTTTTCTCTCTTAATGAAGTTGGGTAACTTAGTTCCAACTTGTAATTTTTTTTTCAAATCATAAATTAATTTGATCAAAATTTTTTTTGAGTGCTGTAAACGTTAATGTGTTTTGTTAGATTTGCGCCATTTGTGTAAAAACTAGCCAAGTATTCAAATATCCAAGACTGTCGTCGATTGCTAAACTATTTGAGAGCCCTGGTTGTGTTGCTCAAAAGTTAGTAAACTCATTAGTGTCTGCCCTGCTTGTGTATGAATTAATTTGTCGAAGTCATTAACTAGTTAAAATTGTCTTGAGCCATCAAAAATTGATCAGAAACCAACATAAAAGCTTCAAAAACTTCAACATCAAATTGGTATTCATCATCTCAATTGTCTCAAATCATCATTTGGCTACATAAAATTATCAAAAAACATCAAAAATCAACACCATACTCACTGAAGTGCGTCCTCCAAAACTGAAGTGCTGTACAAAGATCATCCGAAATACGTCAATACCGTAGACCTCATCATCCAAAACCTGCAAAAAATCAAAAATCAACATAAGAAAAAGTATTTAGCAGAAATTTTACTCTAAAAAAGGTAACAAAAACA
This sequence comes from Ericerus pela, assembly GCA_011428145.1. Classification (NCBI taxonomy): domain Eukaryota; kingdom Metazoa; phylum Arthropoda; class Insecta; order Hemiptera; family Coccidae; genus Ericerus; species Ericerus pela. The sequence goes on from WOFM01000448.1 coordinate 919,881, forward strand.
TTAATTTTCGTATTATTTTCGTATTTTTGTGCATATTATTTCTTTGTCATTCAAAATTTAACTTGTATATTTGAAAATCTCATTATTTTCAAATAATTTTGGCCATTTCAAAATTTCAATTTGAACAATTTTTGGCAAGTCACTTACAAATTTTTGCAGTCACTTTTGTTCGAGAGATAAGTACTATACTGGAGAGATCGTATTAGAATCTTTTGTAATTGATATATCAGGAAGAATAGAGGAAATAAGTAGTAATAAATTCATTAGAATTTTAGAATCATCTCCGAATTATTTCTTAAATAGGATCTATAGTTCTATTGAATCTAAAAATAAATTTATGGATAGATTTTTCAATAATAATTAATTAGAAGAAGAATAATAAACTGGAGAATATAGAGATAATTAAAAATAAGAATTACGAAAAATACAAAAGAACAAGATTTAATAAACAAAATTGAAAAAGGATTAATTGAAAATAAAAAATATATAGCTATTATTGTGTAGTATACTTGATATTCCGGTCCGGATACACGATGAAAACCTACCACGGTGGGTTTTCACCAGGTTTAATATGTTTTTCGAAGGCTGATTGATTTCTCCTCTTTCTTATCTCAATAAGAAAGCGGGCGAAATTCATCAGCCGGTTATTTTCCCCTACTTTTGATTGAGTTGAAGCCTTCTTCGTCTCATTCAAATGTAGACGAAACTACTCTTATTTTTGTTTCTTATTCTATCTCTTGTTCTTGCTGTTGTTTCGCAATAACTTTGCTTTTTGTTAAATCTTCTTACGATGTCCATGTTTTTACTTGATGTCCGGTGAAGAAGATTTTGTTTCTCCAAATTATATCTAACGGCGTATTATGGTATGTTAATATTATTTTATTGTAAATATGTTTTTATTTCATTATATGCTGGATTTTGATTTGAACATGAACTTTTTATTTACTATCATGTTCATCTGCTAAGAGGTAATGAGGGTATATTTTGGGATGAGAGGTATGATTTGTTTGAAGATGTGTTTCCAATGATGAGGTGAACCATTCTAGTAGATAGCCCTTTTCTGGTTCTTAATTAAAAATCCAAACATATTTGCTAAAAATGGAGGTCTTGGTGATACAAGTCCGAATTATGGCTGGCTATCCACATACTGCATGATCTGAACAAATTGGACTCCGGTAAGTTACGTCATTTGGATTGTATGTTTTACATCTGGTAAGTTTTAGTGTGATTTTATGGGTGTCATATGGTTTTGGTTGTGGTGACATGAGGTCACCCCATTTGGCATACCACAATTGATAAAGAGGATAGTGTGTTAGGTTTTCAGAAAATAGAAGAAGAAGAAATGTCATCCCCCAACAAAATCAAACCAATACAGGCACCCTTAGGGAAAGTCTTTAATGAGTAATATTACCTGGATTGGCGAAGAATTATAATTTCAGAAATTAGAGGGGCTGGTTATTATGATATTTTTGGGGAGCATGAATTCTTAGAACCATATATTAACCACATTGATGATTTAAATTTTAAGCCTAATAAGGATATGATAATTTACTGTAAGATGCAAGACAATGCTAAAGCATTTGTACTTGAAAGAGTTTCAAATGACATCACAAAGCAAATAAGGGATTGCAATACTGCAATCATGATGCTCAAAAAATTAGATAATATTTATGGAACAAAAACATCAGTTACAGCAAACATGGCTAAAGCCAAATGGATGGAATTTAGATTCCAACCAGGAGGCAGCATGAGAGGTTTTTTGAGAAAATGGGATGAGCTGGTTACTGATGTATGTGATAGTGGAAAGGAAGTTACGGAAAATAAGGAGTTAGGAAATTTGCAATTGGCTTTGTGCTATGAACAAGCCTTGGCAAAAATGCAATTTGAAACCCTACCTATCAATGAAAAGAATATAGATAATTTTAAGAGAATTTTTAGGGAGGATTCCGATCAAAAATTTAGGGATATAACAATGAAAAAACAAAATAATAATAATAATAATTCACAATATAATAATTCCAGATATAATAATAATAATAATAATAATAGAAATAATTATAGAGGTAATAATAATAATAATGGTTACAGGAATGGCAACTGTAATAACGGTAATAATGGTAATAATATCAATAATAATAATGAAACTAATTCAAACCAAAATAATGGTAATAATGGAAATAATAATGGCAATGGAAATTATAGAGGTAATAACCATTGAAATAATGGAAACTATAAAGGTAATAATTATCGTGGGAATAATAGGAACTATAACCCACAAAACAATAAATGTTATAAATGTGGCCAAATTGGCCACATCGCCCAAAATTGTGGAAGTGATAATACACAGCAAAATATGAATAGTGATAGCACAAATAGGAATCAGAGTAGTTATCCCCTAAAACAAACACAAATCAACTCAATACAAATAAAAAGGAGACCATAGAACAGCAGGTAAAAGTGTCCTGCATGATTAGAAAATTTAATAATAATAATAATAATAATAATAATAATGAATGGTTATTAAATGAATTAATAAAAAAAAAAAAAGATGAAATTAATTATACAGAATTAAACGATAAAGCAATTTTGGATGGGGCTGCAGAAGTGCATCTAACGTCCGATTTAAATAAATTGGTAGATGTTAAAAAATTTGACCCCAGTCAAATTGCAATGTGCAGGTAAAAATACTTTCCTATACGCCACCCATACAGGTAGAATGGTGATCAGAGTTGAAAACTTTAATAAAACCCAGTCTTTGATAGAATTGAATGACGTTCATTATGTGCCGGATCTAAATCTAGATATCACTTCAGCAATTAAAATAACTAATACTAGGATAATTAATATTGATCAACAAAAAGGTATTGCTAATATTTATTTCATAGAAAATGCAGAAATAATAATAACTGCTAGGAAAGAAAATGGAATTTTTTATATATATTATAATACTGAAAATAAAATGGATAGATATAAATCCCAAGATATCACAAATAATAATTTAATAAAAAATTATATTAATGAGGACGAGCAAAATATAATATGTGCTCCAGTCACTCAAAATGAAGATGATGAATGGGAGGATTTTACTGTGGAGTTAGAAATTGAGGAAGATGATGATGATAGTCAGTCACCTCAGGGGGGTGAAAATGCAGAAATACAAACAAATAATAATGAAAAAGAACACGACATTAATAAAACATCATCAAATAATAATATCTATAAAAAAATATTAATACATAGGAGACTTGGGCATTTGAATACTAGATATATTTGAAAATTAAAAACCCTAGCAATTGGCATTCCCAAAAATCTAAACTTTAGGCATAAAGATTTTCAAATTGTCAAATACGCTGTATTGCGAATAATTCCAGATTAGGTCACAATGGTATTAGGGCTAAGCCAAAACAAAAATTGGAAAAAGCATCTGTAACGTATATTTTCGTCTATTTTTAGAAATGACGAACATATTCGTCCACACATTTTCGAACACCAAAAACGTAGATATTTATCAACAATAATCATCCTATAACTCTTTATAAACAACCACCAAATTACCCGTATTCAATTTTATGAATATAGATATACCTTCTGTATATTCATGACCTAGTTGTGCCTGTCCCTTGAGTACTCGATGAGTCAGCACAACCCTATAATAACAACACCCTACCTCACTTTACCTATCGGACACGTACGTTTTCATACCCTGAACGAGTATATAATCCCTCGATTCAGTGGAATAAGACGCAGTTCCTCGACAGCTACTTCTAAGTACCTGGAACCTCTCTTATAGAAGTTTCTAGTGAAAAGAGAGTCTTGCTTGTTGAATTGTGATTGTATATGTATACATATTAACGTATTAATGTATGTACTGTGATGTACAAATTATTATTTTATTAAATGTGTAAACTCACTCGTGTGTTTTAAAATATTATTGAGTCTCTATTATATGTTAAAGTCCACTATAGCTTGTGGATAATAAACTTGCATTATTTTTAGAAGTATTACTGCTTTTAGTACGTGATATTTCGTGTATGGTGTAACATCGAAAGTGGTTCTAATTAGGTACATTACCACCTCTTTTGGCCGTTACAGCATCCTCAGATATTATGGGTCCATTTACCCCTTCTGTGGCCAATCAAAAATATATTTTAACCTTCATAGATCATTACTCTAAATATACTTTTGTTATGCCTATTGCTAACAAAATTCAAGTGACTAATGAATTTAAAAATATTATAATATCAATGAAAAATAAATTCCCGGATTACCCAATAGGGACAATAAGGTGTGATAATGCGAGGGAATATACTGATGCAAAAATTACTAATTATTGTAGTGAAGTTGGTATAACAATGGATTATGTAGTCCCATATTCACCTGAGTTAAATGGTGTTGCCAAAAGGCAAAATCAAACTTTAATGAGGAGAGTACGAGCTTTGCTCATTGATGCTAATCTTGACATAAAATATTGGTCTTATGCTGCAGTAACCTCAGCTTATCTTATAAACAGATCCCCAACTAAAGCAAATGAGGGATATAGAACACCCTACGAACTATTTTATGGGATAAAACCAAATTTAAAAAATTTAAAAGTCTTTGGTTCATTGACCTATAGACACATACCAATGGAAGTAAGAAAACAAAATGTGCCACAAAAGCAAAACTAAAATTAAAAGATAAAATAGACCCCAAATTGCCTCATAGGGCAAAAAAAATAAAATAATGGGCTATACTAATACTGGACATTGTCTTAGAGATCCTTATGATACAAAACCATACATATCTTGTGACGTAAAGGTGGATGAATCGCAGAATATCAAATCTTTACAAATAAATGATAAACCCCTTACAATAAAGGCTGCGAATTATGAATATGATTTAGGCATAATTAATCCTATAATAATGAATGTCAATATTAAATATAATAAAGCATATATTGAAGATTGTGTTTCCAGAAATTTTTCTGAAATTGATACAAACCCATTTAGGAAAGATTGGATTAAAGCCATTAATGACGAATTCAATTCTCTTGATGACATGAAAGTTTGGGAAATAGTCGATTATGATCGCCAGAAAGTAATTGATACAAGGTGGATTTTCACCATCAAATATGATGAGTTTGGGAATCCAAAGCCAAAAGCTAGACTTGTAGCAAGGTGATTTAAGGACAGAACTGAATATAATATCACTGAAACTCATGGTCCTGTTGCATCTATAGGAATTATTAGATGGTTATTATCTATGGTAAATAAGGAAAAATTAATACTCATCCAGTATGACGTAAAAACTGCTTACTTAAATTCACCTATAATAAAGCCTATTTTCGTAAGAAAACCTGAAGGAGTAAATATAAACTCAAATCAAGTACTAGAGTTGAAAAAGTCAATATATGAATTGAAAACTTCGAGCAAGTCTTGGTATGACTTATTAGATATGAAAGTTAAGGATATGGGATTCTTGAGAACTAAAAGTGATAGATGTTTATATGTAATTGATAATAATAATGAAAAAATATATTTGTTGAGTTATATTGATCGCATCCAACTCACAAATATCGATCACAAAAATAAATGAGGAATTTCAAAAATATTTTACTATCACAATAATAAATGACCCGAGATTCTTTGTAGGTTTGAAAATAAAAAGAAATATAGAAAATAAGACGATAATTCTGTCCCAAAATAAACATATTGAAAAAATGATAAAAAAATTAAATATTTCTGAAATGAAAAATACCAACACACCAATGGAAACAGGGCTAAAAATAGACAAAATAAAAAATGGTCGAGATGATATAGAATACAGGTCAATGATAGGAGGGCTATTATATTTAGCCAGACTCACAAGACCTGATATATTATTTCCTGTGAATTTCTTTTCTCATTTTCAAAATAATTCGAATGAAACCCTTAAAAATTATGTAAGAAGAATATTTAGATATGTCAATACTACAAAAAACTATAATTTAACATACAGATCTGAAGGGGATGGTATACAAGCCTGTATAGGTGCTTCGTATGCACCCCAAGTAAATGACACAAATATAAATATTAATAATTTAGAAAAGGGTAAGTCAATAACTGGTTTCATGAAATTTGCTAATGGAGACTTAGTAGAATGGAATTGTTCTAAACAAACAATCCATGCTTCTTCAAGTACTACAGAAGAAATCATTGCAGTTTTTGACACCCTTGATAACATAAAAGTAATACAATTTATGAATTACAAAATTTATAGAGAAAAATTAATTGTAGACATAATGGAGGACAATATCTCAACCCAAAAAATATGTTCGGGGAAGTCAGAAGAAATCGAGAGCCCTTATGATAAAATGCTACTCGATTTTGGAGGGTCTTGAGGAAAAAATAATATATTTCAGAGCTGTAAATTTGGAAAATCAATTGGCCAACATTTTGACTAAATCCTTATATCGTACAAAATTCAAAAATATCGTGGTCAAAATATTAAGTGACACAAATATATACTTATAATACATTAAAATTCGTTTATTTCAAAAAATATAAGTTAGAAAAATCAATTCCTTCCAAAATACAAGTTGTCCCAAGTCCATATAGAAGTCGAAACATGAAATATTTGGCTGAAAAATTACCCTATAATTATCAGAAATAATACTTGAAAAAAAGGCATGCTACTAGAATTTTCTTGATGAAAATAGATGCTCGACATTTAAAAAAATCCAACAATGAAAACCGCATTAAAATCGAGCAAGTCAAAACCATATAATAAGAATAATAAAAACCTCATACAATTTAGAACCAGCGTGAGAGAAAAATACGAAAAATTCCCACACGACTGATGAAAGGCAAAATCTTAACAATACATACAATAAAGATAAAAACTCATTACACGACCACAATAAAGATTAGCCCAACAACCTGCCTTATCAAAAAATAAACATGTTAGATGCCACCTTGAACACAATAGTTGCACACAAAAGATAAAATGAGCGAGCAATGTGTATTAATCCTTCAAACCGTTACTTGTTATAGAATTTAGGTTTCAAATATATTGATATCTCTAAAGACGAATACCTTTTTTTTTTTTTTTTTTTTTTCATATTTTCCGTTTGTGAATTTATTTCAGCACACGATCGAACAATCAAATGTTACCTATATATATATATAATTCCTTTATTGGCATGTTACTCATATAAGTTTTGTTTGATAGGATAACACTAACTTACACCAACCTACACCGGTAGGGATATTCCACAAATATTCAAGTAAAACTTGGCGCAAAGTCACATAACATTTCTACATTTGTGGAATCGCCCTCCAAGTGTAGGTTGGTGTAAGTTGGTGTAGTCCTATCAAACAGAGCTATTATCTACCATTTTTTTTCGCATGTTATCATTTTTATATCTATATATTTTATCGAAAGTTATTATGCATGTTATTTAATTATTTATTATATTCGTTTAATTCTTTGACTATACGGAATTAACATGGACTGCTATTTGATTGAAAAATACGTACAAAATTTTGTTATCAATTGCCAAGACATAGGAGGAAAAAGTTAGTCGGTTTGGGTTGATAATGATTTCAATGTGAAGTGCGGTGGACTTCCAAGGAAAGAAACAAGTTAGGTAGTTAGAGATACTATAATACAATAATTGAAAGTACAATTGACAAGTTTGAGGAAGATGAGCGATCTCTCTCCATTACGAGATTAAAATTTGGGTGGGGAATGAGTTTCAGCATTCTCGGGTGAATGAAAGAAAAAAGTCGTGTTTGTTCACTCAACCCAAAAGTGTTAGTATTTGTTATCAAAGATAGTAGCTCTAACGGTTAGTGAGCGAGTGTAGGTGGAGTGTAGAACAACACAATGTTCTTTGCACGATAATTTTGTTTAGACTAGAAATTATGAAAATTTAATTTAATACCATAGAAAATGCTTCTACTTATTAATTATTTGTAATTTTTTATATACTCAAAATCGATTCTGATATTTAGCAGATGCAGTGATCGAAGACAACGTGTTGTGCCTAAGAAACATGTAGAATATTAATTATTTATTATACACCATGCGCAGTCTACTCCTTTAATTCATCCATTAAATTATAAGATATAATTCAAAACTTTCTCGTTAATAAAAATTAAAAAATATAATTAATTCAGTTCAACCTCAAATTTCAGCAATATTTTACTGTTTTACAAATCCTTATCATACCCGACCCGACTAACTTCATCTTACATCTTCTAATGTCATTCTTATCACAAATAGCAGTCCACATTAATTGTGTATAGTCAAAGGTTTAATTATTTTCGAAGCGCAGCAAACCAAAATTTATTTCAATCAAAGTTACCACAATAATTTTTCTTTCTTTTAAATATCATATTATCGTAATAATTTTTTTTATTTTTATATTGTTTGTGTGAATTAAAAATAATGAAGTGAGGTTGACTTCCAAGGAAAGAAACAAGTTAGTTAGAGATACTATAATACAATAAACGAAAGTACAATTTACAAGTTTGAGGAAGATGTGCAATCTCCTTCCATTACAAGATTAAAGTTTGAGTGGGAAATGAGTTTCAGCATTCTCGGGTGAACGAATGAAAAAAGTTGTGTTTGTTCGCACAACCTGAAAGTGTTAGTATTTGTTATCAAAGGTAGTAGTGCTAATGGTTAATGAGCGAGTGCAGGTGGAAGGTAGAACAACCTTTGACTATATACATCTTCGACCATACAGTATATGGATGGTAAAGCCCCATAAGACGTGTGTTAAAAAATTAGTCACAACATCCAGGAGTTAAAATAGGCAATTTCCAAGCAACTAAACAAGGAATGTGGCAAATTATCATTTTTATCAACCAAAAAGTGAAAAGAAACTACGATAGAGAATATTGTCAGTTGTTAGTTGAAGCTTCTTTGAAGATAAAATCATTATTTTTTCAAAAATTAGATTTCTTTTTATTTTAAACTGCGTTAAAATGTCTAGAAAATTACAATGAAATTTTTTAGTTATCTTTATTTTTGTTACCTACTTTCTGTAGATGTATCATAAATTTATTAGTGAAAATAGATCTTTAATTTGTGTAGTTCTTTTAGGATCTAAATAGTTGAGTAAGAAATAATAGTAACTTAACATTTGCAAACACTACTATAGTAACAAAATTAATTAAGGCTGTAACACTAATATATTATGACACTATCATAATTGTTTATTTAGCCATTTTCTAGTTAAGGTTGTAGCACATTTGCCTACTTTTGCTCCTCGATGTTGTTACCATTTTCCGCCTCACTTTACCAGTCCATTATACTGTATGGTCGAAGATATACATACTGGACTGCTAATACTGATAAGAATAACACAGAGTTTAATGAACAACCGGTGAAGTTGAGTCAGCCACCCTTATCCCCGTTCAAAATGTTAGTTTACTGGTTTGCTGTTTAAAAACATAGAGCTACCTGATCCGCATTTAACCAAATTAATTACAAATTTCTATGTAAAAATTAGAATTAGACATATTTTAAAAATATTTCGCAAGTAGATAAAAACATTCGTCATACAGCAACAAAAAATATTATTTTTATGCATCAATAAATCAAATTTTAAATTGATTTAAGTGAAATTTTTGAACTTCTGAGTTTTATAAAACTACAACATTACCGATTTAATTCGTAATTAAAAGCAATAATTGTGGTAAGAAGAGACTTAGTCAAAGGAAAAGACAATAAGTATTAATAAATTTGATAATGAACTAACATTTTGAACAGGGATACGCCTGTTTGTTTTGAACACAGCTTTTTATCAGTATTAGCAGTCCAGTATGTTTGTAGTCAAAGAGAACAACACCCCCCCATCGCAGTCCAACGAAACAAGCAAACATGAATTAAGTATCGCGAGAACGAATATTATAAACGAACAATTTTGAATTATTATATTTTTTGTACATATATGTTCATTTCCCAAACAAAAATAAATAAAATAAAAGTATATTAATTATAAAATGACTAGATTATTATTCGATCGTAACAAAAATGTGTCGATTTATTTTCGAAGTGTATCGACGTGTTATATTATGATATTGTGATTGATCTGGGTCTTTTTTGATATTCCATCCTGTTTGAGAAAAGTTTTTGTTCAAATTTGTTTAATACTTGTTGAATAAAGGTGTTCCGAGATGTGATAAACTAATATCAACTAAACGTGTGAAATCATGTCATATAATATGATCAATAATTTGTATTCATGTCTCTGTTCGTTCGAACATTGAATTGACAGAGATGACAATGAATACCTACACAAAAATAAATTTTGTTTCAACAAGTATTTTTCTAGCCTAAAAAGTATAATATATTATTAATTTTGTTTGAACTTGTGATTTTTTCTTTTCTATTCTTGAACATTATATTTTCAGGTACTATGCTGCAAAAAAGGAGATTATTATATTCAACAATTTGTGACTTGACATATTTTTGAACTTCGAATATTTATTTTTCTTCCCTTTTAAAATAAATGATTTTCCCATATGTTTAGGTGTTCGGGCGGTACGGGGATTCGAACCTGTACCGGCCGAACACCTAAAAACCTCCCTCGCTCACCGTCACAAAAGGCAGCACCGTACTCACTCGGCCACGGTGCCGGGTGACGGTGATCGAGGGAGTGAGTATAGTTTTATGTGCCGACGTATAGTGTGGCGGCCGCCACACCACTCCCCCCCAGTATAGCGGAGCGTAATACGAATTCCCATACGGAGGTGCCTAGGTAGGGACATACACCGGAACGTGGTGATGCCCCGCCCGTACATCACCGCTCCGTGGCATACATCCACCAGTGCCGTCACGCAGAGAACCGGCGGTGTGACGCACCACAGTACAGTCGGTAGTTCGCCTAGTGTCCGAGAGATGGCGTGAATATTCCATCTCCCGGATCACGTCGGGGTCACCACTTTAGGTGTTCGGGCGGTACGGGGATTCAAACCTGTACCGGCCCAACACCTAAAAACCTCCCTCGCTCACCGTCACAAAAGGCAGCACCGTACTCACTCGGCCACGGTGCCGGGTGACGGTGATCGAGGGAGTGAGTATAGTTTTATGTGCCGACGTATAGTGTGGCGGCCGCCACAATATGAATATTTGAAATTCGAAAATTTAATATGAAAAATTTGATGTTAATATTTTATTGACTAGATTTTTGAAATTTTGTTTGTCAAGACTTTTGGTTAGCATATCTGCTAATTGTGAATTCGTACCAACACTTTTAAATTCAATTTCTTTATCCTCTACTGACTGTGTGATGGCATAACATTTTATCATTAGGGCTCTCGCTCTTTTCTGTGCTCCGCCAGACATTATTCTTAGGGCCGATATATTATCTTCAAATATTCTTACAGGATCATTTTTTTCGAATATTTCTTTTTGAAGTAGGAAAGTTACTTGGATATCATCTAAGGCATCAAATACTGCAATTATTTCAGCAGTAGTTGAACTTGTAGCTACAATTGTTTGCCTTCTTACGTTCCAGTTTAACAAAACAACATTTAAGTATATTAAAAATCCTGAAATAGATTTTGTGGGGACAATACTCGTATGAGGTAATAGGGGCTCACACCCCTCGATGACAGTTGCCGCCCAAAGGCTGGCAATAATCGTCTTTATGACGTTAAACGAATTTACACTGGTGCGTTTGTATGTTCGTACCTGTACGTACGTACAGGTAAGATACATTGTACGGGCCGAGATCAATTACCTGATAACAATCTCGGTAATGTCACGGCCTGGTACCAAATGCGCTGCGTCGTTTCTTATCACCTCGACTGAGGCAAGAAACGATGTAACGCATGACATAATTACGTACATGTACGTATGCATGTGTGTCTGTGTGCGTGTACCAAATCCTGTATATAAACTCTCAGAACCGGCTCAAAAATCGCCAGTGTTCGCCAAGGATTTGGCTCTCCCATACTTAACTGTATGAAGTGGCAGAACACGCAAATACAGTTGAAGACCTTCTAGTGTGAATATCTCTCACAACAAGGTATTCCACAGTGGTGACCTCGACGTGATTTTTTGGCTACATCGTGGGTGTCTAGGCACGTTGCGCTAATTCTAAAACTAGGCGCGGTGTGCTGGCGAGTTACTCACTTGTGATACAAATATTTTTCACAGACCTAGACACCTTTGGCTGTCGAAGCAGAGGTCTGACTTTAAAAGTGGGAAATTAAACCCCCCCTTCCAAATATATTTGGCGGAAGGGAACCAAGAGAAGTAGACCTGGAGGAACAAAGTTGCCCTCATCCGCCAACTCCTCCAGCTTTGACCAGAGACTCTGAAGTCTTTGAGACTCTGGAGAAACAAAAACAAATCTGGAGGACAGAAGCCTTGCGTTTGGGAGCTGTAGTCAACCCAAACGAGACAACAGCTTGCACCCTCAGAAGTGGTCGTCTTTTGAGCCAAGACTCCGACCCTTCAACGCCAGACTGACAACCGACGGAGTCTGGTGGAACCTTTGCCGAAAATAAAACAAACGTAGTACAGCAGATAACAATGCCTAACGGAAATACGACAAACCCATCATCAAACCAGCCAGGAATAGGTGGAAGTGGTCAGCCACAGCTGACCCCCGAAGTACTTGCACAGCTACTACAGCTGTTGCAGATGCAGACTCTGCAGAACCCTGTGATCCAAAGGCGGAGGATTGAGATTCCGGAATTTTTACCAAATTAGGTGGAACTCTGGCTGACTCTCCCCGAAGGTTGTTTTAAGATAGAAAACTTACAGAACGACCAGAAGTACTCTCACATTTACAGCGGCATGCCTGCAGAAATAATACGCCGCATTCAGGATATCATGAAATGCCCTCCGGCAGAAGCAGACAAGTACAGTTGGTTCTGCAAGAAAATTAGAAATTGTCGTGTTTGTTCGCACAACCTGAAAGTGTTAGTTTACGTTGTCTAAAGTAGTAGCGCTAATGGTTAGTGAGCGAGTGTGGGTGGAGTGTAGAACAACACCCCCACAGTCTAACGAAACGAGCAAACATGATTTATCGCAAGAACGAAATTTTGAATTATAATATTATTACACTTTTATATTTATTTCCCAAACAAAAATAAATAAAACAAATTACATAAGATTAAATTAATAATGAACAATGACTAGATTACAACATATATTTTCGATGTATCTTCGAAATTATTTATCGACATATTATATTACGCTAACGGATTTTGATTCGGATACTTTTCGATATTTCATGTTGTTTGAGAAAAATTTTGTTCAATTTTGTTTAATACTTGTTGAATTAGGGTGTTCCGAAATGTGATAAACTAATATCAACTAAACGTGTGAAATCATGTCTATGATTTGTATTCAAATCTCTGTTATTCAAAGCTGAATTTGCAGCGATGACAATGAATACTTGCACGAAAATAAATTTTGTTTCAACAAGTATTATTTGGCCTAAAAAATATATTATATTATTAATTTTGTTTGAACATGTGAATTTTCTTTTTTTCGAACATTATATTTTTCATGTACTATATTACAAAAGGCGAGATTATTGTATTCAGTGATTCTTGACTTGACATATAATTAACTTTGAGTTTTTATATTTCTTCCCCTTTTAAAATAAACGATTTTTCATATGATTATTGTGAATTTTAATGAATTTTATTGTGAGAGGTTTGATGTTGTTAATATTTTATCGACTAGATTTCTAAATTTTTGTTTTTCGAGACTTTTTGTTAGCATATCTGCTAATTGCGAATTTGTACCCACAGTTTTGAATTCAATTTCTTTATCTTCTACTGATTGTGTAATGGCATAACATTTTATCATTAAGGCCCTTGCTCGTTTTTGAGCTCCTCCCGACATTATTCTGAGGGCTGAAATATTATCTTTGAAAATTCTTACTGGGTCATTTTCTTGGAATATTTCTTTTTGTAGAAGGAATGTGACTTGTATATCATTCAAGGCATCAAATACCGCAATAATTTCAGCAGCAGTTGAGCTTGTAGCTACGATTGTCTGTCTTCTTACATTCCAATTAATTAGATCCCCATTTAAATATATTAAAATCCTGAAATCGATTTTCCTAGATTTTAATTTGATATTTTTATTTCATGATCTTTTAAATCTGGGGCATAAGATGCATCAACGAAAGAATGTATGCCTTTACTATCCGATTTGAATTTAATTGAGAATTCTTTTGTGGTATTTACATATTTAAATATTCTTCTCACATGATTTTTTAATTTAGAATTTGATTTCGTTTGGAACCTTGAGAAAAAGTTCACTGCAAACGAAATATCTGGTCTTGTTATTCTAGCTAGATATAATAAGGCTCCAATCATTGAGCGATATTCTGTATCATCTGTACAATTTTCATCTTCTTCAATTTTTAAAGAAGTTTCTATTGGTGTATTTATGAATTTGATTCATTTTGATTATATTTTTTTTAATTTTTTCTATATATCGTGATTGTATTAGAGTTATGGTATTTTCTTTTCTATCTCTAATAATCTCAAATCCTAAATAAAATCTTGGATTATCAATAATTTTCATTGTAAATCTTTTTTTAAAGGAATCGTTTACATTTTAATCCATTCGGGGGTATTTGACGCTATTAATATGTCGTCAACGTATGTGATCATAAGAATTATTTTTCATTTGATTTTTTGAAATATAAACATTTGTCCGTTTTGGATCTTTCAAAGTTCATTTTCAAGATGTATTCATTTATTAAGTTGTACCATGATTTAGACGATGTTTTTAGGCCATAAATAGATTTTTTTAGTCTTAATAATTTATTGCTTTCCATTAATAGGCCTTCTGGGGGTTTTAAGTATATGGGGACGATTGCAGGAGAATTTAGATACACCATTTTTACATCATATTGAACCATTTCTAAGTCATATTTATTGACTATCGATAGAAACCATCTTACCAACCAAATTGGGATCACAGGGGCGAATACCTGTCCCAATTCATATTCAGTTCTATCTTTGAAACCCCTCGCAACTAATCTTGCCTTCGGTTGATGGTATCCTTCATCAATTGGTTTTGTCACAAATACCCATCTTGTTTTTATTGTTTTTAAGGATTTATCGTAGTCTACATCTTCCAACACATCCATTTCCCCTAATGAAATAAATTCGTCTTCAATAGCTTTCATCCATTCTTTTCTAAATGGATTATTTTTAACATCCTTATAGCATGTTGGTATACAATCTTCGATCCATCTATTATCTATAGTTTTTGTAATATTAAAAGTATTTATATTGGCTAGGTTTTTTACAAAATTTGCTGGTTTAAGTACCAGTTCTTGTTCACAATTTTTTAAATTTGATATATTTTTGTTTTCGTCAAATTTGGCATCACAAGATATATTGAATTTATTTGAAAAAGGGTCTCTAATGCAATATCCCGTAGTGGTATATCCCATGAGTATACCTTTTTCTCCCCTTGGTGCAAATTTTGGATCAATTTTTTGTTCATTTCTATTTTTTGATTTAGTTGCATTTTGTTGTCGAACTTCTAATGGAATATGCCTATAAACTAATGATCCAAAAAATTTTTAAATTATCTAAGTTTGGTTTTTTACCAAAAAGGATTTCATAAGGAGTTTTGTACTCTGAATTTACTCTTGTTGGTGATCTGTTTATCAAATATGCGGCTGTAGCTATTGCATGTGCCCAATATTTAATATCCAGATAACCGTCAATTAGTAGACTTCTTACTCTTTTCATTAAGGTTTGATTTTGTCGTTCAGCAATTCCATTTAGTTCTGGTGAGTAAGGAACTACATTTTCTATTTGTACTCCATTTTCTTCACAAAATTTTACTAATTTTTGATCTGTATATTCCTTTGCATTGTCGCACCTTATTTGACTTATTGGTGTTTCAGGGAATTTATTTTTCATTGAGAGAAAAATATTTTTAAATTCAGTAAATACTTGACTTTTATTCGATATTGGTATTACGAAGGTGTATTTGCTATAATTATCAATGAATGTTAATATGTATTTTTGGTTAGCTATTGTGAGTGTGAATGGTCCCATAATATCGGAAGATATAATTTCCAGTCTCCTTTGAGGTTTATTTCTAACATTATTATGACCTAGACGTTGACTATTTGCTATTTTGCAAATTTCACAATTTATGAAATCATCATCTTTAAAAATAATTGTTTTTGGAATACCTATTGTGACTTTAGGTAAGTATCTCATGTATTTTCCATTTAAGTGACCTAAACGTCTATGCCAAATCATTTTTTTATGATTGTTTGTATTATTTTGCATTATTTCTAACGAATTATCTGAAATATTATTATTATTATTTTTTTTTATTATTATTACTATTATCCTCAGTAATATTATTATTTTCAGTAATAATATTATTATTTTCATTATTTTCTTCTAAATTATTATTATTATTGGGTTCTTCTTCCTCTTCTTCTATTTCTAATTCGACAGAAAAGGAATCCCATTCATCGTCATCTTGATTTTGAGTGACGGGCATACATTTTTTTGGTATGTTTATGTAATCATAATTTACTTGAAAGACACCATCAATTTTATAAGATGTAAATAAAATGTCTCCTGTTTCTATAAAGTACGTTTGTATTTTTTCTTTTCCCTGATCCATATGTAGAATTCCAGATTCTGTCACTTTAATCCCAGACATAATATCCAATGACAGATCCGGCACATAATGTACTTCCAATAATTCAATTGCTATTTGGATTTTATTTTCATTTTCTACTAATATTCTCATATTTCCCATATGTGTGGCATATAAATATGTATCTTTAAGTGCACACTGTAATTTTACTGTAATTTTAAATTTGGTTATATTAATTAATTTTTCCATATTTGATGTGAGTTGGACTTCCGCCCCCCATCAAGTAACATTTTTTTTTTTTAATTGTATATAATTTTCATTTTTTGTATTGTCTTTAATTAATTTTTTTAAGAGCCAATCTTCATTATTATTGTATCTTTTTACCATGTATGACAATTTAATTGGTCTCTCCTCCTCTTTTTTATCTTTATTTTTTTGTTTTTCCTTATTCTGTTCCTTATTTTCTGGCTTATAATCAGGGCATTTATTTTTATAATGTCCATTTGGTTACATATAAAACATCTTTCTTCTTTATTATTTTTTCTAGGTGATTGATCATTATTTCTATTATAATTTTGGTTTTTATTATAATTATTTTGATTATTATGATTATTATTTTCATTTCTTGAGTTATTGTTTCTATAGTTATTATTATTGTTATTTCCATTATTATTACCGTTTGTATTATTATTTCGTCTATAATTATTATTTCTATTCCATCTATTGTCTTTATTATTATTATAATTCGTATTATTATTTTTAAATTTATTCCCATTATTATCAAATTTTTTGTTAGACAATTGATATTGTAATTTAATTTGTTTATCTCTCATTTTTTGATCACCGTCTTCTTTTAATATTTGTTTAAATACTTCTAGATTTTTTCTATTTTCAGGGAGGTTGTCAAATTGCATTTTTGCTATGGTCTGTTCGTATCCTAATGCTAATTGAAGGTTTTCCAATTCCTCTTCTCAGATACTTCCTTCCCTGCATCACGAACTTCTTGTACTAGTATGTCCCATTTATTTAAGAAACCTCTTATATTTCCACCTGGTGTAAATCTAAAAGCAGTCCATTTTGATTTTGCCATATTTGCGACTATTTTTGTTTTAGAACCGTAAGTTATATCTAATTTTTCAAAGATTTGATCCACCATTTTACATTCCCTAATTTGTTTCAATACATTATATGTCATCCGTTCCATAATCAATGCTTTTGCACATTCTTGTTTTTTAAAATATGCTTTAGCAGAATTCGAAGATGGTCTGTATTGTAAATTATCCATATTTTCGATATAAATTTTTAGTTCAGGGTGTGGGCCAAAAACATCCCAATATCCTGAACCCCTTATTAAAACTATTATCATCCGTTTCCAGTCCAAGTAATATTGACCATCAAATATTTTCCCACTTGGACCTTGTATTGGACATATAGTTTCATCAGCTGGCATAACATAATGTACTTGAGGGTGTGTACTCCCAGAGCCTGATCCTCCTTGAGGGGATGGGGTAGTAGTTCTTTCACTTGCCGTATTCATGCTTTCTGGAGTACTTGGTAATGTACTTAGTTCCGACAACTCAATTTTAAAAAAAATAATAAAAATTTATTTTCAAAAAAAAAAATTAATTGCCAAAAAAAATTTATTTTCTTTTTTTTAAAAGAGAAAAAAAATATTTTATTTTTATTTAAATTGTTAATTTTTCGTAATATTATTCGTATGTATGTTTGCGTTTTAAAGTTTGAAAAAGAAAAAAAATATTCCAATTGAGAATATATTTCAAAAATAAACTTGAATAAATCTTGTTTAAATTTGAATCCTTGTGATTGTTTATGACAAAAGATCTATTGAAAATTGTCCTTGAATACTATCTGTAATATTTTATTGTAATAAGTTTTCAAGTTTCTGCATTAGTATTTTAAACAAAGGAATTCTGTGACATGAAAATTTCAGAATTAAACTTGCCCAATATGACAAAGGATTTTTTCTTTTGTGACAATAAATTGTTGAGACATGAAATTTGTTCAACTATGAAAGTATTTTACGTATTAATATTATATTATATTTTTTAATTTTCGTAATTTTAAGTGTTTTTAAAGAGGATTTTCTCTTTCAAAATTTTCAAGAAAAATTCTGAAAGATTCTATCGAGTCCAAAGCTTGAATACTGAAAATATTTTTTGAAATTTCTATAAATTTTGCGACTTCGATACCTCTTTTATAATGAATTATTCCACTAACATTTACTGAGAAAGTTTCCAAGATTATTTCTCCTAAAAATGTTTTCCAAAATAGAAATTCACTTAAATTTGTTCTTACTTCTGTTATTTTTTCGTTTTCAAAAATATTTAATAATTTTTTATAATCTTTACCTTTAATTTTTATTGTTCCTTCACAGTTTGATGTGCAGTTAGCAATTTGTTTCCAAAACCTTATCATTTGTAACCTGCTTTATTCGAACTTATTTTTAAGCTTAATCGTCCTGTGAAATTTCACTTGATTTTTACCAAACTAAAGGGGGTTTTTGAAATTAAGCGTTTTGGAACTTATAGGAAAGAAGGAAAAAAAATTTCAAAGAAAAAATAATTTTTTTTATATAACTAAATTTGCTCAATATCCCACAAAATCACTGAATATATCCCATCGTTTTCTGCAATAGTAAATGAAATATATAACTTGAAAGTATCGAAAATTACATTACCTGTAACCTGCGGAATTCCGTTGAATATCTCCCAGCTGAGTTCGTGAGTAATCGGCGTTTTCCCGTGGGTCAGCACTTGGATCAATTTCAGGTCGTCCTCAGAAAATTTCAATCTTGGCAGCATACGAAAACAGTTGAATCATCAGCACTCAATCGACGAAATTTTGATGATATTCGAAAATCACGATGATTGGGTTTGATGTAAAAATGGTCTCTGATTTTTGAACTTTATTATGTTTCACCTTGCTGTAACAGACGATCCAGGTCCGAAGTAATCTGTAATCCCACGACGAAAAAAAACTTTGGTTTCACCTTACCTCAAAAAGACAATCCAGTATGATCAAAATGGCGTTAAATTAATTTGGGGCCAATATGATTTAAATAAACTTCGAATAATTTTCGATGAACTTTTCGAAAAATTAAACGAAAAAAAAATTCACTTGAGTTAACAACTCTTGAATTAAAATGTATTTCGTAAAGAAAACAACTTTTAACGAAAATAAAAGCTTATAGTTCCTTAAACTTTTTGATACTATAGCAGAAAAAATTAAATTGAAAGATTAAGTATCACTCTGCACTAACTATTCAGGAATCGCAGCTCTGCCTACCATGAAGTGAGGTTGAAATCCAAGGAAAGGAACAAGTCAGTTAGAGATACTTTAATGCAATGATTGAAGATACAAATTATAAGTTTGAGGAAGATGAACGATATCCCTCCATTACGAGATTACAGTTTGAGTGGGAAACGAGTTTCAGCGTTCTCGGGTGAACGGACGAAAAAAGTCGTGTTTGTTCGCACAACCTGAAAGTGTTAGTTTACGTTGTCTAAAGTAGTAGCGCTAACAGTTAGTGAGCGAGTGTAGGTGGAGTGTAGAACAACAACAACAGTATGACTGTGCCGGGTAGGTATTCGTTATCTTAGGCTAATAATACAAATTGTGAATCAGGCACAAAGTCAAAAATTTTGTAGATTTCGTGAACTCTAAAATAAATATAAAATTATTTTCACGAAGTTCACGACACTATGAATTATGATACCATTCTCACAATACCTTAGCTGCAGAACGATACGAATGTAGAATAGTTTTTAAAGAATAATTTTTTCTGTTATTCCATTTATTTCGCAGTGATATGTATTTTTCATGTTTGTACCAATGAAGAACCTAACTTCGTTTATGAGAAGAACGTGGTTTTTCTTGAAAATTAATGGAGGCCGATGTAGCCGGTTTTTCTCTTCAACCTCCGATTCTAGCGATGTTAATCGTCCTGTTATTGGAAGAGAATTAAAACTCCAAGATCTTTTAGATGATTCGGCTTCTGGTACTGGACCGTTGGATGAAATCGATGAAGCAGACGATTGGCGTACCTCCCCGTACCCAGTAGGCGCCGTAATAAATCCTAAACAATCACAAGGATTAAAATCTCTTCGACCAAGGATTGATCCTTCTCAAACATCAGTTATACTATTTCCGGGGCAAGGATCACAGTATGTAGGAATGGGGAAAGAATTGCTCAAGTTCCCGGCCGCCCGTGATTTATTTGATGCTGCTAACGAAATATTAAAATACGATTTGCTGAAATTGATGTTGAACGGACCTAAAGAGAAACTGGACCAAACCAAGTACTGTCAACCAGCCGTTGTCGTTTGCTCCTTAGCTACCTTGGAGAAACTTAAAGAAGAACGTCCTTCTGCTATTGAAAATTGTATTGCTACTGCTGGTTTCAGTGTCGGAGAAATTACAGCCCTGACGTTTGCGGGTGTTTTTAAATTTGGCGATGGTAACAATAAGATATTTTCATTCTTTTTCAGGAAGATTTTGAGTTGCTCATGCTTTTTTGATTTTTTGATTTCAGCATTAAAACTTGTAAGAACTCGTGCTGAAGCTATGCAGTTGGCTTCTGAAATAGCACCCGGTGGAATGGCTACAGTTATCTATTCTGCTGAATCTAAATTATCTAAAGCTATTGAAAAATCAAAAGAGTGGTGTTTGGAAAGTGGGATTAACAATCCAGAATGTAGAATAGCCACGTACTTGCATCCGAATATGAAAGTTATTGCCGGCCATACTGAGGTACATTGACCATTTTTTGTATTTTCTTACTTTAGACGCTGATCGGTGATTACCTTATCCTTACGATGTTCTGCTTTTTTTTTTTTTTTTTTTTTTTTTCATTTTGTAGGCTTTAAGGTACCTAGAATGCAACAAAGTTTTTTACAAATTGAATGATGTTAAAAGACTTCCTGCGCAAGGTGCATTTCACACAAACTTAATGTTGCCCGCGTCTTTTGCATTCCGCAAAAAATTAAATAATATGAAACTTTCGGATCCATTGATATCTGTTCATTCGAATGTGAATGGAGAATTTTATCAAAATAGCGAACATGTCATGCGGCAGTTACCAAAGCAAATTTATAAACCTCTCAAATGGGAACAAATGTTGCATATTCTTTATGAAAGAAATCCCGATTGTAATTTCCCCGAAACTATTGTGTGCGGTCCTAATAATTCGTTAAAAGAGTATCTTAGGAGTGTTAATGCAAAAGCTGCCAAAGTTTGCATAAATATTCGAGTCTAAACAATTTTTAGCATGATAAATTAATCTGTTTTGTGTGTAAATCTGTTGAAATATTATCAATAATTTTACTTTTAAATAAAACCATTTTGTATGTTGATTAGGCGTTGAAATTCTTATCAGACCATCGAACAGAATTTAAACTGCGAAAGGTCATCCCAGTCCCCGTTTCAGGAGCTTTTCACAGCAATTTAATGTTACCAGCTGTGGATACATTCAGAAAAGTATTAGATCGAGTTGAAATGTTTGAACCGTCAGCTTATATTTATTCGAATGTCAATGGTAAAACGTACAAAAATCAGCGTCACATCATGAAGCTGTTACCGACTCAGATTTATAAACCTGTGTTATGGGAACAAATGATGCATTCGATTTTTACTCGTGATGTGGGTGTTGCGTTTCCCTCTTCCTATATTTGTGGTCCGGGTGCAATTTCACTTAGAACAATGATGAAAAATGTTAATGCTAGGGCTGCACAATTCTGTGTACCAGTAGTGAATTAAATTAAATTTTTATACATAGTTTTATTTGTAGCGTATTTATTTATTTATTTTGTTGAATTTTATTCTTTGTTGACTCTACGAAAATTTTATTTTATAAAGTTAAATCTCTCAAATTTGGTGCTGTTCTTTGAAAGAGATAATTAATTTCAATCTGTAAAGGAATTTACTAGGGAAACGTTTTCATTTTTTTTTTTTTTTTAATGTTATAGTCTATAAAATTTTTTGCGATTTCCGTTGGGGTTATAAATAGTAGTCGAATTTAAATTCAAACTATATTGCATAAATTTACATTCTGTCGATATTTCAAAATTTTCGAAACTAATATTCTTATGGCGTCATAAAATCCAAAATATGTTTTGTATATATATATATATATATTTATATATAGCTCAAAATCCCTATTCTAAAAATATTATTGATATGATAGGCCACCACTAAGTGATCTTGTTGAAGAGAAATTTTCATTTTTCTAAAGAATTTTTAAATTTTAGTTCGTTTATTGGATGTTTTAGTCGAACATATAAATAGATTCATTCGAGGTGTCGACACGGAGTGATCTTGATTCTTGATCACAAAAAATATTTCTGCCATGTTTTGACAGGTAAATGAGAATCACTTATAGTTGGTTACGGAAGGTTTGCGAAAGTAGTCTATATAAATGTTCGCGACTTTTCAACGAATAATTCATACCATAAATATATTTTACAGTATTTTACGACTAATAATATGGTAAGTTGAATTTAGAATTTCTTTCTTTTTGGAAAAACGTTACGTATTTACTAAAACTCCGGGAATCATTCCTCATTTCCGGGTGAACAATTTTAATGTTATGATAATCGTCTTGTCTTGATAATGCTTAAAATTCATTGAATTTTTTTCCGTTAGGTCGCGGTGAATTTTTATGTATTTATTTCCGTTCTTATTGTGAGGCAAGTGCTCAACGTGCTTCATATATTCATGTTCCAGGAAAGTATGTGGACAATTTTGTTTTATTTGAGAAGCCTTTGTGTGTTTATAACAATTCTACTGGAGGTAAATGTGATCTGTTTCTACAATCAATACTTATACATTAAATATTATTTGATTTTTGCCAAACCGGATAATTTTTCTTCCGAGTTCTACAGATTTTTACGAACTTCTCGTTCTTACTTGATGGCTAAATTCTTTGCAAAGTGCGCTTACAGGGGTTATTTAGATAGAGATAAAGCCTACTCCAAAATGTAATAAAATTTATCAGTATTCCTAATCCGCCGAAGGTTTTTTTATTTATTCATGCATCAAATGTTTAAATTAATCATCTTATGTAGTAAAAAATATACCTACCTACTTGAGCTAAAGTAAAAATATTTTTTCTGTCTTTTATGTCGGCCTTTAGCTCCATACTTGGCCGTTTCATGCAGCATCTCAGATATAATTCATGACATCGAAGTGAGGGAGGGGGATGGTTGAGATTCGATGGTCAGTGGTCTACCTTACCAGTATAAATTTTTCAGTCATGTACTAAAGCTTCAATTAAACCAAATTGAATATACGGCTGTTTTGTGTCATTGGGATCAGAAACGTAACGACGACGTGGCTGTTTCGTTCGAGCCATACTTCGATCGGAAAGGAACGCAAAAAACAAGGAGAATTAGGCAAAACGAAAATTAATATATAAATTTAAAGTATTCTGTATTAATCTAGTCAGTTTTAGCTCTAAAAACAGCTTAATCAGAAAAAAAATTGTAACAAACTAAAATTTGATACACATGTCCACTTCAGTGTCTTAAATAATGTGGGTATTAAAAGTTCAGGCCAGTCTGTTGTGAACGTCGTCCCAAAGAGGGTTAAAATAATGGCGTATAGCAGCTTTTCACATTTATCTCGCCTAAGTTTCATGCTGAACGAAAAATTTTTCAAACAAAATTTGTAGGAGACTAAAAACTTAACAAAAAAGCATTGAACTGTTTTTTAGTCAGGGGCATAGTTTTTTCCAAAATGACGGAAGAAAATACGTACTTTTTTTCTGTCAATATACTTGCTTATAACAGTAATCACATGAAACATAATGCATCTATACTAATACAGTACATAAATATCATCAGTTACACGATTTTTTCCGCTTACATCATGATTTTGCTTATTGAGATCAAGTCAGGGGGGTGAGACACCTCTTACACCCCCCTCTCAAAGAGCCCCAGAGTAAGCTAAATTTTTTTTAATTGCTCGCTTTCGAGCGACAGCTTGTCCAGTAAAAATAAAATAATTCAGTCATTAAGATTACTTCATTACAAAGCATGTGAATATTAAGTCAAGTCATGGGGGTGCAGTAAACCCTCGCTCGGCTATTGGTTGGATGTGACGGCAGTTGGTCTCAAACTCAAAGCTGAGCACCTTAAAAATACTCCACACAAACCTCAAAAAAACGTTCAAAACGTTCTAAAAAAAAAAAATTAACAAATATATGTAGGCTAATTTGTGAAGTAAAATTGATGATTTGCCAGTAGGGATGTAAACCAAAACTGATTAAAACCACTTAAAAATTTTCTAGGACAACTGATAACTGATACCAAAACCTAAACAATCAACTATAATAACCAATAACTGAATCGCAGAACTTTCACAACTGAAACCAAAACCAATAACATTTAAAATGATTTGATTTTAGTTTCTGAATTTTAATTTAAATTAAAAGTTGTTTGGAGAAACAAGAGAATATGTTATTTGAGTAATAATTTTTTCAAGCCAGCCAATTCTTAGATCCCAGATTCTCTGATATGATGGATCAATTTGATTAAAAAAATGCTGTGAATTTTATCATTTACACATTCTAAAAGATAGCTCATTTAAAATATGATAATGAGTCTAATTCAGGTAGGTAAAATCTTCATTGTGGAAATCATGTTGATTTAATTTGAATCTATGGAACTGAACTAGAGCTTGTAACTGCAACCATAACCAGAACAATAACTGCTAAAAACCTAAACAAATGGACAACATTAATTTGGGAACTGATAACCAAAACAAACAAATTTCACATTACTAATAACCAATTCCCACAAAATACTGAAACCATTAACCAGAACAATAACCAGAAAGAATCGGTTTTTATCCGTTTTTCTAAAATATCAGTATTATTGATTTTTTTCCCTCAAAAATTACAAATTATTTCTGAAAAATTATCAGCTATCGATAATTCGACCTGAAGGACATTTTCTTTGTCAATTTTACAACAAATTTTTTTCAATTAATAATCAATAACTACAACCAGTTACCATAAAAGTTGTTTTGGTTAACCAGAACAATAACTAGTGACCAAATAAGTACATTTTTAACCAATAACCTATAACCAGTAACCAATATAGATTTTTATTGGTTTCTGGTAACCAATAACCCCAAACCAAATTAACTGATGATAAATTGTCCATAATTTATGGATGAAATGACATTCCATTTTTTGAATTCAAATGAAAGTAATATACCTGCTACTACAAATGCATCCAAGCTAATTGTGATTGTGATTTTGAGTTATTTATGACAGATACCAGTAGAATGGTCAAAAGGACCAGTAATGAATTAATAGTTCCAATATTTTATCAAAAATCAATGCTAAAATAGATGCATACAGAAAAGAAGAAAGACTCAGGCCATCTATAAATTTTATCCAGTTCTGCAACAGAAAAAACATTCTTATTCATTCTTAATTGATAAGTATATTAAATGTTTTTATTTCTATTCCTCTAATCGAAATTTCAATAGAAAGACAGTTTTTCAATGTGTATTTTGTCCTCAATCCCCTAAAGATTAAGACATCAATAAATCACTTAAGGGATACTTTAACTTTATTTGTAAGGTAAAATTTTACATTATTTGAGGGTTCTCCTTGAAAGATTGGCTGTGGCAATTGCAGTGTTATTATGTATAATTATAACTATGTGCAAAAACAAGCGAGGTAAAAGCATAGTATGTAGCAGTCTTCAAATACTTCTTTGTAATTCTCTTCAAAGAAAATTTGGCCTTTCATTGGATATACCAAATTAAATAGGAGACTAAGGAATAAAATGAGACTAAGAACAATAATTTTGAGCCCTCAGAAACTGAGATATAAAAAAAAGAAAAAATTTTCACAATTTCACTATTTTTAGGCCTTTTCATTGATTGATTATTTGTTTGTCCCTATCGTTAAACTTTCTTTCCAAGGTGCCACCCATACTATGACATCAATAGTAAAATCCCCCATTGAAAGTCAGATTTTAAATTTTTGAATTAATAAAATTTTATGATTTCATTTTTTATTGAGTTAGTGCTTTATATAGTTTTTATTGTACTTGTACTTTACAGCATTAACTATACTCTGTTCACTCTAAGAAGTGTGTGATGTCAGAATCACCTATAGATGTGGCAGATGATTGGAGAGAGAAGAAAATGTATCGATGCATGTTGTTACACAAAGATAAGCCTCATTTTGTAGAGTAAACAAACATATTTTTTCAAGCAGACTAGTATGAATATGGTTGATGACATCATGCACTTCTTGTTCTTCGTAGTAACTGCACTTGTGCAAATATAACCCTTCTGTGTACAATGCTAACATTTCTAATATTACTAGCTATTGCAAATTGCAAACTATACATTATGCAAGTAAAAAACAAAAAAAATAATAATAATAACAAAAATAAACCAAAACTGAATCATTTTTCAAATTTAAAACCAAAACTGAAACGAAGAAAATTTTGTAATTGAAAACAAAACTGATAAGAGAAACAGCTATTCCAACCAAAATCAGAAACCATTTACATTTTGGTTCACATCCCTATTTGCCAGCACCAGAAATATACAATGAATTCGAATAAAAAATCTAAAGAAAACTCATCAGTTTCAATAGAGCATTATTTTTCGTAGACCTATCTATTTTTCATTTTTATGCTGATGAGTTTTCTTCAATTCAGTTTATTTTCACCAAAAATTGAACGATTTGTTTAGTTGTTTTTTAATTTACCGTCTCTATAATTCAATAATTAAAAAATATTTTTTGATCATTGATCTTGCTGTATGGTTTTTTTTTTCTTTTCACTAAATGTAGTGGTCTTTAACCTGCAGCCTCCAAAAGATTTTTTTTACTGTCCATGAAGGATATAGGTAGTAGGTACCTATAGAGATTCTTTTTCGCATAGAAAATAGCAAATTGTTTCTTTCATCTCATGAACAGCGGAGAGGTAGATGATTGTATGTTTTTGTTCATTCATGTTCAGTAATATTTTTTCTCTTTTCAATTCCATTAAGAATTCAGAGGTTTTTCATATAAATCTAGCTAAAAATTTTGTGTTGTGGCCTGCGGACCCATCAGAATAATGAAATATGGCCTTTGGATCTTAAAAGATTGAAAACCCCTGCGCTGAAGGATCTTTTTTTTGTCTGCAATATTGATAAAAATTGAAAATTTTGGAAAGTACCAACTACATCTATCTCATATTATTTTATATTATTGCTGATTAAAAAAATTATTCTATATAAAGTTTACTATACTCAAAAATGTTTTTAAAAGACTGAAAATTTTGATTTTTTCAAACATTAATTAACGTTAGTAAATATTTGGAAACCGGCTTTCCATAATAATATATATGAGTTACCAACACAAAATCTGTCTTGAATGACTCGGTGGTTTTCATAAGAGTTTGAAATTTTAAAAAATACATAAAAAAATATAAAAAAAACACAGTAAAAAGAATCAACAATTTTTAACCAGATTTTATCAGTAGAAAATTGAAATTATTCATGATTGTACTCAGTAAAGTTTATATTGACTTCAAAGTTCCACTATCTCAGAAAACGTAACGAATTACATGGATAATCTATATTATAAAATTCAATCCACTTTTTGTATATCTATCCGCGATTTTTGCAACATTCACAACAATTTCATTTAAAAAACAACTGCTCTTCACTCACTTCACGATTTTTCAGTTTCTATTTAAGCTACAATGTTCGGGTTTGTAGTATTGAAAAGAGAATAAAATTGGCTTGAGTTCTCTCATAAAATTAATTATTTTATCGCCATTAGTTTTTCACAAATCAGCCATAAAAAAAGGCAAATTAATGAGAAATTTTCCGTTTTTTAATTTACCATTTATTTCAAAACTAATGATAGTATAAAAAAATTTTCATCGATAACCCGTCCTATTTTTTAATTTTCACTATCAAATTTCACCTAAAACGAATTAATCGCGAGATAACCGCGAGAGAAAATATAAGAACGAAACTGGACGCTCTGCGTATTACTATATATATGTTTATATATATATATATATGTATATATATATACACACATAAACAGAGTGCTTTCTGCGTAATATTAGGTATATGATTTTGGTCTTCTAGGATACCCCTCCTCTAAAGTTAGTTTTAAATAAATTCAAAGTTACCTAATGCTATAGACTCAAATTCAGTGCTTCGCATAAAATTGTTTCAGCAAGCATATAGATATTCGAAGCTGATAAAAATTCAAAAAGGTAAGTACCTAGTGATTTGAAAAAAAAAAAAAAAAGCATAATATGTGTTGTCTAATTCGTTAACAAGTGAATTTTACGAGCGCCAGACATACAGTCTATAAAGTTTATTTTCGGACTCCCTATAAATGTTGATTTTTCTGATTAATAAATAGCATATTTCGTTTTTTAAATTCTAATCGCGTTTGCCTTTTTGTTTTAACTACTGCTCATTGATTGAGAAATACATACTTAGATGTTAAATAAAATACAGGATAGAAGACTTTTTCATCGTGTAGGTATCTCATGATGTACCTATTTTCTATAACTTTCGAATGTGTTTTGGCACGTATATGTAGAAAAATATTGCGGGAGGCTTGGGCTGTTTCAAAAATTTTGATAAGGCTACTGCAAACGTAGGAAATTTTTTAGGAGGATGAGGAGGGACTATAAATTTCAAATTAAGAAAAATTTCGGAGGAAGGATTAACTTCCAACCTCTTATCTGGGTATAGGCGCCTGAATGTGTCGATAAAGTTAACATAGAATTGGCGCGTACCGGCTCTTTGTTCAGTTTACAAAGTTTACTGTCGAGTTTAGTTTGATATTTTACATATATCTCTACCTGCACGGTACGTTTCGATGTACAAAAAATATGTTTCTTGAAATATAATTGATAAATCGATTAACAAAATTTGTTTGTCTCGCAGGTCACATTTATATTATTGCTCTCCGTTGAAAGCGATCTATCTGCAGTTGTAATGAGTGGTGTCTTAATTTTTGAATTTATCACATCAATATCCTTCATTGCTCTTGATTACGGTAATTTTCCATCATTTTATCATTTTTATTTTTTGTAGATGCGTTCGAAAAAATAACATCTCAACTATGTATAATATGTTACAGCTTGAAGTCCGATGGAATTGGGATTGATGAAATTGCTGGAAACTTTCTTCCTCGTTTTTCCAGCGCTCTTGATAAAAAATAATAAAAATGAACGTTTCAAAAATGTACCTATGTTATTTCGTTCAATTATTGTCTGTGGAAAGCTTATAAAACCAAATTTGTATCGAATAACGTAGGCTACCTCTGTTCATCTGCTATGCTCCTAATCTCCAATAAACATGTTTTGTTGTTCCGTTAACCTTTGTGCCCAAAAAATTTTGTTTATTCTTCCTCAAAATAAATAAGAACCAGATGATATTTTGGTTATTACTCGTATTAGGTACATGACATCACTGCGGCATGACATTAACAAAAATCATTCTCATTTATAAGAAAGAAAAGGAACATTCTACGAGTTTCGTTAAACCTGTTTCTTGAATCTAGTTACCTGGTATTTAGACTGGAAGAATGAGGAGCACTTGGCTTTCCGTATAAGTTTTTACGTAATGAAACACTGAAACCTGAAAAAAAGGTTTTTTCTCTAATCAGTTATGAAATTTGACATGAAAGAATTTTTATCGAGCACGAAGATGGCAAATGAATAAGAAAACAAATTTGACTGCTCGAAAATTTCAAGTAGGTACCTAGTAAGTATAATCATTTTTATACGCTTTTATTCTACTCATTCCATTTGTTGAAGTACACCGGATAACCAACGTCAGCGCTGCTTTCACGTGTTGCGACACACGCGCTCATACACACATATCCGTTTTTATCAGTTGTTTTTTTCAATTTTTGTTTGTTTCTGTATCAGAAAAAAAAGTGAGAAATTTTATTTTCTCTTTCGCCGTTATTTTATTCTTCAAATTATAAAAGCGTATTTTTTGAAAACTGGTTTTTAACCTAACTTATTTTTTTGTATTTACAGGGAATAAAATAAAAAAAGTCCAAAGTAGATTTCGAACAGTGTACAATAAGTTTTATATAATTTTCGATCTAAATTAGGAATAAATAATTTTTAAATTTTCACGTTCATCTTTGGGGTAAATATAGGGAATAAAACAAAACTTTCCAAAAAAAAAAAAAAACAACAAAAAAACAAGAAAAAATGACTGAATGAGTAGTTATTGTTGGTGAATCTACCCAAATTTATGACAACAATTTTCTCAATCTTTAAATTCTCATTTTACACCCTTCTAATTTTTTAATTTTCAAATATGAGTAGCATAGGATATTCTCCAGATATTTAGAAATATTTTGAACCTACTGGCGTTAAAATCCGTAAAGTAAGGTACTTGAAGTTAGTGGGAAGCAGGGATTGAGAAATGCCATGTTTTTTCTTTTTGTTTCTGTTAGTTGACTTTCTGAAATTTATAATAATGTTAGCTATTATTTTCATTTTCATCATTTTGGTTTCTGTTTCCTCTGCTTCCTGATTTTATCAAAATTTTTAATTCTGTTTCCATTTCGGGTTCCTTTTCTATTTCCATTTAGGAAAACTTTTTTTTTTGTTCAAAATTTTCCAAATCTTTCTCAAATATCAATATATGGATATTTTTTTGATATTTTCCAAAAATTATCATTTTTTTTTTTAATTTTTTCTCACAGATCAAAAATTAATCAGGTGAGAAACAGAAACAATTCATCATTTGATTTCCACTACGTTTACATTATTGGTCTTGAAACTAATTGGTTAATTGTTTTTGATTCGGTTTCCATTTCAGAATTTTGGTGTGACCGTTTATTTTGGTTTTCAGCCCAAAAAATATGGTTTCTATTTCCAAAAAATTCCGTTTCCATTTCCATTTCTCAATGCTTGGTGGGAAATGTAAAGTATACTAAGTGCCACTATTTTCAAAAATAATTATTTTGTGCAAGCAAAATATATTATGTCCTGATACATAGCACATAAGACCGTATTCAATAATAGCCAGGGATTGAGAAATGCTACATTTTTGAAAGCTTTTATTCTACTCACTACTGTAATTTAAAATATATCAATACTGCAGCCAGCCTTCAGCAATGAAATAATATTTATTTCGCATGAAGCTAAAGGCAAAAAATAAATAAAAGCTTATCATTTATGTGGGGACAATACTCATATGATGTATAAGGGCTCATACCCCTCGACAACAGTTGCCGCCCAAAGGCTGGCATATTTTGTCTCTATGACGTTAAACTAATAAACACACGTACGTTTGTATGTTCATACCTGTACATACATATAGGTAAGATACATTATCTTGGGTAACTGACTCTGGGTTCCAGGTTCTCGTAGGAACTTTAGTTCGTGTTATTATGACGGTTTGTAATAAACGTACAAAAAGCAATTTTTGAGTTTTTATTGAATTTATTCCAACAAATTCTTCAAGGTTTTAGTTCCGAGTGAATTCTGTGGAATGTCAAAAAATCAAAAAATTGATGACTCCAAATAGAACAATTCGAAAAACCATTTGACGAGAAGGAAAAAATACAACACACAGGCCATACAATACAAATACTATGATCACATTTTTGGAACAGAATTTTCATCTGAACTCTTATGCCACAAAGTTCCGCTCATTTAGAAAAAAAAAGTTTTTTTACTTTGAAAAATTAGAATTCCTCTTCAGAAAACTATGTAGTTCCGCACTTTTCTGAGCGAACAGCGTGTTTTAAAAACATTCTTAATATTCAGCCTTTTTCTTCCAAATCGAATAGGTGAGCTACTCTTAAAACCAAAATGATGCGAAGGTGGAAATGGAATGATCAATGACGGAACATAAAATCCGTAGATTTTTTCGTCGTCGTAATAATAACAACGGAAAACCAACGTACGTTTATTAGTCTCCTAATATCAAATAAACAAAATTTGTTTACGTGGCTATTTGTTTCATAGACGAAAAGCTGCAGCGAAAAGCGTTTGCTGTTCGAAATCGAATTCTATCAAATAAGCAAGCATTTTGTAAAAATTATATTCGTTCGAAAATATGCCAAAAATGTTTTTTTGATTTCTGAAGAATCATTTACATTCCTTTACCTACTAGGAGCGTAGAACACGTGAATGAGTTTTGTTTTCGATTTTATGCGAGCCTCTCGGTCAGTGCGCTTGTGTGTGAGTGTACTGTAGTATGAGAATTATTTTGTACTGCTGGTGTAACATATGCGTTTGAGTTTATGTTCTGTGTGGTCTGGAAACGTCCCAAAGAATGAATTTTGTTTTCTCTTTGACGACGCGATGACTTGATGATTCCTGAATGTAACGATGGTGCAATGTTTACCAATGTAAGAGTACCAAGAGAATAAGAGTTAGGAGTAGGTCGATTTTGTTTTTGCGTCCATATTTCGTGAATTCTGATTTGTGAATTGTGCGTCATCACTCTTGGACGCGTTCAAAATGAACCACCAATACAACGATGGTTGTTAGCATGAAGTTGAATTTTTACCCCAAGTTTACCCAATTCAAAACTAACGATTTCTCCGAATGTCAGTCAGGGTGAATAATTAAAACACAATAGATTGTTATCAAATATTGTTGGGATACGATTCCCTCACTACCTCACGAACATGGGACATCACATTGACCAACACTGTATGTAACATAATATTACACTTATTCGTTTTACATGTGGCGACACTGATCGCCAACATAATATTCTTTCCACCACTGCTCGATGGAGAATGTTCTCCGTTTGTCAGTCATTGTACTAACGTCGTGAATAAACATTTTCAAGATGGAAGTCCGTACTTATCTTTTCTGTGTAAAGTAATCAAACCTCACCTCAATATGTTAGCAGAGCTGCGGGCAAAAGAAATAAGTGCGGTAAATTGAAATGTGATATGTGATAATTGTGTATTTTATTAATATTTGAAAATTCGTGTTTCACGCAAAGTGAAAGGCTTAGTGCTGAGTGATACCTCCACGCAAAGTGGTAGGAAAAGTTAAAATTCGTGAACAAAAAGTTCAATTCAGTGATTAAAGTAACTATCCTGAAAAAGTTAAATGTTCAATTAAAGTAAATTAACAAATTAAAAGTGAAATAAAAGTGAAATTAATGAAAACAACGGTAAAATCTTGGGCGCCTGTGAAAACGTCAAAGTCAAAAGTCTGGAGAAAACAAATCAGATACAAGAGGATTCTATGGTTTGGTAGACCAGTGCATACAGTCAAAAACGGTTGGCAATTGTTCATGCTGTGTTCCAGGGAGTGAAACAACGAAAGAAGATCAAAAATTCAAAGGTTGTAGAGTGAAAATTGTCGCAGATTGGTGTCATTTGGGCAAGGTAGCAGAAGAAAAACATCGAAAAATACGAAAAAAAGAAACAAAAAATTAAAGATAAGTAAAAAGTTTAAGTTAATTAATGTATATTTCGTGTGATTTTGCCCAAAATTAATCTGAAAAATTTAAATTACAATAAAATAATATTATATTTCAATATATTTCAGGTAAATTCTCAACCAAATATTAAGCAAAGTCGAAACTTGAAAGGTGACATCGATAGCCTTCAAATTTTATCTTGTTGGTTGAGAATTGAAAGAAAGAGGAAATCTTTGTTGGATGAGAATTATCGAATCCAACAATAGAAAACCCACTTTTCAAACATTGACACAAGTGACAGATTTTTTCCAGTTCACATCAAATAAAAGATCGATTCAATTGATGTAGATTGATAAATTGTTTCTCTTTCAGTAATCACCTCTTTCATATTTGTTAAATAATTTTGCACTATGTACTAATTTGAACTTTGATGTGTTTGAAAGAATCATCGATGTTCTGAAATAAGATCTGGGACTTTGATTAATTTGACTTTGAAAATTTTTGACGAAAAAATCACAGTAATTTGACCGCTCAAGAAGCAGTAACAACGGCGGAGAGATCACCTCATCGTCAGCAATATATTTCGTAAGAATTAATTTAGAATATTGACTAATTAATGAAAATCATAATATAATATTTTAACTTGCATTCCCAATCGAGCAGTCGAGACTGTGTTACCCCTTAGACTTAAGTTCTCGTGTTTCTGAGGTAGGATATAGACTCCCTAACACCCAAAATATAATAATAAAATGTCGAGATTCGATACAAAAAAGGTATTTGATGGGAGGAATTATGATGCCTGGAGGACCACGATGGTATCAACACTCTATGCAGAGGGATTGTACCCAGTAATGCATGATGTTGAGACCGAAGTGCTGTTTTTGGGATTGGAACTAAATAGTTTTTTAAACCCTGAATCTGGCAATGCTAGTTCGGCTAATAGGATGGCATATTTTCGTAACCAAGAAAAAGGCAAGGCTTTAATTTATCAGGCATTAAACAACGAACTAATAGAAAGAGTAAAAGACTTAAAGACAATAAATCAAATTCTGAAAGTTTCAAATGAAAGGTACAAAAGCTGCATGCAAGTTACATATATTAATGCGAAGCAGGCCTTTCAAAGGTTAAAATTTAATAGTGATGGTAACATGAGAAGTTATTTAGATGTGTTTTCTCGATCAGCCCAAAAAATAAGGGACTGTGGCAAAAGCTTAGACAAACAGGAGGAGATAGAACAACTCCTAATATCTTTAAACATGGACTATGACATGACAAGGCTAGAGTTTAATACATTAAGCCAAGATCAAAAAACGATCGAAACACTTCATGCCATGTTGATCGAAAGATCAGACAGATTATATGACGAGAAGAAGTCTAGAAACTATAATAATAAATTTCGTAATTTTAATAATAATAATAGAAATCAAAGATTCCAATACGGTGGAAACTATAATAGATACAATAACACAAATAGGAATCAGAACTATAACCAAAATGTAGATCAGGGGAAAATGACATACAATAATAATCAAAAGTCAGAAATGCCTCAGAACAGTAATAATAGTTACAAAAATAGAAAATATAACAATAATCAAAACTAAAATAATTTGCCAAATCCGAATAATTTAGTATGTTTCAAGTGCCATGGCAAAGGGCACATAGCTAAGGTATGTCCGTCAAATAAAGAGGGTGCAAAACCCCAAGACAAATTAGATGGTCCTGCACAAAATACGAGATACGGACAAAATAATCAAAATAATAATAATAATAAAAACAAAAAAGAACATGATGTGCAATGGTCAATGATGATCAGGTATAAGGACCACAAGCCAAACAATAACACAAATAATAATAAATTAATAAACCTAATAACATCTAAAGACATGAAGCAGGAGTCAGATTCTGATTATGTTCCTCTTACTAAGAGAATAATGTTAGATGGTGGATCTGTTGCTCAGGTCATTTCTGATTTGTCAAAATTGTCTAACCCTATAATGCTGGAAAAGCCTATCGAGTTAGAATGTGACATCCAAGATACTTTACTCATTGCCACTCATATAGGAACTATGTTTATAAGGGTGGAAAATTCAGAGAGGAATCAGACTGTTATAAGATTAAAGAACGTGCATTACGTACCATCCCTAAACGTGGACCTTATGTCGGGAATTAAAATAACGGAGAATAGGGCGCTGGGCATAGACCAAAATTTCTCTGCAGCGCACATATACATCCGCGAGACGGACGAAGTAATTTTTTTGGCCCCAAAAATCAGGGGGTATACATGGTAAAGTACAAAATTGTACCGGAATCAATGGTCAATATTTTAGAAAATGAAGATGATTTGAATAAAATATGTCCCTATAATAATGGATCGAATAAATATGCATGCATGCCTAACATAAACTCCCAGGATGAATGGATGGAATATGAAATAGAAGAGGAAATCATTGAGGAAAGTCAGGAGGAAGTGGAAGAGAATGGAGAGAATAACAATACACAAGAAAAAACAAATAATAATAACTTAGATGATAATAATATAATAAACACTAATGACGAATATGATAATAACAACACACAAAATAATAAAATGAATGAAGATAGTGGTGAAAGAAATGAGGATGTAGGTACAAATGATAATAATATAACAAATGATAATAATATAATAAACGATAAGCAAGAAATAAGTGAGAATATAGAGAAAGTAAAAATAGATAAAAAAATGATATGGCATAGGAGATAGGGACACCTGTTAGGGAAGAACTTAAAATTCTTGACAAAGGTCTCAAGAGGTATTCCGAACGGAATTACATTTCGTGATGACAAATTCAGCCTGTGTGAGACATGTGTGAAAGCAAGCTCTAGAAGACTAGGACACAATGGAACTCGTACCAGGCCAGAAAGAAAACTTGAACTCGTTTCATCGGACACAATGGGCTCCTTCTCACCAGGAATATATGGTGAAAAGTACGTTTTAATATTCGTGGATCATGCCACAAAATATACTTTTATCTCCATTATTGAGAAAAAATCAATGGTTTTTGAGGAGTTTAAAAAATTGTACATGAAATTAAAATCGAAGTTCCCGGATCACCTGATAGCTACGTTAAGATGTGACAATGCAAGGGAGTATCTGGATTCGAATATGAAAACATTTTGTGAGGAAAACGGCGTGAACCTTGAGCCTGTCGTTCCGTATTCACCCTTTGTTAAAAATACTAATGCATAAACTTGAAAACTTATTACAATAAAATATTACTGATAGTATTCAAGGACAACTTTCAATAGATCCTTTGTCATAAACAATCATAAGGATTCAAATTTAAACAAGATTTATTCAAGTTTATTTTTGAAATATATTCTCAATTGAATATTTTTTTTACTTTTCTTTTCTTTTTCTTTTTCATATTTTAAAACACAAAATTTCACACGAATAATATTACGAAAAATTAATAGTTTAAATAAAAAGAAAATTTTTTTTTGTCAAAAATAAAATAAAATAAATTTTTTTTTGAAAATAAATTTCATTATTTTTTTCCAAATTGAGTTATCGGAACTAAGTACATTACCAAGTACTCCAGAAAGCATGAATACAGCTAGTGAGAGAACCACTACCCCATCCCCTCAAGGAGGATCAGGCTCTGGGAGTACACACCCTCAAGTACATTATGTCATGCCAGCTGATGAAACCATACGTCCGATACAAGGTCCAAGTGGGAAAATATTTGATGGCCAATATTACTTGGACTGGAAACGTATGATAATAGCTTTAATAAGGGGTTTGGGATATTGGGATGTTTTTGGCCCACACCCTGAACTAAAAATTTATATAGAAAATATGGATAATCTACAATACAGACCATCTTCAAATTCTGCTAAAGCATATTTTAAAAAACAAGAATGTGCAAAAGCATTTATTATGGAACGGATGACATATAATGTATCAAAACAAATTAGGGAATGTAAAACAGTGGACCAAATTTTTGAAAAATTAGATATAACTTACAGTTCTAAAACAAAAATAGTCGTAAATATGGCAAAATCAAAATGGACTGCTTTTAGATTTACACCAGGTGGAAATATAGGAGGTTTCTTAAATAAATGGGATATATTAGTACAAGAAGTTCGTGTTGCAGGGAAGGAGGTATCTGAAGAAGAGGAATTGGAAAACCTTCAATTAGCATTAGGATACGAACAAACCATAGCAAAAATGCAATTTGATAACCTCCCTGAAAATAGAAAAAATCTAGAAGTATTTAAACAAATATTAAAAGGAGACGGTGATCAAAAAATGAGAGATAAACAAATTAAATTACAATATCAATCGTCTAACAAAAAATTTGATAAGAATGGAAATAAATTTAAAAATAATAATACGAATTATAATAATAATAAAGACAATAGATGGAATAGAAATAATAATTACAGACGAAATAATAATACAAACGGTAATAATAATGGAAATAACAATAATAATTATAGAAACAATAATTCAAGAAATGAAAATAATAATCATAATAATCAAAATAATTATAATAAAAACCAAAATAATAATAGAAATAATGATCAATCACCTAGAAAAAATAATAAAGAAGAAAGATGTTTTATATGTAACCAAACGGGACATTATAAAAATAAATGCCCTGATTATAAGCCGGAAAATAAGGAACAGAATAAGGAAAAACAAAAAAATAAAAAGAAAGACCAATAAAATTATCATACATGGTAAAAAAAATACAACAATAATGAAGATTAGCTAAAAAAAAAGTTACTTGATGGGGGGGGGGAGTGGAAGTCCATCTCACATCAAATATGGAAAAGTTAATTAATGTAACAAAATTTAAAATTCCAGTAAAATTACAGTGTGCACTTAAAGATACGTATTTATATGCTACACATATGGGAAATATGAGAATATTAGTAGAAAACAAAAACAAAATTCAAACAGCAATTGAGTTATTGGAAGTACATTATGTACCGGATCTGTCATTGGATATTATGTCTGGAATTAAAGTGACAGAATCTGGAATTCTACATATGGACCAGGGAAAAGAAAAAATACAAACGTACTTTATAGAAACAGGAGACATTTTATTTACATCATATAAAATCGATGGTGTCTTTCAAGTAAATTATGATTACATAAACATACCAAAAAAATGTATGCCCGTCACTCAAAACCAAGATGACGGTGAATGGGATTCCTTTTCTGTCGAATTATAAATAGAAGAAGAGGAAGAAGAACCTAATAATAATATTAATTTAGAAGAACATAATGAAAATAATAATATAACAACAGAAGATGATAATGGGGATAGTAATAATAATAATAATATAAAAAAAATAATAATAATAATATTTCAGATAATTCGTTAGAAATAATCCAAAATAATACAAATAATCATAAAAAAATGATTTGGCATAGACGATTAGGTCATTTAAACGGAAAATACATGAGATATTTACATAAAGTTACAGTTGGAATTCCAAAAACAATTAATTTTAAAGATGATGATTTCATTAATTGCGAGATCTGTAAAATAGCTAACAGCCAACGTCTAGGTCATAATAATGTTAGAAATAAACCCCAAAGGAGACTAGAAATTATATCATCTGATATTATGGGACCATTCACACCCACAATAGCCAATCAAAAATATATATTAACATTCATTGACAACTATAACAAATACACCTTCGTGATACCAATATCGAATAAAAGTCAAGTATTTACAGAATTTAAAAATATTTTTCAATCAATGAAAAACAAATTCCCCGAAACACCCATAAATCAAATAAGATGTGATAATGCAAAGGAATATACGGATCAAAAATTGGTTAAATTTTGAACAACAAAATCAAACTTTGATGAAAAGAGTAAGAAGTTTACTAATTGATGGTTATCTGGATATTAAATATTGGGCACATGCAATAGCTACAGCTGCATATTTAATAAACGGATCACCGACAAGAGTAAATTCAGAGTACAAAACTCCATAAGAAATTTTTTTTGGTAAAAAACCCAATTTGGATAATTTAAAAATTTTTGGATCATTAGTTTATAGGCATATTCCATTAGAAGTTCGACAACAGAGTGCAACTAAATCAAAAAATAGAAATGAACAAAAAATAGACCCAAAATTTGCACCAAGGGGAGAAAAAGGTATACTCATGGGATATACCACTACGGGATATTGCATTAGAGACCCTTTTTCAAATAAATTCAATATATCTTGTGATGCCAAATTTGACGAAAATAAAAAATATCAAATTTAAAAAATTGTGAACAAAAACTGGTACTTAAACAAGCAAATTTTGTAAAAAATCTGGTCAACATAAATACTTTTAATATTACAAAAACTATAGATAATAGGTGGATCGAGGATTGTATACCAACATGCTATAAGGATGTTAAAAATAATCCATTTTGAAGGGAATGGATGAAAACTATTGAAGATGAATTTATTTTATTAGGGGAAATGGACGTGTGGGAAGAAGTAGACTACGATAAATCTTTAAAAATAATAGATACAAGATGAGTATTTGTAACAAAACCAAACAATGAAGGATACCACCAACCAAAAGCAAGATTAGTCGCTAGGGGTTTCAAGGATAGAACTGAATATGAGTTAGGACAAGTATTCGCCCCTGTAATTCCAATCTGGTTAGTAAGATGGTTCCTACCAATAGTCAATAAATAAGACTTAGAAATGGTTCAATATGATGTGAAAACAGCGTATCTGAATTCCCCTGCAATAGTCCCTATATACTTAAAACCGCCAGAAGGTCTATTAATGGAAAGCAACAAATTATTAAGACTAAAAAAATCTATTTATGGCCTAAAGACATCGTCTAAATCATGGTACAACTTAATAAATGAATACATCTTGAAAATGAACTTTGAAAGATCCAAAACGGACAAATGTTTATATTTCAAAAAATCAAATGAAAAAATAATTCTTATGATCACATACGTTGACGACATATTAATAGCGTCAAATACCCCCGAATGGATTAAAAATGTAAACGATTCCTTTAAAAAAAGATTCACAATGAAAATTATTGATAACCCAAGATTTTATCAAATTAAAATCTAGGAAAATCGATTTCAGGATTTTTAATATATTTAAATGGGGATCTAATTAATTGGAATGTAAGAAGACAGACAATCGTAGCTACAAGCTCAACTGCTGCTGAAATAATTGCAGGTATTTGATGCTTTGGACGATATACAAGTTACATTTCTTTTACAAAAAGAAATATTTGAGGAAAATGAGCCCGTAAGAATTTTTGAAGATAATATATCAGCCCTCAGAATAATGTCGGGAGGAGCTCAAAAACGAGCAAGGGCCTTAATGATAAAATGTTATGCCATTACACAATCAGTAGAAGATAAAGAAATTGAATTCAAAACTGTGGGTACAAATTCGCAATTAGCAGATATGCTAACAAAAAGTCTCGAAAAACAAAAATTTAGAAATCTAGTCGATAAAATATTAACAACATCAAATCTCTCACAATAAAATTCATTAAATTCGAATAACCATATGGGAAAATCGTTTATTTTAAAAGGGGAAGAAATATAAAAATTCAAAGTTAATTATATGTCAAGTCACGAATCACGGAATACAGTAATATCGCCTTTTGTAATATAGTACATGAAAAATATAATGTTCGAGAAAAAGAGAAACCACATGTTCAAACAAAATTAATAATATAATATATTCTTTAGGCCAAAAAATACTTGTTGAAACAAAATTTATTTTCTTGTAGGTATTCATTGTCATCTCTGCAAATTCAGCTTTTGAACGAACAGAGTTTTGAATACAAATCATCGACATGATTTCACACGTTTAGTTGATATTAGTTTATCACATTTCGGAACACCCTTATTCAACAAGTACTAAACAAAATTGAACAAAATTTTTCTCAAACAACATGAAAGATCGAAAAATATCCGAATCAAAATCCGTTAGCGTAATATAATATGTCGATAAATAATTTCGAAGATACATCGAAATATATGTTATAATCTAGTCATTGTTCAATAATAATTTAATTTTATGTAATTTGTTTTATTTATTTTTGTTTGGGAAATGAATATAAATGTGTAATAATATTATAATTCAAATTTTTGTTCTCGCGATAAATCATGTTCGCTCGTTTTGTTGGACTGTGGGGGGGTGTTGTTCTACACTCCACCTACACTCGTTCACTAACCATTAGCGCTACTACTCTCGACAATGTAAACTAACACTTTCAGGTTGTGCGAACAAACACGACTTTTTTTGTTTGTTCACCCGAAAACGCTGAAACTCATTTCCCACTCAAACTGTAATCTCATAATGGGGGGAGATCGTTCATCTTCCTCAAACTTATAATTTGTATCTTCGATCATTGCATTAAAGTATCTCTAACTAACTTGTTCCTTTCCTTAGATTTCAACCTCACTTCAAAAATGAAAAAAAGGCGGGTTAAAGTGATAAAGTTAACGCCACCTTCCAGGCAGGCGTTAAGGTGGTAAAGTGATATTTTGTAGATTTTATCATTGTGTTTTCACTTAGTTTCATAATACCATTTTCAGGACTTTTTTTTAACGCGCCATCCCATTATCCTTTTATCACCTTATCTCCAGAGTGTTAACGTGATAAAAGTTTCATAATAGGTCTCCTGGATAAAACCTACCCTACTGGCCAACTCGGGTAAAACCTCTGACTATATAGCTTAATGGACTGCTAGAATTGATAAGAAAAATATATAGGGTTACATCAGTGAACTGAATATAATATACTGGAATGCTCACAGCTGGCGATACAACGAAACGGTGCGTTAGAAAGAGACAGCAATAAGAAGGTGGCAGAAAAATGTTTTTGATCTCTCTCTTACTCATGTCCGTTAATGGTAGTATAGAAATGGAATAGGAGCGGATATTTTTATTTGTTATTTTTTTGTTTGATGGGGTGGAAAAATGGAAAAATGGGTGAAGTTATTTTTATAGGAAATTTAATGGAGAATAAAATGGCATAAATTATTTTTTTGTTAGAAACACTGAAAGTTGAGAAAATCGCAGATAAATGTGACCTATTATAAGAATGAAGTATAATAATTCACATATTTATTTATTCATCTAATGTTTGAGCTAATGAGTTTGAATATTTTTACATTTGTTGAATATACTTTTGGGATACTTTCCACACATTTTCGAGTTTATGGGCGTTCACTTGAGTATAAAGTTGATAATGTTAATCTCATAGTTAAGGCTACATCCGTTTTGTACAATATTTTATGTGGTAGTACATCATATGAAGAAGAAGTAGAAAACTTGTCTTTGGCAATTTTCAACCATCAGCCTTTCAATTAACATCACTAATTTTATTGTAAAAGATCAAATCAGTAAGTACCTACAGGTGGTAAAAACTGCCTAAACATTTGCTAACCTTCATAATGTCTAAAAAGATAGTAGACTACATACAAACTTTAAATTATGCAAGGAAGCCCAGGTACATATGGTAGTATTATTTCTTAAATCAATTTTAATGTAGAAATGTCTTGAAGTAGGTACAGTACCTAATTACTTTTCTGTACACAATCTAGCTCAAACCTGAGTTTTTTTCGCCATTTATTTATTTTATTGCATGTTTACATCACGTTCAAGTTGAAATTGAGACTGTGAAAGAGAAAAAAAAACTTAGTGAGAAAAACTTCTTTATCTCAGTTCTTTGTTTTTATATTTCTTCTGAAGCCGACCATGATATTTATTATTTGCATAAAGTAAATAACACACGTCTAAATTAAAGTAAAAGCCCATTCAAGTTCCTTCAAAATGAACCTTTGAAAATAAAATAAAATAAAAAACACATCAATAGGGTTAAAGTAATTTTTATTTTATTAACTCCCTATGGATTGACTTCTTTAAGTAGGTACCTACTTAGACTGTAAAATAAAATATTACTGTGCAAGATTTAAGTTTTATATTACCTATTTTCTCATTTAAAATTAAAATGTATACCAACTAATTAGTTCTAGCCGCAAACTTCCTATTTCCTAAACACCAAAAGATTAATAGGTACTCACACACATAATGTAAATAGCTCCGTTTGATAGGACTACACCAACTTACACTAACCTACACCAGGAGGGCGATTCCACAAATTTTAGAATGTTATATGACTTTACGCCAAGTTTTACTTGAATATTTGTGAAATATCCATACTGGTGTAGGCTGGTGTAAGTTAGTGTAATCCTATCAAACACAGCTAATATCACAAAAATTCTGTACATGTATATACGTAGGTATAAAGTAGGTATATAGCCTAAATGTATATTTCTTACCATAAATTAAATAAGTATAAGGAATTAAAAAAAACACACAAAAAACTGTTTTAACTTAGAGTGTAGTAATGTTGATGAAGGTAATTTATCCGATAAATGTGGTAAAAATTGAGCAATAACAGTAGGTACATACTGAAGAAATAAATTAAGACCTGCTTAAAAGTAAAATTAATATATAAAATAAATAAATTAAAATACCAGCTTTGTGTAACTGAATTTTGAGGTGAGATTTGTAGGAATTAAAAGAAACACTGCAGTTATACTTGAATAGCAATCAGGTTTGCTTCAAGTTTTCATATTGGATCACTTGTGATCTGTAACTGCAAAATGAATTGTTCAAAAGAGAATTATAATAAATTAAATAAACAATAAAAGTGTTGAATTCAAGTCAATATAATTATAAAAATATGGCAACAATATAAACATATTATAATTAATAAAATAAAACCAATATTTACTCCAATGGAAAATATAAATGACATAGGTATTACGAAGAGAGGGGAAAGGCAAGAAAATTAAAAATAAGTTTTACAAATTTGAAAAT
The DNA here is from genome assembly GCA_011428145.1 of Ericerus pela. NCBI lineage: Eukaryota > Metazoa > Arthropoda > Insecta > Hemiptera > Coccidae > Ericerus > Ericerus pela. The sequence continues at coordinate 964,759 of WOFM01000448.1, forward strand.
AGAATAACTTTAGTTAATTTTTGACGAAGTCCAATATTAGCGGCTTTTATTTGTAGATTTACATCCTTACAATTTTGGTGCAGTTTGGCGGTACAATAAAATGATGCAATAAATTTTAATATTTTTATTTCATGTAGATCCTCAGCCATCACACTGTCCAAGAGCAGATGGCTGGGATATAAATGAAGGGAAGAAATGAAATATTGTTGGACACTGTTTACAATTTTTTTTTTAAATTACTATTTTTAAAATATCTAAAAACTTTTTCTGTTTTACAAATTATATCAAAAACGAATTTTGAAGGATATACTTGGCCACCATTATTCTTCAAGTGTGTGAAATACTTATATGTATCTTTCAGGGATACATAATTATGTTCTGTTGCTTTATAAGATTGCATTAATAAAGGTTCACAGTGTTTACATGGGTATTTTTCTTTGAATTTTCTCACAGCCCTACCTGCTATGTAATAAAGAATGTTTTCAGACAAATAAGATAGATCTATTCCATCTAAAGCTTCAGTAATTGCACTAGCTTCTCCTTCATCCTCAATGACGGAATGGTACTTGGATGTGAAGGAAAAGCAAGGTTCTATAACAGTAGAATCTAAATCAGTGCAATTACTGTTCTTACTTGGCTGAATCGAGTTCCTAAACAACATTTTTCTAAGTGTATATCTCACTTGTAGGGCATCTGGATTATTATTCCATCCTCCACTGGATCTCAAGCATGAAAATGTCAATTCCACATGATCTTGGCTACACTTGTAAGGTAAAAAAAAACGTAGCTTATTTTCTTTCAGCAAATAATTGGCCATGTTTTGAAAACTTATCATATTTATTGAGAAACCCAATGCAAATGTTTTTCTACCATGATCCATTATATTTTTGTTGCCACATTTCAAGGTTGAAATATATTTCCGGGTTTCTTCATTAGCTTTATCGACAAATTTGGAGTTAGATAGCGTAATTGGTGCTTTGAATCCACGTCCATATACATTTCTACCATTCTGTAAATCAAAAATTCGATCAAAAATTCTCAAAAACTCAATCGTAGGTCTCGCATTTACAAAAGTAGTGTCAGTTTCCATCATGAATTCTAGAGCATCAGCAACACTAGAGGAAATAGTTTGGGCAGCTATTGAGACATTCATAATTTTATTTTTGTATTGAATGTGAGCAAGAGAAATTTTGTTAGCCAGTTTGAGAGATTCTTTTTCTTGATTTCATGAAGTTTTCTAATAAACCCAAAATCAATTTGACCAGTTGCAGAAATAATATTTGAATACTCTGCAAAAAAGTTACGACAGAGTTTGAACATATGAGCTGGATCAAGAATACAGTTAACTTTGATATTTTCATCCATAGGATGACGAAAATATGGATGCAAATCTTTGGGGTTAAGTTGACAACCTAATATTTCTAATGTCTTAATATTTGTAGATGGTCCATCACAAGTAATACTTCGAACTGTGATACCACAACTGAATAATTCTGAAATAATACATTTTGTCAACTGAGCTTGGATTATTGCATTTGGCTTATTCACAAAAAAATAAGCTACTGGGCATTTATACTTTTTTGTGTAACTGACAATTACAAATAACAACACTTCGGAAGCCAACTCTTCTTCATCGATAGGAACAATTCCACCATAGTTGACATACCCTACATGAACATCATTTCCTTTATCGTATATTTGCCCTTTTCTAATAGTCATGCAATCGAAGATCAACGCGACATCTCTTAAATATTCTCCATCTTCACAAGCAACTTTTTCTCGCAAGTATGACAATACCTCAATCAGTAAACCAGGAAAACAATTTCTAGAGGATAACCAACGCCGAATTGTAGATGGACTGGGTAAGTGACTCATTTCACAAATAAATTGATAAGCTTTGGGCAAATAGAAGTACAAAGTCAAGGAAAACTTCTTCACATCTTCAGAATAATTGAAAAGATTTGGAGTTTTTGATTCATTTTTAATTTTGTTTTCAAATAATTCGAGGGGTAGACTTTTGGAAAATTTTGATTTCAAAAGATCCTCTAACACGTCATTGGAAGCCTCAGTTTTTCTGAGCAGAGCAATCAAGTCTTGCATAGAACTCACTTTTTTATTCATACGAATCAATTTCATTTGAAGGACTTTCTTCTCTCGTCGAAGATTCTTCAGCATGAACTGTAGTTTTTCAGATGTTAAATCTGTTTGAATAGCCACATCTTTCACTGATGCACCAATCTCATGCGATAGTACTTGCAACCTATAAAAAAAAGTAAGTCTATACTTGTTGGAACTGGAACCAACCAAACAAAATCCGATACGAAGTAAGAAAATAAATAGTATTCAACGTTTTAAGGTACAAAATTTTCGATGACTTACTTCATTAGCATTATCAGTTTGTAACCCACGGTCCAGAACTCTACGAAGTTTCTTTGCTTTCATTAAATGTTCAGGAAAATTAAATATTGATGGAACTGCATCATTTTTGAGTAATGGCTTTTCACCAACAACTGACAATGTATAATCTTCTGGGCAAAAATGTAAGCTACATAGCACAGTGGAACTATTTGGTGAAAAATTCTTTCGTTTAACTGCTGCAATCCAAATCCTCAAGAGAGTAGGATTTTTTAAAGGAAACCTTTTAAACATTAATTTCATAATTTATTTGTTCATACCTTCTTAATCCATAGCTTCAATAACAAAAAATAGAAGAAAGAGATGTTTGCTAAAAAATAATAAAAGGACTAAAGAAAGTTAAAGCAACTTACTTATGAAATTTAATCGAGTCATTCTGCCCATATCTCGATGTACCTTTTTACCATGATTTAAATGAATATTGACCCTTAAACATACCATTACGTCTATTGACTCATTTGTAACTTACTTCGGTTGTCTGTGGTTCGAGAATTGTCTTTTTTTTCTCCATGTATGAAATATGTATGTATAAAAAAGACAAGTCTCGAACCGCAGACAATCGAAGTAAATTACAAATGAGTCGACATATCAATAGTAAAATTAATTCATGATTAACAATAATTACAAATCAGGTTCTTGGTAAAAATGCGTGAAGAAATTAGGAGAAATACTAAAAAAGAAGTAATTTTATGAAGAGCTGATATGTTTGTTTATGTTTTTCTGCCACCCCATTATCTCTGTCTCTTTCTAACACACTGTTTTGTTACGATAGTACGTGTTGTTATGGGCTGTGAGCATTCCAGTATATTATATTCAGTTCACTGGGTTAAATGGAACACCGCTGAAGGCACTGTTAACAGGCGTTATTTTTACGAAAAACGACCTTTGGTGATTTTTAAGATTTTATCAGTTCTAGAAACAACGAAAAATCAGAAACAGCATACCTTGAAATCGATACCTATTTCATTTATCGTGTGGTAAACAAGTCAGAAATATGAAAAACTTGTACTTGTGGCAGCACTATATCTTTAATTCAGATTCCAAATACGCTGGGACATTTGATTTTGGTATTCTCTGCAATTGGAAATCCTACTGACTGTTAAATTTGTTGAAATTTTTCAACAAAATTGTAAGAAATTGTTTGTCAAGGCTGAAAAATCATCATAGAAAATCATCTACTTTGTTCTGATAATTTAAAACATCAAACGTATCACTATTTCATGGTTCACCTTGCTGAAAATCGATATACAAAAATAGGAGAAAATAAAGTAGAAAACACTATAATCATTAATTATTGATATCTATTTGAGTCATTGAAATATGCCGTTTCTTCTCAACTACGAGCATACCTAATTTGGTATTGAATGACCAAAAGGATTTACTTATTCTTTCTGCGATTTGTTTACTTACATCAACAATTTTCGAGATTGGAGTTGGTTAGTCATCACTTCTAAAAACGCCTATAATAAGCTGCTAGAGGGTGACGACGAACACATTTTACTGTACTCATTACATGGTGAAGAAATTTTGATAGCAATTTAAGATTACTGTTGTAAACGGACTTGTGGCATTTTATGGCATAATATCTTGTTAAATACTTTCAAATTATTTGTTCATGGTTATTTGGAGGAATTGCAAGGTCAGTTATACATTAGATTTTACGAAATTAGTTTTAGATATTTTTTGAACGATTACAAAATTTAAAATTTCAAAATTAAAATCCCTCAAAATTGAATTTAAATGAACTTTTTCACTAATTGCAACACTCATATTTCCAGATCAGTAAATTAATCAAACAAAATGATGGAAAAATTATCAGAAATATATTTCAAAGTGATATTTCAACAGACACCATCAATTTCTAATCACTTCAAACCTTTATTGGACAAATAATGTACCTACTTGAATCTTTTACAATAACTACTTATTTCAGGCATTTTAAAAATGAAAAATGGCAAAATAAAAGCCAAATTTTCATAAATGTCATCCAATTGTTTATTTTCATTAATGTTCATATCTGAAATTTATTCTAAATTCGAAAAACATTTTCTCTAATCAAATAAAATAAAATAAATTTTCACTCAAAAAACGTATTTTAGCTCATTTAGGACTCACTAAAGTTCTTACTGTAGTTCAAGAAGTTTTTTTCGGATAACAAATCAGCGAACGATGAAACTATTTACCAAACAGCCAAATTTTTCGGTTTAAGAAAACCTTACTTCAAACTTTTCAAGAAAAAAGGAACTCTATCCAAAACTTACATTTTCACATTCTGAAGAGTTCGTCGATTAATTTAAATCATTATTTGAACGTTTCACTCATTAATTTCAGACAATAAATTGGTATAGCGTTCTAATATTTCACTAGTATCTGATTATATTGTTAGGAGTCATGAAAATATAACTCAATACAAATTCAGTTTTCACACAAAGTACCTTTTTTGAAAAGTAACGCCTGCATTGTTTGGCTTCAAGATTTTATCAGTTCTACCAGTCCATTAAGCTATATAGTCAAAGGGTAAAACAACCAACTGAACTCATTCTGAATGACTTTGTGTTATGGATGATTACCCAGGCAAAATAACTAGAACATTCTGAATGTTGACTGATATTTTATCGATAATTTTCAATGTCAATATTTTGGTTTCGATATATTGATAAATTTTATCCATATTGGACTAACCAATATTTTTACATATCGATATTTTCACCTTAATATCAAAAAAAAAAATCAAAATTTGAAAATCTCAATTTTATACCTTATTAGTTATCAGAAATTTTTTTTCTCCAAATTTTCATTTCATTCATTTTTCTCCAGATAAATTTGATTTTGAGTTTCAACAGTGAAAAATGAAAAGTTAAAAAAATGAATTTATTTTCAACAAAAGTGTATTGAAAAATATTGATATTTGCACAGTATACTTATTTTTTGGAGCAGATCTTGCAGACCCTGTTTCATGATTTCTTGGTATAGTAGGATTAAATCACATTTTATGAAATTTGTGGGGACTCAACGGTATGAGGTAAAGGGGCTCAGACCCCTCGACAACAGTCGCCACCCCAAAGGGCAGGCAAATAATCGTCCTTGTGATGTTAAACACACTAAATACGTTCTATTCATAATTACTTGCAAGTACATGCAGGTAATGTACGAGTACCGAATTGTGACATAATGAAACAATGTCATGATCCGTACACGAACCGGTCAGCCATTTCTTATCACGGTAGGGGATGATGCGACCTGGCCGCCCTCACAGACGTACATATATTCTTACGTATGTGTCTTAGTGTGCATGTAAATAAGCCGTATATAAATCACAAGAATCGGCTCTAAAATTGCCAAAGTTCGGTCTGGTTCTGGCTTACCCGTACTTGTGTACAAAGCGGCTGAACACGCTTAAATTCTGTTGAATTTCCTTCTGGTGAGAATATCTCTCACGACAAGGTATTCCACAGTGGTGACCTCGACGTGATTTTTGGCTACGTCGTGAGGTGTCCTTCGGCGCATTGCGCTTTTACAAAAATTTGGCGCGGTGCGCTGGCGAGATACTCGCTTGCTCAGCAAATATAAAAAATTTTTTTGCAGACTAAGACACCTTTTAGGTCGTTGAAGTAGAGTCTGCTGAAGTGGGAATTTATAACTCTCTCCTTAAAATATACAAACAAGGAGAAACAAGACAGTAGACCTGGAGGAAGAAGGTTGGACTCATCCCCCAACCCCCCCAACTTTGACTCGACACTCTACGAATTTAACAAACCTCGAAGAGGGCCCTCAACACCCAGAATTAGCACGACTGGGAGCTGCAATAAATAAAGATCAATTAGCAGTGAAAACGTTGAGAAGTGGTCGAACTTTAAGCCAAAGTTCTGACCTGAAAACACCTGTCCTACAAACACCGGAGCCAGTGTTTTCGACCAGCAAGGAAGGAAGTAGTTCTGTGGAATACACTTGTCATCAGAAAGACACAGCAATGGTCCCACCACCAACCAAAAATCCACAACCATCGCAGGGAGGTAGTAGTCAGCCACAGCTGACACCCGAAGTCTTGGCGCAGATTATGCAACTTTTGCAATTGCAGCCAGGGCAGAACCCCAACGATAGAGATCCCGGAATTTCTGCCCAATGAGGTAGACTTATGGTTGACTCTATTAGAAGGCAGGTTCAAGACCGAGAACATAACTCTGAACCAGCGGTATCTACACATCTGTGGAGGCATACCCCCACAGATAATCCGCCACATTCCGGACATCATGGAATGCCCTTCGACAGAAGATGACAAATATGTCTGGTTTGTCAAGAAGATCAAAAATGTATTTGGAAAAACTAAGAACGAAATTATTGATGATGTGATGGGTGGTATGAAGATGGGGGACGACAAACCCTCAATCTTCATGGCAAAATTGAGGCAGAAGGCAGATAACATAGTAGCCCCTTCTGTCATAGGCAATCAATTTTGCAAACAACTTCCACAAAGTGTTGTGCAATGCCTAGCTGCCGTAGGTTTGACCGTAATAAATACATTGGCAGACTTGGACTTCCTTGCAAAATCCGCAGATAATGCACTCGAATACACCAGGTCAAAGCCCATGGTCAGTGCAGTGTCTGCAGATTCTGGAGAACTCGCTCAACTTCGAGCCCGAATAGCTCAGTTGACCGACGAAGTAAAACGGAACAAAGGCCAAAGCTCCACAAAATCCAATAGTAGCTGGTGACAAAGATCTAAAAGTAGAAGTAACAACAACAACAGTGGCAATAGCAAAGGACGACAGTCCCAGTCCAGAGACCGCAGATCTAGTTCCAGTAACAGGGGTCAGAGTTCAACTCCCCCGAGAACATCATCTCCCAAAAACCAGTCTCAAAATTGGGATGATAAATGTTGCTTCTTCCATAATAGGTTTGGCGTGGAGGCCACCAAATGCAACAACAGGTGCAAATGGTGGGGTAAATCCTACAACAAGGAAGCGTCAAACTAGAACAAGGGGCCATCTATGTGGCTGAAGACCCCTTGGAAAAACACTCATGCCGCCTGTTCATAAAGGACAGGACAAATAGGAGATGGTACTTGATAGACTCAGGTGCAGACTTGAGTATATTGCCAGTAAATAAAAACCAAAAAATACTTCCTCCAAAATACTATCTCCATACTGTGAATGGTCAAAACCATCCAGCTTACAGACTTGAGACCTGCAAAGTTGACATCGGACTTAAGGAAAATATGACGTGATCCTCCATGGTTGCTGATGTTCCAAACCCAATCCTGGGTCCAGATTTTCTTGCACATTATGGCCTTATCATTGACCTCAAAAACGGCAAACTGATCAATAGTGAAACTAAAAATTGTGTGGATGGGAAAACGCATGCTTACAAACTGGACACAAATATATCCAGCTGTACAAAAGTTGACGGACAACTCTTACGGATCCTGTCTGACTATCCTGGAGTCACTCAACCATCAATTTGCAGGCATCCTACATACAAACACGATACGGTTCATTACATTGAAATTAAAGGACAGCCTTGCCATGCTACAGCACGAAGGTTACTGCCTGACAAACACAAAGCGGCATGGGAGTACTTTCATCGCATCATTGAGGAGGGCGTATGTCGCTCCTCAAAAAGCTCATGGAGCTCCCCTATCCACATGACCAAAAAAGCAAGTGGAGAGTGGCGAATTGTTGGAGACTACAGGGCCTTAAATGCCATAACAGTTCCTGATTGCTACCCAGTCACCAATATAATGGACTTCAACGCGAACATGAAGGGTAAAACAATGTTCACCAAAATTGACATCAACTGGGCATTCCACCAAATTCCTATGGCTGACCAGGACGTACCAAAGACAGCGGTTATAACCCCCTTTGGACTATTCGAATACCTTCGAATGCCGTTTGGACTTTGCAACTCAGCACAAACTTTCCAGAGATTTATCAATGGACTGTTTAGGAAATTGCCGTTTGCATATGCATACTTGGATGATATCTGCATTTGCTCTGAAGGCGGTGAGCAACAGCACGAGGAGAATGTAAGAGCCGTCATACAGAGTATACACGCTTCCGGGCTTACTATCAACGTAGGTAAAAGTTTATATGCACAGACCAAAATTGACTTCCTCAGCTACAAAGTCTCGACCGAAGGCATTTCCCCTTGAAGACCAAAGTAGAGCCAATATTGAACTTCCCGAAACCCTCAAATGTTGCTGAACTCACGCGTTTCTTGGGGATGGTGAACTTCTATAGACTTTGCATGAAGAATGCAGCAGCCAAACAAAGTAAGCTGTTTGCACTAATAAAGACAAGTAAAAAGAAAGATAAGACTCCACTCGAATGGAATAAAGAAGCCGAACAGGCCTTTGAGAAAATCAAAGATACACTGGCAAATGCAACTCCATTGGCTCATCCAGACAAAAGTCTGCCATTATGCGTGAGTACCGATGCATCTGATTTTGCTATTGGTGCAACCCTGTACCAATTGGATAAAGACAACAAGAAGTTACCGCTAGCTTTCTTCTCGAGGAAGCTCTCAAAAACAGAAAAGAACTTTAGCACATACGATAGGGAATTGCTCGGAATTTTTGCTGCGTTGAAGCATTTCAGGCACCAATTAGAGGGTAGATGTTTTTCTGTGTATACTGATTATAAACCCCTAACATATGCCTTCACACAAAAAGCAGAACCGGCATCGCCGAGAAGAGCATGACAATTAGACTACATTGGTTAATTGACTACCCACATTCAGTATATAAGTGTAGAACTTAACACTCCAGCTGATGCCTTGAGTAGAATCAAAGCGCTCCTGTCCAATTGCCTTATGCTGAAATAGCTAAAGCACAGCTTAAGGATGCAGAATTGCAAGAGTTGTTATCAAACGATGATACTACTCTCAAATTGAGACAGCGAAAAATTCCCGGTACTGATGTTTTATTAACATGTGATGTCAGTACAGGTAAGAATAGGCCATTTCTACTGGTAAAATATTGCAGGTTGGCTTTCAACAGTGTACATAATCTGTCACATGCTGGGCCAAAATGTAGTGCTAATATGATTTTGGCAAGGTTTGTATGGTCACGAATGAAGTCTGACTGCAACAAATGGGCTCGCAGTTGCCTGAACTGTCAAGAATCCAAAGTAGGAAGACACACTCGCTCGCCCCTCAAATCCTTCAAACAAATGGAGCAGTTTAAAACTGTACATATGGACTTGGTAGGCCCATTGCCACCATCTCAAGAACACAAATACCTGTTGACGATAATAGACAGGGCAACACGATGGCCAGAAGCAATCCCTTTACATGAGATGTCAGCCCCTACAGTAGCTGCAAGGTTATACGTTACCTGGATTGCGAGGTATGGCGCACCAGAAGTCATAATCACAGACCAAGGTCGTCAATTCGAGAGCTTGCTCTTTAAAGAGCTATCTAATAAGCTTGGTGTTCAACACAGTCATACCACAGCTTACCATCCTCAAGCCAATGGCAAAATAGAGAGATGGCATAGAGCCCTCAAAGCCTCTATCATGTCCCATAATACCAAGAGATGGGTAGAAGTACTTCCTACCATCCTCTTAGGCCTTCGATCTGCCCTACCAACTGATACAGGTCACTCTGCAGCGCAATTAGCGTTTGGCAAAGAGCTACGCCTTCCAGGGGACTTCTTCACACAATCGAAGGAAGTTAGCCCCGAAATCATGGTACAAAACATAAGAAATGATGCCAACAATTTCCTAAAACAGGCAGCTCACCATGGCCAGCCCAAGATTTACATCTCAAAACACTTGGCCAATACTTAACACGTATTTGTTAGAGACGAAAAAATGAGATCTGCACTGGAAAAACCATACGCCGGTCCTTACAAAGTAGTATCACAAGATGAGAAAAACTTTGTGATACTCATTGCAGGCGAACCTCGAACAATTTCAATCGACAGATTGAAGCCTGCGTACATGGTAAGTGATGATAAAAGAATAAAAAGGTTGCAAAGGGAGAACCTAGAAAATATCCAGACAGATTCCCAAACAAATATGGAAGAATCTGTCGAAAAATGTAAAACAAATAATTCACAACAGAAAACATTAAAAAAGTCAGTAAGATTTTGGACGATGTTACCACTAAAACATTTGATCCTGAGTCCACCTTATGCCCACGAAAAAGAAGCAGGCCCCTAGGCAGTAAAAAACGTAAAAATTCCCATCCTTCTCGCATGTCTGAGAAGTAAATGCGAAGAAAATAAAATTTACTCCCGAAAAAGTAATATCCGCTACGTAAGTTGAAACCCACTAAAAAATATGCGACAAAAATCCGAAGTCCGTGAGACAAAAGAAACTCCGGAGATAAGCAAACGAGGAATGCCAACAAAAAGAAAACGACAGGAATAAACAAATCCACGTGTGATACGGAAATAAACATCGTAACGTGCGTTTACCATTAAACACAAAGATAATCTCAACGTTGTGACGTCACAAGTGGAGATTCCTTTGTAATAAAAATTCGAAAAATATATTCTATGAGTTTATTTCAGGCATAACTTGGCTTAAACCGATCAGAACTTAACCGGAAAACTTGCATACAGCCGAGAATTTTAAGCGCTATCTCCTCTACATGCTGCTAAGAAGATGCGAAAATAATGAAACAAAACTGTAATGGTAAATCGAAAACTGCAGTAAAATCACCCACTTCAGAACCGCCAGAGATCTTGGACGTGTTTTCTGAAATATTTTTGGTTCCTTCTCCTGCTAAACCCATTCTAATGTCGCTGCCAATTCCTATCCTGAAGTCCGCCACCTCCCAAACTGCCCGGAAAACTGCTGAGTCCTTACAAACTCAGCAGAAGACTGAGCAGAAGACGGAGCTGGATTGGATCAAAGAGGAGCTGCTGATGGACACAGCTCCTCCTGTAGACGATGTCCTAGCGGAAATGACTACTCCGCTGCCTCCAATTATCTCTCCTCCCCGATTGCCGAACGAATCGACTTCAACTCCGGAACCACCGAAGCTGGAGCCAAAACCGGAGGAGAAACGGGAGCCGATGAGGTTCTTGTTTACAGCTGAGAGGGCTGCAAATGAGAAAGCAAAGATGGCCACCTGGACATTGGGGAACTCAAACTCCCCGATGTTAAGGAAGCCAACGTTCAAACGTCCGCTGCCCTCTCACTCCCATCATCACCCCTACGCCCGCTCAAAAAACATACCACCAAGGCGTAGGGGAGAAGACAGCCGGGCAAATTACCTGGCCTAGATATACGTCCGTAGGGAATCCTACGAGTGCATCAGGACTGCGGTAGGTAGCGCCCTGGCAAAATGGGAGGCCAACCAGAGGCAAAAGTAGAAACCCGCACATCCCCCCAGGCCTTGCGCATTTTGATCATTTTTGCGGCACAAAACCTGGGGGGAGTAGCTGTGGGGACTCAACAGTATGAGGCAAAGGGGCTCAGACCCCTCGACGACAGTTGCCGCCCCAAAGGGCAGGCAAATAATCGTCCTCACTAAATACGTTCGATCGTAATTACCTGCAAGTACATGCAGGTAATGTACGAGTACCGAATCGTGACATAATGAAACAATGTTACGATCCGTACACAAACTGGTCAGCCATCTCTTATCACAGTAGGGGATGATGCAACCTGGCTGCCCTCACAGACATACGTATATTCTTACGTACGTGTCTTAGTGTGCGTGTAAATAAGCTGTATATAAACCACCCAAATTGGCTCTAAAATCGCCAGTGTTTGGTCTGGTTCTGGCTTACCCGTACTTGTGTACGAAGTGGCTGAACACGCTTAAATTCTGTTGATTTCCTTCTGGTGAGAATATCTCTCATGACTAGGTATTCCACAAAATTCATGAATTTTTATGGGAGTGGTCAACAATTATTTACATATTTCATCCACCAAAAATCTGAAAAACCAAAAAACAGAATAATTGTATTTTAAATTGACATTTTTTTTGGCACTGGGGCCTATGGGTTATTATGATTCCTGATCATTTCCCCGAATTTGTTTCCCTGACAGGCCATTTCCTCGGCGAGACATTTTCCTGAGGTTTTTTTTTACCCGAATCCATTTCCCCAACAGCCAACACCCATTTACCCAGCAATACAAGGTCTGACAGTTTTTTTCAGTTAAAAACTAATTCGGGGAATTAGATAGTGAACAGAAGGTAATGGTGAGAGATGGTTAGAGTAGGATGATGTCATGATTGACCAATAAGATGATTGATTCTTCTCCCACTAATTATGCGGGTTGGTCTGAATAGTCCTTCCAGAAGATCCGAAATAATTCTGGAAGAGATTAGATATTTTTTAAGGTGATGATTACTTCCTCTCTTTTAATCATAATGTGTCAACGAATTTGGTGGACAATTGAAGGTTACAAATGTATATAACAAGTACAGGCATGAATGTGCGAGTGAGAGAGCTGTATCAGTTGATGCAATGACATTTCAGTGTGATGTCTGCATTCTGTTTATTATGTTTATCATCATATGGTATACAGTGTGAATGACAATTTATTTGAGTGATAATACATGAATATGAGTGTTAATAAGTAGAAATATATTGTTACATTTGTAAATTTTCTCCTCTTTCCAGCAATTTCAAGTCCAGCTCTCTAGCTTAAATAGAGGCTGAGTAATCTATAATATAAAATTCATCCTAATTTTTGCATATTTATCCACAATTTTTGCAACATTAACATTTTAATTTTGAAAAATACTGTTCTTCTCTCACTTCATGATTTCTCAGTTATTATATTTAAGCTACAAAGCTGGGGTTGGTATTATTAAAAAGAGGAGAAAATTTGTTTCAGTTCACTAAAAAAATTAATTTTTTATTGTCATTAATTTTTCTTAAATTGACCATAAAAAAATTGCAAATTAACGAGAAATTTGCCATTTTTCAGTTTGTTATTTATATTGAAAAGCAATGATGGTAGTAAAAAATTTTCCGCAACAACCCATCCTATTTTTTAACAACAAATTCATTTTCACCACCAGATTTCACCTAAAATAAATTAATCACGTGATACCTAAGGGCGAGAGAAAATACAAGAACAAAACTTGGTGCTCTGAATATTTCTATATACATGTATGCAAAATGCTCTCTGCATAATATTTCACCATCATTGGACCATTGAATGTACACGCATATGTTTATGGTTTTGGTTATCTAGGATTTGTTAAGTGGAGTAGTTGGAGAGCGGGCATAGCCCCTTCTTCGCATACTAGTCATTTAATGAAATATATGAGTGTCAGATGGATTTTAGTTAGGGGGCTCATAGAAATATTCCCCAGAACATTCCCCTCTAAAACAAATTGTCAATAGGATTATGTTCAATTTCAATTGATAAGACAGAGACACACACACACACACACACACTGAATGGGTGATTGTGAAGCGTTTTCAGCACCATCCAGTTCCGTCTTAAATTCCAATATTAGAAAGGAAACAAGCTATATCAATAAACGATGTTACAATAGGGTTTTGGCTTCACATAGTGATGCGCGATTTTTCGAAAACTGTTCGATTAATCAATTATTTCGAGCAATCGATTTTACTATTTCTTACACTAACTTGCAAACTTAATTTTTTCAACAGCACCCTTGGCATATTCTCACTTTTCCCATTAGGTTAATCCAACACCACATGATCATTCACACTGTTTAGTGATTTGGTTCCTAACAAAGAAAATGGATTTTAATCTGTATTTTCAACGTGTAGATGAATTTTATGTAAAAATTGATTAAAACTTTATTTATTGAAAATAAAATTTGTTACAAACCTTCTTTCGATAAAATTAACATTAACAGAGTTATTTGTGAAAAACTTTTTTGGAATGTGTATTTTCCGCATTTGCCACAGTATCAAATGGAATTAGAGGCGAGTGATATTTGTAGCTCGTTATTTTACAGGTTCATCCCAATGACATACAGCTAAAGAGACCTGCAATGCCCCAAAAATGTTTTGTTACAAAAACAAGTACAAGATAGAAGTAAAGCTATCAGATTGGTTATACGATCTGTGCATCCAAAGCTGCGCATATTTCGCGAGGTTATTATGATGGTAACAATTTGTTTCTATCTCTAATGTTGTGAAAATAAACATTTCCATATTAAAACCATTTTTATCGAGCTGCGACACATCGCAGTAACTAATATCCTGATTCAGAACACTCTGTCTTTGACGTATTTTTCATTGAGTATTGCAGATCTATTTAGGGTCTCTGGTTTATCCTCACCAGTAACTTAGTGACAGCGTTGTTTAGTAAAAAGTCAATTTTTAGGTCGAAGTGCCTGGACACAGAGCCGTAAATAGGTATGTGCAATCTATGAATTTGCACAGGGTGGCAGAGTGCATGAGTGCCATACTAAGCAAAAAAAAACAAAAAACTTAATATAATACATTGTTGTTGTCCAATACATCATTTGGACAACGACAAAGAATATCATTCTGATTTAACTGGTAAACAAAATACGTATTTTTTTAATTTAGAACATATATTTAAATTTTGAACATAATCAGTACACGCGATGCGGTATTTGCTTTTCAGAAATTCTTGGCGAGGTAATGGGAGGGCGTCAAAAAGTTTGTTTGCACAGGCGGCGAAAAAAGCTAGGTACGGCCCTGTCTGGACAGTGAAGACTAAACTTATTATTGATGTATTGACAAATTTAAAACAATTATTAGAATAGAGATGAAAGACCATGAAAACCAAGATAGTTGTTTTTTTACAGTTAGGCTATGTTACATCCATCTTTTTGAAGAATTTATTTCATTTTGAATTTTGAAGGGACATAATAGTTTTTTTCTGTATAGGAGTTACCATTGTAACTTTCTTTCACAATAAGACTAGAACATTTTTCTGACGATCTGGACTACTCTTCTACTCAATAGTCTGTATACAGTTTGATAACACAATCAGATTGTCTGTATTTTGGATAGGCTACATAGTTAGGCTATTTTGGAGGATACAAAATTTTTCTTTTTAAATTACAACTCTTTTTGATCATGTCAGGTTTTCGGTGGTTTGTAAAGTCAACCATATACTTACCACAAAGGTTGCTTCATCAACTCATAATAATACATTTCGCTACATGTACACAAAGTGAGCAATTTTCGATGAGTTCGACTTTGCAGCTCGAGCCATAGGTAAGTGCTGCAAACATCGAACGAGTGGGGGTAGCTCACTTTGCACTCATTGTGAACGCTATTTTTCCCAACACATCCGCCACGAAGTTGGTGAACAACCTGATTGGTTGATGAGTGAAGTAAAAAATTCTAGTTGAGGGACAAGGGCATAGATAGCTCCGTTATAAGTGGGGAGCGATTTAAAAATTGTTTTTCTCTGTCCTGTCTGACGCTTCACTCCCTCACCCATATGTCCAGCAGTAGACAAATAAAAAAAAGAGATTGTCGTAAGCATATAGGTATGTCCCGTACTTATATGAAAGACATATGCTTATTTCACTCCCTAAATTTCTATTCTGATAGGCGCCAATGGTTGATTTTTTTTTGTTGATAAGGGGAGTTTCAGACCCACCATGAGCCCTTTATCGACGCTCTTGTAGCGGTAGTAAATACTGGTTTTGCTCCCTCTATCGAAATTTCATCATGGGTCACAAATTTGTAATTCTGCGGCATACGTTAGGAAAATGTCATTTTCGCACAGTTCGGCTCTGCTCTTCAATTGCATAAATAAAAAGTTAGAGATTTAATTAAAATGTTCGAGTATCGAGAATTTTGAAATTTCACGACAATTTATTCTGATGATTGTATAAAGGTAATTCTAAAAAATTGTCTTTTTGCAAAATATAAGGGCCAGCGCGAAGTCTCTTTAGGCGCGGGGACCCGTGGGTGGGCAACCCGCTGGCACGTTCCTCGCGCCGCTCCCACCTTCTCCTCAATTTTTGCTCCAGGCTAAGCTCTTTAATTTGGTTTCCTCTAAATGAAAATGTAAATAGCATCTCTTCTGAACCTCCATTGTGGGCACATCACCGCCATCGACAAAAACACCCTATTAGTGTATACGACTACTGCGTTCACTACCTACTGAGATAAGGCCGGAGGATGGGATCTACGGAAAAGCACCAATCTTGAGTCGTAGATCACGAATACGTCATTCAAATTCTTATGCGCACAACATATATGTATAATGTATGAATATATTATGTCCATACGTATAATTATATTTCCGCATTTTACTCATTTTACCCATTTTGGAAATGTTTGAAAGTCTGTGAAGCCTCCAATTTTTGACCTGTGAAAATAAAACTTGGTACAGTGTTAGAAACTTTTAAGAACTTTTGAAATCCATCCAGTAGTTTTGGAGGTCGAGGTTCTCGAAGTTTGGCAAACCTACCATGCTGTCATACCGATAACTCACGTAAATCGAAAGATTTTGGCCTGAAATTTTTGTGGTAGTTAGAAACTATTAGAGACTGGAGTGGTATTGAATTTAAGCCAAATTGGTCGACTGGTTTTCGAATGGCAGCCAATACAAAATTAAACGCTTTCGGAAGATACACTTAACGTACAACGGTTTCTGCGCGGAAAAGATATTTTTACACTTCAAGCTTTCTCACTTTTTTGGAGAACCCCGGGGTTCAGACCGCCGGGAATTGGCATACATACGTCTTTTCCGTATTAAGAAATTATTTTCTCATTTGAGAGTGTGATGTAAGTGAAAAACAAACCGACGAGTTTCATTGCTGGATTGACTTTTTGAATATAAAAATTCTTCCAGTTACGCATTTTATGGAGGAACGGACCACATCAATTTTCTAGAATAATTGCTCCCCTACGCTCAATGTCTACGAGTTGTATCATCATTGCACCATTTGTGACCAATTGTTTGGCAAAAATTAGCAAAATACGCAAAGGCGCACCGGAATCAGAGGCGGCCCGACAGCGTGTTTCTGTGGTTAGAGCCACTTTCATTTGAAAAAGAGGCGCCAAAATGGCGCAAATAATTAACGTTAAAAATTAATTTTTAAAAATACGATGTTACAATAAAAAAAATTCAATAGCTGATGGTGTTCGAACCCGATACTTCCGGATTAAAATGTTTAGATTCATTATATTATAGATACATTTTTTCTGAGATGTTTCAAAAAAATTTTAAGGGGAGGTTTTAATGCATGAGGGGCGCAAAAATATGGTGGAGCTACTGGCGCACAATTAGCTCGGGCCGCTACTACATCGGGCAGAGCCCGGTCTAGAAAAGTTCCAGCCCATCCTAGCATTTTTTGGGCATATTTGCATGCGTAAAGGTAAAGGCGCCGTATGGTTTTTTTTTTTTTTTTCATCTTCGAAGAAAACGAAAGGAGTGAAAAATTTTTTTGTTTTTTTTAGCACCTATTTGTCAATGGGGGGGTATCTATGCCACAGCCATGAGTGAAAGTGCGCCCCTCAACAATTTCAGTAGCCCCTGCTGATAAAACTGTTTGGCTACGGGCCTGGCACTGCGCGGGAGTTTCTGAGCTAAAAGGGGCCTTGGTTAGGAAAATAGACAGGAACCCCAAAGAAAATTTCACGGAGGTTGTCAAAATTTTCTGGTACGCCACTGAAAATATGTCTTGTTCTATGATAATTATTGTGGACACATTTCATAATCAGTGTGGTCAATATGGATTCTTTGGTATTCTTAAATAAAACAATAAGTACAAGCGTATACCTATGTTAAACATTTGTAGTACGTCACCGATTCGAAATAATAAACTGTCTGAATTATTTGGGGCGATGTAACTATTTTCTGCTGACGCCAGTTCGTTTTATTTTCGATTCACTTCAATGCGATTTAACAATTTGTAACGCACAGTCAACTGTTTTTCTATCGTTGTGTGACTAAAATTTTATATACTTACTATTACACGCCAATTAATTGCTTAAAAATTTTCGTTCCATAGTTCGGCCTACAAAAGATGTTTGAAAATCGATTTTACAATCTGAATCTGATACGACTAAGTATTGTGCAGAATGAAACGAAAAAAACTGCTCTCAAATGGATTCGATCTTTGATCACTGGTTACTATTTGTTCGTCGTATATTACGGATTATTTATGTTGGACTTCAGCAGTATCAGCCATCCGATGTGGAGAAATTTGAAAAATCACTGGTGGAAATGTATCACAGTATGGAATGTGGTGAGTTGGACTATCAGACCAACACTATAAGCACTAAACAGATAAATTATTGAATCGTATTTTGAGGAGTTTATAATACTTACCAAATAGAGAACGATAATTTTTCTCGCTAAAAAAAAAAAACAAAAAAAAAAAACTGCAAATTTTAAACAGTAATTTTATTAGTAAGGACACTTGAGAGTTAATGAATATTATATTTTGTTCTTTATGTACGTATGTAGGCGTTACAAGTTCGATATTTCATCCTCAGTTTTCTCATAGACCACAAAGATAATTTGCCAAAAACGACTTCTGTACAGAGGTTGGTTCAATTTGGAAATCATATACAAGATTATTGCTTTATAACGTTGGATGTACCATCAAGCATAGTAAGTCCAATTAAATATTATTACAATTTAACGTGACTATTAATATAGGACTGTATAGCAACATTCTTGCTCAGAACACAAATAGCAGTGGCACAAAAAATGGAAAGGGGAAAGGGGTACAAGTCCTCGCAGGACAGATTTTTGGGGGCGGTGAAATTACAAATTAAAATTTAATTTTCAATTATATACGTCTAAGGGTGTAGATAGTTTCTTCGTAAGGGAAGGGAGCGGGTTCCACATATTCTCAGCGGTCTCTTCAGACATCCTCCAAACATAAAATCACAAAAACCGAAAAAAAACACTCCATTTTTATCAGCCAAGCCTTTTTTTCTTGACTTTCTTGGGTGAAGGGGGGAAATCTGGACTGTCAGGAGTCCCCACTCATCTTCGCTTTTAGAACGATAAAATAATTTATCGTTTATAATCGTACCGTTCACATCACACTTCATGTTCTTAAAAATACAATCACGGTGCAGCCGAGAGGGGTTCACATTCGGCAGTTACCCGTTGGAAGATTCCTTGTTACGCCATTGCAGGTATAGTTACCCGTATTGAGCGGTTATAGGAAGGAACTAATGGTTCTGAACTAATAATATGAATGGAAATAAACCGAAAAAACGAATAAAAACGAACACGAAAGGTTGATAACAGTTAAGGATGAGAAAAAGAGAGGTGAGATGAAAGAAAAAGGGATTAAGAGAGAATTCAGCGCCAGTATAAAATCAAAAATATCGCTGTACCAAATATACTGTCTGTCTGATATCGTCACCAAGTTCCTAGTATGTTAGAATACATTCTATAGTCAAACTAAATACTAAAATAACTGTACTGGAAGTACCATCCGGCCCATCTAGGTCCTTGGCTTTTAGTTCCTATTAATATTCATTCCAAATTTTATGATTATGGGACAAAAATTGTGACCTGTACTGTGGTAACAAGAAAATGGTTTATATTAGTTATCAACCACGGGCTTTGTCTCCGCATAGCAAGTTGATTTAAGACTTATAATCCTCTTAAGAAAAAACCCCACGAGAGAGAGAAAGAATCATGTGGAGAAAGGGGGATAGAGCAATTTTTTTGATGTTTTTAGCGTCAAAAATTCTTCTCAAGTTGTGAAAAAGTGTCCACCACTCAATTTTTACCAATGTTTTATGCGTGAATTGTATGAAAAAGGGTAGATAACAATAATAAAAACAGTGGAAAGAGAAAATAGTAATGAAAAATAAAGTGGAGGTGGTAATGTTGTTTCGAACAATTATGAAAATGAAAGAAAACAAAAAATGAACAACTCTTAATTCTTAAGAAGGTTTTCTTTAATAAATCTACTTATTACGCTTGGCACGGTATTAATCCCCAGGGTTGGGGGTCTTACAGACAATTAGTATGACCACGAAAATTCATAATTATTTTTCTCAAAAACCTACTTTTTCTACCGAGACTAGCTGCGTTAGAATTTGTTTTAATTTTTATCAATTTTTAATGCCCCCTCTTGTTGTTACAAAGTGTGAAACCTGTGAACTTTTTACTTTATCTCTTTTGGTTTTTCAGTTTACAAACAATAAGAAAGGAAGGGATGAACTTGAAGGAAATCTAAGAATTTCCACTCAGGAAAGCCATAGACTTCTGCTATAAGGCTTAGAACCTTCCACAGGACAACTAACTTGCTAAAAGTAACCAACTAACTTCTTTACATAAAATGACTCTTCTCTCTCTCATTCTTCCCCTCAATTTTCTTCATTCTCCTTCCTTTTAATTTCAAACCATTTATTAGACTGGGCTATGTATAAACATACAGTAGTTGTATTACATTTACACTTCAATTTTGTAACTTTTTAGGGCTCCATATCTGTATGAAATATTGTGGACTTATTAATATAGTAATAAAAATATGTTTAAGAGAGGAAAAAAATATTAAAAAAAATTTTATAGTTACGGATACAGTAGAACCCGCTTATTTCAAACTCACTTTGGAACCAAGGCAAAGTGAGTCTTATAACCGACTAAGTCTATTAGATGAAAGTTTTAGGTCTAATTTTACATAAAAAAGAAAATTTCCTGTGTTTTACTGTGGATTCTATGTATTAACTACAGTTTAATATATATGGGTAGGCTACAGCCTCGCCGTAGGCTATAATATGTTTTGAATAGCTTCCATCAGCTGGCCAGCGTGAGGGTAATTTCATCATTTCCTCATCGTTGTCACAATTCGTTTGATTAAAATCACCATTGCATTTCGAATACATCAAAAAGTTCATGTTTTTTTAAATTTCTGTCAGAAATTTGAGTAGGTACATAAAACGAAGTATTGAGTCCAATAAACTAGTTTTTTCAAATGAAAAAATATCAAATGCAGTTAATTAATTTTCTTCAGTTTATTGAAGTTTTTCAAAAACCTCTCGAAGAGCTTCCGAAATCTATTGAATAGTAGGAAAACATTCCATAACACAGATATATTAAGAATGATTTTCGAATTTTTTTTTTGGTTTGATTTGTATTCACTCTTAACCTACCTACGCTAGGAACTTGACCAACTGGATCAAATTTCA
This sequence comes from Ericerus pela, assembly GCA_011428145.1. Classification (NCBI taxonomy): domain Eukaryota; kingdom Metazoa; phylum Arthropoda; class Insecta; order Hemiptera; family Coccidae; genus Ericerus; species Ericerus pela. The sequence continues at coordinate 986,216 of WOFM01000448.1, forward strand.
AAATAGATCTACACCGAAAAAGAAGTATAAAGCAAAGTTTTGAAAGTTGAAGTGTTTAAACTCGATGAATGCCAAATTTTCTTTGATTTGAAAATTTATAAAGTCAAGAGACTATATTACCTACGTAGATATAATTTTACATACTAATATTATATCATTGACGCTAGAAATGACGTACGATCAGAGTTGTCAGTTGAGCGATAGATCAACATTTTTTACCTGTTGGACGTATTGCATGGTTTTAAATTTTCAATTTTTTTACAGTTCCTTAAAAAATTGATAGTAAATGTTGTTTTTTCGTCATCGATTGTGATTCATTATTATGGCTTTAATTTTGATTTCAGTTTGTCTGTTCTTTATTCTGGTTGATTCAAGGTATGAATAGATCGCTTTTGTTTCCAAATGAAATGAGCAGATGGATTCCCACCTGGTACAATCATGCCGTCCATACGAATCCATTGTTCATAATTTTTTTCAAATGTTTTTCCATTTTCATCGAAATCCACCAGTAAAACCGGCCATTTTCGGTTTATGGGCTCACTGCGCAACTTATTTCAGTTGGTAAGCCTTTTACCAAAATACCTACGTATGTAACTTAGCCTACATATCTCTTATAATTTTAAATGAGTCAATATCTGGGTTTTACTTTTCTCAATTCTTATTTTATTCTAGTGTTTTGTACACTCGATGGACAACTGGCCAATGGATTTACATATTTATCGGCGAAATTCTGCTTGACGTACCCTCAACAATTTTATTAACTGTCATAACGAGTTTTATATTTCCAATGATGATTTTATTATTTTGTTACAAACTCAATGACGTTTTATGGAAGGAGAAGATTCATTGAAATAAATTAGCGGATGACAATAAAATAAAAAAGACGCCGGTATACTTAAGTATGCGTTATACCTTCTTATATGGTACAAAACTTTTTAAAATATTTCAACACTTTGGGTTCTGAAATAATTATTAATTACCGTTATTTATTGATAACTGAATTTTTAAATCACAAATTAGTTATACCGTACTCACGGTAGTGTTGGCTGTCCTCTCTCCAATGACGAATTAATTTTAAAAACTGAGTAGGTATACCTACATATTATAATTTCAAGTTTAGCCCACTAAGTAGTTAGGTATGTGTTTTTGACAGTTTGAAAACTGTAAATGAACATTGTGAAATACCTTGTCGTGAGAGATATTCACACTAGAAGGTCTTCAACAGTATTTGCGTGTTCTGCCACTTCATACGATTAAGTATGGGAGAGCCAAATCCTCGGCAAACACTGGCGATTTTTGAGCCGGTTCTGAGAGTTTATATACAGGATTTGGTACACGCACACAGACACACATGCATACGTATATGTACGTAATTATGTCATGCGTTACGTCGTTTCTTGTCTCCGTTGAGGTGATAAGAAACAACGCAGTGCGTTTGGTACCGGGTCGTGACATTACCGAGATCGTTATCAGGTAATTGATCTTGGCCCGTACAATGTATCTTACCTGTACGTACGTACAGGTACGAACATACAAACGCACCAGTGTAAATTCGTTTAACGTCATAAAGACGATTATTGCCAGCCTTTGGGTGGCGACTGTCGTCGAGGGGTGCAAGCCCCTATTACCTCATACGAGTAATGTCCCCACAGCTACTCCCCCCCAGTTTTTGCGCCGCAAAAATGATAAGTCGCGTGCCTGGGGGACTTATCTAGTCTACTGCTGTCTTTGATCCCTCTCCCATTTGGCTAAGGCCGATCCTACCGCAGCACCAACACAATCGTAAGATTGCTTACGAGCGTTGAAACGGGCCTGATAGGATTCTCGGCTTTGTTGCCCCCTACATCTGGGCGGTCGGTTTTGTGCCGGACGGGTGTATGGATTGGGACGGTTGGAGAGACGAGGATCTGAGGGGGTTAGTGGTCTTGGCCTTCTGTATATCGGGGAGTTTGAATTCCCCGATGGCTTGTAGGTCAGACTTAAGGCGGGGGGAGGGCATGGTCTTTGCACCTCATCCGCCGGGTGTTGCCTTCTCACCTCCAGTTTCACCAGGGCTGAAGACTCCAGGGGTGGGCACTCCACTCTTGGTGTCTTCTCTGGCGATTTTGGGGGCGAGATTAGGGCAGGAAGGGGTGCAGACATCATCTCAACGATGTCCACAGCCGATGTCGTGTCCATCAGCAATTCATTCTCAATCCTTTCGATTTCGGATTTGTGTTCCTTTTTTTCCTTCGTCTTTACAGGCTTAGGTACAGGTGGAACTACGAATTGGAATTCAGGTTTTGAGAATGAGGTGTTAGTTGGGGACGACATTATAAGGAGGGAAAACAAGGTAAATAGAAGAATTACAAGAAAAAATGGTAGGAAAATTTCGGCGTGTTCTAGTCAACAGCAGAAAGGCGAGTAAAAAACGTTGCGAGAATATTTTTCGATCGCAGCTTTATTCCAAGTCGTTATCTTGTTTCAGACATGTTCGGAGGGGATAGTGCATTGAATATTCTTTAGCTGAAAAGTTTTCCGGTTCAATTTGGTTAAGTACAAGCAGAGTTAAGCGTGTTTGAATTTTCGTACTTTGAATTTTGTATTTCACAAAGGAATGCACTCTTCGTTTGTGACGTCACGATCTATTGACTATTTTGTTATCTGTATGTTTGTCAATAGAAACACGTTGCAATGTTTTTCTTCCGTATCGCACGTGGATTTGTTTATTCGTGTCGTGTTTTATTTGTACGCACTTTTTTCTCTGCTTATCTGAGGAATTTCTTTTGTTACGAATATTCCCAGATTCTCGCACGTATTTTTATGCGGGTTTGTATTTTTTCGCAGTGGATATTAACTTTCGTGAATATTTTTAGTTTCTTCTTGCTAATCTCTCGGATTTTCGAGTTGGAATTTGGTTTTTTCGCTTTTTGCTGCCAAGGGGCCTGCCTCTTTTTCGAGGGCATAAGGGGGCCGACGGATTGTATTGTATTTTGACAATCTCGTCACTAAACTTCACCGTTTTCTTTATTTTTATTTTTTCTTCTGATGATTTTGGTGGTTTATCACCTTTTTTGACTGAGTTGTCCTCAACTTTTTGTGTTTGTGTAGTATCGGACTGTACAGTCTGTTTTTCCTCTAATGTTTCCTTGTCTGTCGTCTTCCTTATTGCTCTTTGGAGCATGTTTCTGTCGTCATTTATAAGGTACGCAGGTTTCAATCTGTCAATTGAAATCGTTTTTTCTTCACCTGCGATTAGTATCACGAAATTCTTGTCATCTTGTGATACAACCTTATAAGGACCGGCGTATGGTTTCTCCAACGAAGATCTTATTTTCTCGTCTCTGACAAACACAAGAGATGATGTGGCCAAGTATTTGGAGACATAAATCTTTGGTTGGCCATGACGAGCTGCCTGTTTCAAAAAACTATTAGCATCAGTCCGTATGTTTTGGACGAGCGTTTCGGGGCTAATTTCTTTCGAGTGGGTGAAACAATCCCCTGGTAGGCGTAACTCTTCGCCGAGCGCTAATTGCGCCACAGAGTGACCCGTGTCCGTTTGAAGAGCAGATTGAAGGCCCAAGAGGATGGTTGGTAGTATGTCAACCCATCTCTTGGTGTCACAAGCCATGATGGAGGCTTTCAAAGCTCTGTGCCATCGCTCAACTTTGCCATTTGCTTGAGGATGGTAAGCTGTGGTGTGATTGTGTTGTGCACCAAGCTTCTTAGACAGCTCTTGAAAGAGCGAGCTTTTGAATTGATGACCCTAGTCCGTGATGATGACTTCAGGTACGCCATAGCGGGCAATCCAGGTGTCGTATAACCTGGCAGCTACCGTGGGAGCTGTCATCTCATAGAGAGGAACTGCCTCTGGCCATCGGGTTACTCTATCAATCATCGTTAACAGGTATCTGTGTCCTTGGGATGGGGGTAATGGACCCACCAAGTCTATGTGTATTGTTTTAAACTGCTCCGTTTGTTTGAAAGATTTGAGAGGCGAACAAGTATGTCGTCCTACTTTGGACTCTTGGCAATTCAAGCAACTGTGAGCCCATTTGTTGCAGTTGGACTTCATCCGAGGCCAAACAAATCTTGATGATACTAATCCAGCAGTGCATTTTGGTCCAGGGTGCGATAGATTGTGCACACTACTGAAAGCCAATTTGCGATACTTTGTCGGCAGGAATGGCCTGTTCTTGCCTGTACTAATGTCGCATGTTAGTACGACATTAGTACCAGGGATTTTCCTTTGTCTCAATTTGAGAGCTGAGTCATCGTTCGACAACAGTTCTTGCAATTCTGCATCCCTTAACTGTTCTTTAGCTATTTCAGCGTAAAGTAATTGAGACGGTGCCAAGATGGCTTCGATCCTACTAAGAGCATCAGCTGGAGTGTTGAGTTCTCCACTTATATATTGGATGTCCGTAGTCAACTGTCCTATGTAGTCCAATTGTCGAGCTCTTCTCGGGGAAGCTGGTTCTGTCTTTTGCGTGAAGGCATGTGTTAGGGGTTTATGATCTGTATACACAGTGAAACATCTACCCTCTAATTGGTGCCTGAAATGCTTCAACGCAGCGAATATTCCCAGTAACTCCCTGTCGTATGTGCTGTAGTTCTTCTCAGTTTTTGATAGCTTTCTGGAGAAGAAAGCGAGCGGTAACTTCTTGTCATTGTCCTTTTGGTACAGTGTTGCACCAATAGCAAAGTCGGATGCATCAGTTGCAACACATAACGGCAGACTTTCATCTGGGTGAGCTAGTAGAGTTGCATTTGCCAGTGTTTCTTTTATATTTTCGAAGGCTTTTTCAGCTTCTTCAGTCCAGTCGAGTGGAGTCTTATCTTTCTTCTTATTTGTTTTTATTAATGCAAACAGCTTACTTTGTTCAGCTGCAGCATTTGTAATGCAACGTCTGTAGAAATTCACCATCCCCAAGAAGCGTCTGAGTTCTGCAACGTTTGAGGGTTTCGGGAATTTCAGTATGGGCTCTACCTTGGTCTTCAAGGGGGAAATGCCTTTTGTTGAGACTTGATAGCCAAGAAAGTCAATCTTGGTCTGTTTGTATAAACTTTTTCCAACATTGATGTTAAGTCCAGCAGCGTGTATACGTTGTACCATGGTTCTTACATTCTTCTCGTGCTGTTGCTCACTGCCTTCTGAGCAAATGCATATGTCATCCAAATATGCATAAGCAAACGGCAAATCCATAAACAATCCATTGATAAATCTTTGGAAAGTTTGTGCAGAATTACGGAGTCCAAACGGCATTCGAAGGTATTCGAATAAACCAAAGGGGGTTATGACCGCTGTCTTTGGGATATCCTGTTTGGCCATTGGAATTTGGTGGAATGCCCAGTTGATGTCGATTTTTGTAAACATCGTTTTACCCTTCATATTCGCATTGAAGTCCATTATGTTTGGGACTGGATAGCAGTCAGGAACTGTTTTGGCATTTAAGGCCCTGTAGTCTCCAAGGATTCGCCACTCTCCACTGGCTTTTTTGGTCATGTGGATCGGGGAACTCCATGAGCTTTTTGAGGGGCGGCATATGCCTTCTCCTATTATGCGATCATAGTATTCCCGTGCTGCTTTGAGTTTATCAGGCAGTAGCCTGCTGGCTCTAGCATGGCAAGGCTGTCCTTTGGTTTCTATGTAATGAACGGTGTCATGTTTATAGGTCGGATGCCTGCAAATCGATGGTTGAGTAACTCCAGGATAGTCTGACAGAATCCGTAGGAATTGTTCGTAGACTTTAGTGCAAGTTGGTATGCTAGCGTTTTGCCTTCCACCCATAGACCAGTATTGTTGTCAATGATTTTTCCATTTTTGAGATCGATGACCAGGCTGTAGTGCGCGAGAAAATCAGCGCCCAGGATCGGAGTTGGAATGTCCGCAATTGTGAAGGACCACGTCATGTCTCTTCGCAAACCGATGCTTTCTTTGCTGGATTCAATTCCGTAAGCTGGAAGGTTTTGACCATTCACAGTTCGGAGGTAGTATTTCAGAGGAAATGCCTTGTGGTTCTTATTTACTGGCAAAATGCTCAAGTCAGCACCTGAGTCTATTAGGTAATGTCTCCTATTTGTCCTGTCCTTGTTGAACAGGCGGCGTGAATACTTTTTCGAGGGATCTTCAGCCGCATAGACGACCCCTCTTTCTAGTTTGACAACTTACTATATGTTTTTCCCCACCATTGGCTTGGTGGCTTCTGCGCCAAATCTATTATGAAAGAAGCAGGATTTATCGTCCCAGTTTTGAGACCGGGGTTTGGGGGACGATGTTCTTCTAGGGGGAGTTGGACTCTGACCCCTTGTAGAATTGCTCTTACGGTCTCTTGACCTGGATTTCCTATCGTTGTTTCTATTATTGCTCCTGCTTTTCGAGCGGTTGTTACTTATACTATTTCGTGAGTTGCTGTTATTGTTCTTCTTTTTTACTTCACTAGTCAGCTGAGCTGTCTGGGCTCTAAGCTGGGCTAGTTCTCGGGTCTCTGCCAATACTGCACTGATCGAGGATGTTGATCTCGAGTGTTCTAATTCGCTATCGGCACTCTTTGCCAAGAAGTCTAGGTCCTTGGAGTTGTTGATCACTGTGGTACCTATAGCTGCCAGACACTGCACAACATGTTGGGGCAGTTGTTTGCAGAACTGGTTCCCAATGACTGACGGTGATACAATATTGTCGGCCTTCTGTCTTAATTTGGCCATGAAGGTGGAGGGTTTATCATCTCCGATCTTCATTCCACCCATAACGTCATCAATTATTTGGTTTTGAGTTTTACCAAACACATTTCTAATCTTCTTGCAGAACCAACTGTATTTGTCTGCTTCCGCCGGAGGGCATTCCATGATATCCGGAATGCGGCGTATTATTTCTGCGGGCATGCCGCTACAAATGTGGGAGTATTTCTGGTCGTTTTGTAGGTTTTCTGTTTTAAAACGACCTTCGAGGAGAGTTAGCCAGAGTTCCACCTCATTTGGTAAAAATTCCGGAATCTCAATCCTCCGCCTTTGGATCACAGGGTTCTGCAGAGTTTGCATCTGCAACAGCTGCAGTAGCTGTGCAAGTACTTCAGGGGTCAGCTGTGGCTGACCACTTCCACCTGTTCCTGGCTGATTTGACGATGGTTTTGTTGTATTTCCATTTCCATTCGGCATTGTTGTTTGCTGTACTTCGTTTTTATTTTCGGCAAAGGTTTCACCAGACACTGTCGGTTGTCGGTCTGGGGTCGAAGGGTCGGAGTCTTGGCTCAAAAGACGACCACTTCTGAGGGTGCGAGCTGTTGTCTCATTCGGATTGACTACAGCTCCCAAACGCAAGGCTTCTGGCCTCCGGATTTGTTTTTGTTTTTCCGGAGTCTCAAAGACTTCTGAGTCTCTGGTCGAAGCTGGAGGAGTTGGCGGATGAGGGCAACTTTGTTCCTCCAGGTCTACTTCTCTTGGTTCCCTTCTGGCAAATATATTTGGAAGGGGTTTAATTTCCCACTTTCAAAGTCTGACCTCTGCTTCGACAGCCAAAGGTGTCTAGGTCTGTAAAAATATTTGTATTACAAGCGAGTAACTCACCAGCGCACCGCGCCTAGTTTTAGTATTAGCGCAACGCGCCTAGACACCCACAACGTAGCCAAAAAATCACGTCGGGGTCACCACTGTGGAATACCTTGTCGTGAGAGATATTCACACTAGAAGGTCTTCAACAGTATTTGCGTGTTCTGCCACTTCATACGATTAAGTATGGGAGAGCCAAATCCTCGGCGAACACTGGCAATTTTTGAGCCGGTTCTGAGAGTTTATATACAGGATTTGGTACACGCACACAGACACACATGCATACGTATATGTACATAATTATGTCATGCGTTACGTCGTTTCGTGTCTCCGTTGAGGTGATAAGAAACAACGCAGTGCGTTTGGTACCGGGTCACGAGATCGTTATCAGGTAATTGATCTCGGCCCGTACAATGTATCTTACCTATACGTACGTACAGGTACGAACATACAAACGTACCAGTGTACATTTGTTTAACATCATAAAGACGATTATTGCCAGCCTTTGGGCGGCGACTGTCGTCAAGAGGTGCGAGCCCCTATTACCTCATACGAGTAATGTCCCCACAAACATAATAGAAGTACAGTTTTTTTCATTATTTTTCTAATACTTTAGTTTCAAGATTGGAGATGGGGACACCTTGTATGTACGGATATGAACCAGTATGCAAATTTCTCTGGCAATCTTTACGCCTATGTTCATTTTCAGCCTCCCAATAATAGTCTTATAAAAATAAAATATAATACAAGTGTTACGATTTTGAAAAAAAATACTCGCTTTTACAGCCATATGTATCCCATAAGGAGGGTCGGGAAATGTCTCTCGTCGATCTAATGTCAACACTGTCATTGTTATAGGTAATGATGAGTATGTTAACTGGGCTTAGTAATCCATGATCCAATTAATCTCACAAAATGTTAGTAGTTGGCATATTTTCTTAGTTTTGGGCCCTCATTAACGCTATTGTGTAGCGCCTCGCCTCCACCGCTAATTGTGAATTAAAAGTAGTCTTAATTTTGTATCACCCAAATATAAAACTTGTCTAAACAAATATTATTAATCATAAAATTTCAAACCAAATAAATCATGTTCATTTTTGCCGTATCTTCGACAAGAGATAAGAAACAGTGTGTTTAAAGTAATGGATAAAGGTGTCATAGTTGGTGTTTTTCCAATAACTCATCTTGTATTTCCCAAATCAAAAAAATGGTTATTAAAAAAATGATTCATATGAATTTTCAATAAAATGAACGATTTTCATTTTCGCTATATCTGTGATTGGAGCCGAGAGACAACTTATAAAAAATGGTTATTTTTTTTAAAAAAAATCTAGAGCTGATGGTGTAGATATATAGGTATATAGCAATATGACAAACTATAGTACAATTTTCAACACTCTATATCCCAGCCCCTACAACAGATAAAAAAAAAATAGACACAATTGATTTTGTTGAAAATCTAATAGGAAATCATTTTTTTAATAACAATTTTTTCGATTTAGGTGATATAAAATGAGTTATCGACAAAACAATAATTTTCCTCCTCTATTCACAATTTTCAACACTCTGTATATCAGTCCTTATGGAAGATACGGCAAAAGTAAATGTAATATATTTGGTTGGAACTTTCATGATCAATAATTTTTATGATAGGCTAGTTCAGAATGTTATTTTGTGTTGAATTTTTGCGATAATTTACATGTGGAAGCGAGGTCAAAAACGTATTTTACATTAATAGAAGAAATGTTAGAGATTGGAGGGGGGAGCATTCTTTATCCTTGTTATGTACATTCAAGGCTGGTTGCTTTTTTAATTTTCTTTTTTTTTGCAAACGAAGAAAACTGATACCTTCTTATAAAATTAAAATGTGTGTATCTAACGAAGGCACAGAATATCCTAATGGCTGGTTAAAGCACTTTGAAAATTGTAACGAAGCTTAAAAAATTCAAGACATTAAACGAATGGAATAAAACTTATAGCCTCAAAAATTAAAACTCAACCGTTCATGCGGCTATTTTTCTATGAAAATAAACGACCACTCAAGGTAATTTTGTATTTACATTTTTTAAGTGACAGCTTTATACAATAAACCATATTGGTACCTTAAGTGAATAAAAATTAAAATAAGTAGGTAGTTAACCAAATTTTTAAACAAAAAACTGGTATCAAACATTCTGCCAAACTAAAATTTTTACAGAACATAAGTATTACAGTAGCGAACTAAAAGGGAGGCGGTTCGCTACAGACCTCTTTAACTGAGGTGTCCTATATTGTTTTAAAAAAATTAATTTAAAAAAAATTGTGCGACGAAAATATTTCACTATGAGCTCCTTTGAATGAGAGCAGTTTCATTTTAGAACCAGAAAAACTTACTTAGGAAGGCAACGCTGGGGTCCAAAAATAAAAGTCCTCCTCGGACCTCTCTTAGAATTTGTCCGTCCCTGAAATATTGTAATAAGCCTACAGCCTTTTCACCAATTAATCGTAAAGTGTACGAAGAGAAAGTAGGTGGGCGGATGAGGACTATTTTTCGTCTATGGATTGACTGTTGATGTGGCATTATTTATTTATTTTTAATTGTACCTAATTACCTGAACGATAAGTATCATATACGAGTACAGCAAAATTGAAAAAATGAAGTTAAATAAAAGCTCGTAGGAATGTAAAAACAATAATGAAATCTGTTTATTGTACCTACGAAAAAAAAAAAAAAAATCAAAATGAATCTCAAAATATTTAATCAAACAAATGGGTAGACTATGCTTTTTTTTATGTCCAAAAAAGCAGACAGTCCTGCCCAATCTTAATCACATTAGTGGGGCTAGCTATCATACTTATGTGACAGTGAGGAATACTCTCGGGCTAGTGACTGATTACATCGTGATAATTCAATATACTCGGCGTTAAAAAGTTGAGCTCTAATGTTGAAGGCTCTCTAATGCTACAATGTTTCTCATGAGCTATTCAACATATTTATATATCATAAAGGCTCTAATAGTTTCACATGGGCATGCTCATATCCACAATTTTCTTCAAAATAAAAAAGTAAACAATTCATACAATACAGGTACACTAAAACATTTGAATATAATTACGATCAAAAATTGAATTTTATGCAGGTAAATACTAAATAGGAAAAACTATCAAAGTTTTTTGCATTAGATTCTTCAAATTTTATAGTTTTTGTATTTTTAGAAACTTGCATTTCCTCCGCAGAAATCTCTTGGAAATTGGAAATTTTATCATTCATGATGATTATTCAAACTCGCATACATATTATCTATATAAATTAACAAAGACAAAACTATCCAAAATTATTCATAATCTCATAATTATATGGCAAATCACAATACCTACAGATACCTAATATACAATTGGGAAGAAAATGACGGATAAGCAAGCATGTATGTAGCTATCAGAGCATTAACATCATCTTTATTGGTCATTAAAAGTTTGTATGTTATACTGTCTATCTTCTTTAAACCTAAACTTATTTGGTGCCAGGTATAGCATGACATCAGTTATAATGATATACTGTCATTTTGTCAGAAGTGTCTACATTCAGTCAAAGAGAATATTTTTACTTACGTTATCAAAGGATAATAGGTGTTTTTTGGGTGGTGTTATATGTAGTTTTGTTTAAATTATTAAATTTGCAATCTTATCTGTGGCTCTGTACTATTGACTGGGACTGTCACCCCTGCAATCCGTGTTTAAATCCTTATGATGCTGAACATTTTTTTGGTGATTTTATTTTTTCATTATTATTTTTTTGTTTTATTTTCACATTGTATCTATCACAGGAGATTAACCCGATTATTTATTACATTAAAATAAGAAAAAAAAGCTTAAACTGCCAGAAGTCTTACATTTTATTGTCTCGAGTACTTTTTGTCTGTCATCTGTTTATGGATGCAACTGGAAACACCTGAAAAAACATCTTCTTTGCCTGATCGCAGGTACTTGTCGTAGTGTCTACTATGCTTTGAAGCTTTATTTCTTCACCACATAGAAGTCTCTACATAAAATATAGAACATGATAAAAGTTACCCTAGAAGGACAATGTTACCCCATTTTAAAGTAGGTACCTAAATTAAGTTGTAAAAAATTCTTGTCACCCTTCCAAATTTTTAGTGACTTAAATTGTTAATTCATTCACTGAGCCTTTTTTCCCCAAACTAACCTTGTATTAAGCACAATTCATGAATGTCCAAGCAGCAAAATTAATTAATGTTTTATCTTTTCATTTCTTCGAACGGCTGTTTCACTTCCAGGCGTATCTATAAATTGAACGATTTTTCCGGTAAAAAATGTTTTCTTATAGGAATTATGTTATATACTTCACTATTTATTGACTACTCACAAAAATATCGTCGACAGACGAAGTAAAGTAAGCTGACTGGAATGAGGGATGCGAAAGTAAGAAAAAGCATCAAAAAGAATCGATATGGTTCTTCCAGATGATCTGTTATGCCATAAACTGGTACCATTTCTCTCCATGCTAAAACATAGTACCTGCAAAAAAAAAAAAAAAAAGTCATGGAATTATAAAGTAAGATTTTAAGGTCAAGACGTAAAGATTTTAGACAAGAAAACGAGTCGGGACTAAGGTGATGAAAGAAAGTTTTGTTCAGTTTCAGCTACTCTTTATCCAAAAAACGAGCATTCTCTTGTATTGTAAAATATTAGGTTGGATTTTGAAGGAAGACTCGGTGTTTCCACCACTATGGATGGTTCCACCCACCTGGACTCTCCTGTTTGCGGGTATTTACATACGAGTAAGAGCAATAAGAACAAGATTGAGATTATGATAGCATTGGTTTTTGTCTTGGTAATAGTTTTGGTATTGTATATTAGTCATTTTGGTCTTGCAAACAAAATTTTTACTAAATTACTATAACAATTAAATTAATTATCCTAGGTACCAACTACCAACCATATTTGAGTCCTTCCCAAATATATGAGAATCTTAACTTAAGTTACTAGATACATAAATTTTAGATAATATTAAAAACAGGATACAGAAGAAAATCAAACACTCTCTTCTTATTAAGCATCTTTGTGAAACACAGGGTCTACCTTCGGACAAAGAGTATATTTTTATTTGTATTATCATATGTTCTCATAAGAGATTTAGGTTTGTGTTTTATTTAGTAATGTTTAAAACAATGATTTTAGTAGTTCCACTGTAGCTCCTTGCTATGAAGCACAGATGCTACCAGTTAGATAATCTGTATTTGAAACCTTGTTGAAACAGATATTTTTTAAAAATAATTTTGTGTTTTCGGTACTTTTGCCATTAAAATTAACCTCATGGAGGGGTTAGGGGTGAGGATGATGAAAATTATCTCTTTCATAAGAAAAGAAAACGGTTAGTACCATTTTTTCATTTTGACCTAATTTTTTTTATGTATATATAATATATACATATAATACATATAATCGAAATCTATACTGAAATATGGTCCAAAACATTTGGGTGGCTAAGGTGGGAGTATCAACTTGAGAGATGGTAAGTGTTTAATTTTATATAGTCCAAGGTCCAATATGATAAGCCTCCAAAGGGTAAAACATTATTTTTCTTATTTCTCGAGAAAAAGGGGCATACAATGTGGCAGTATAAAAAGTATGCCAATTTACCAAAAATAACCACAATACCTGTTGTTGAGAAAAAAGTCCGTCATTTTACCTGTAAATATCACCATAATAAACGTACAATCCACTAATTATTTCAAAAAATTATTTCCCCCATATTTTTCGCCAATTTTTTCCACGATATTATTTTGCAAATTATTCCCTTGATTCACATGAGTCACTATCCACACAGCCACACATGGACACGAAAAAAATGTTCGTTGACTTCTCCAAAACAGAATTCTACAGTGTTACCAGAAAAAATCCATGGCTGGCACAAATCAAACTGCCGTGGAACGGCACTTCAGGGCTTTTATCATTACAGTAAACGTACAACCCGATTTTTTAAGACTAAATTCAACAAAAATTATTCAAATAAAATTTAAGGCGCCTGTGCCAACTACAACTGTTTTGTTGTTTCCATCCTAGTAACAAATTGATCAGTGTTGCCGGGCTGGCACAAGCCAAAGCGCCACAAAGCGGCGCTTCAGAGCTTGTATAATATGTACCTATATAAGTATGTATCATCCAAAATTTTGTGTTCACGGTTTTGAAAAAACTACTCGATGGATAAGACTAAAATTTTTACCAGAGATAATCCTCATATTGAAGTAGATCTGAAAGAAGTTTGTTGCCTATCAGTTAATTAGTTTCAGAGAAAATTAGAAAACAAAAAAATCCTGGAAAAGTCATTTTTTTAAGATTCTAAAAAAATGACAAAATCGATCGAAATTTGTTTCATGATATTATAAGGTTATGACATCATAATGAAACTACCACGCAGTTCTGCCCCTGAAACATCGATTATTATCGATATAAATTAATATCGATTACTATAGATATTATTTTGAAAATTCTTCAAGTAGGTAGGTAATTGGAATTCAGATTTTTTTTTTAAATTATGGATTGAGTTTTCTAGCGAAGTATTACTGCGCTAGATTTTTTTTATTTTCATGTTGTATCTTTGAGAGTTAATCTGCCAAATTCAACATTACATAAAAAATAAAACCAATAGTTTTAAACAAGGCAAAAGTCAAATTACTATTGTCTCTTATATTTTTTCTAATATTCTTTTTGTTTGATCACGGATGCTTGTATCTGAAACTACGAAGAAAAATTTGAAATTTTTCTATTTGAAGATTGAAAGAAAAGTCTTTATTCACAAAAAATAATTCCTTCTGGACGTTGGTTGAACATTTCGAAATTTAACAAAGAGCACATCTGTCCTTTTTCAGCTTCACAGTCATTGTCATTGTACCTTTGTCTGTGGGTAGTTGGAAAATGAAATATAGATATTAAGATTTAAAATAATAATAAAGTATAATTACCATATGAAATAAATTGAGTGGAAACACAGTAATGGAAGACAACTATTATAGAATTTAAGGAATCCTTTATCGATCCATGCGTTCAAAACGGCGGTCATCATATTGAAGAAATGTAGGATAAGATCAATCCACAATGGAAGTTCAATGTATCCTACGAATGGCACATAACAGTACACCAATTTCTTGTTATAAATGTAAAAGGACCAGTATAAGAATGTCACGCCCTAAAAACATCATTAATTCAAGTAGTAAATAAACTTCTTGTCGTTTTCAAAACATGGATACGTAACATAAAATAGATTGTTTAATACAGGGTGTTCAAATATCGTCTCATAAGCCAAACGCAGTTCTTGTAGAACTCATCGAGAGAAGAACAAGTTCCTATTAACATGGGCTTTGAATTTGGTTGTTTCAGAGATACAAGGCTTTCAAATTTTCAAAATTTTCATAGTTAAATCAAATGAGGAAGCTCAAAAAATTCCTCAAATTTGATTTTCGATGATGCATTCTATTGTACTGATCCAGTACATAAAAAACGCATTTTTGATCAGGTCTCTATCTTCAATACTTACAAAGTTATAATTATTTGAAATCGGAAAAAATTTGTTGAAATTTTAGCATGTCTAGAGTTAATTTTTTTTGAATTCTGAAAAAAAAAATTCTGCTGCCTGGATTCGAACTCGCAACCTTTATTATATAATGTACTGTAGTGGGTAGAGTCTTATATATAATGTGTTTAACGTCCAGGAGACAGTAAAATGTTGTTGGAGTCACACACCTGTACCTCGTACATGTTCCTCACAACTGGCGTTGCCTCAACACCAGTATGTCCACTACCGGAGGTAGTGGGAGAACTCCCGCGCATCGCCTGTGCGCCGGTGCCTCGTGGGCGGAGCCACGATATGTACTGCCATCTTTTGTAAATTATGCCTTCAAATGAATGAATACGCAACCTATTCGACACAAGCATATGAAAGTGGTATCTATCTGCAACAACGACGCTAAAAAAAAAGTTGTTAATAGGAACTTTTTGGCTTCTCTCGATGAGATCTACACGACCCATTTAGCTTGGGAGACGAATTTCGGACATTAGTTTTCAAGTTCTGTACTGAAATCATGAAATGTACTGACAAAGAATACCATGGAGCTAGAGCTCTTGAAATTTGATGAAGACAATATCTGATAATTTGATTCTAAAATTTTCTTTAAATAGAAAAAACTCTGGAATAAAGATTCCTAATTAATGTTGATCAGAAGTAAATGGAAATATATACCTACATACATCAGTATGTCTCTGTCAGAATTTTTCTTTTGAAAACTTTTTTTTTTGATATGTGTATTCTATTAAATTTGGAAGCAAGTGCTGATTGGTTTTCTTCTGAAGAGGCTGTTCAGTTCAATAGGATAGAACTCGAAAAGAACGTTAGTTCTCAAAAAGTGCAGAATTTTCTGACTGATGAAAAGATCTCCTAAGAAAATGTGATCTTGTTTGTACCTCACATCCTGCGTACATCTTTCACAGTCTTACAGTTTTGCTTCTTACATATAATAAGAAAAACTTTTCAAAAATTTTCTGTTTGCGGATAACTATTTTTTTTGTTATTGTCGCTTCGTAGAATTTACACACAAGTCCGGACTAAAACTTTAAGATTATTATGAACAGAACTTGCCGAGAACCTCAATCCACAACTTAAGCGCAGTACTTTTCTTACCATTTCTAATGTAACGCACCTATAGTTTCAATTTTATTTTGTTAGAAAAATATCAGACAAAAATTTCTGAAAGTTCTAAATTTTTTTCAGTATTCCTATTGATCTCCTCACTTTTGGAGATAAATAGCTGTTTACAGCGCTACAGCTACATCATTATAAATTCATTTGGAACATCAAAAACTATACAAGCTTTAATGGATATAATGCCAAACGATGTTACCTACATGCTGGGTCAATTAGTTTTTCTTCGTTCTTTGTTATAATTCTGGCTTATAAAAGATGTTTAATAGATCAATAAAACAAATGTTAGGTGCGCACTTGAAAAAGAACATAAATTAATACCCACCATGTTAGAGCCCAGTGTAATGTTATAGAACCATCTGTCCAACTGATATTTTAATCTTGAACAAAGTTTTGCGGAAATACCCGCCGCTTTCAAAACGTCATGCAACAAATAGCCAGCGATATTGAGAAGTAGCATCGTCTGAAATCAGTTTTTCGTTGTAGGTAAGTTAACTGTAAAAACGTGTGTTGTAGAATATCAATTAAATAAAATTTTACCAAATTTAATAAACGTTACCCCTTGAACCATGTTCAAATTTAAATTTGTAATTTTGATAGTTTCCATTTGGCGATTTCAAACTTTCTTTTCCCCTCCTTTTTTGAAAAAGTCTTTTGATATGTCCCTGAATGTGATAAAGACACCAAGTTGGATCACTCTTAGAAATCAATCCATATTTATGGAAAATTATTAATCTATGCCTTCATATGGCACTATGCTTACATGTTTCTATTTTTATAATTGGCTCGCTTGAGGTAGTGTCGCACTCTACTATCTGATGGTAGCGTATTTTATGAAGATCTAATATTTCGGAAACGGCTGTTTACGTTTAGCAACACATTCTGGATTTCTTCTATGTTCAAATAATATGTTCCACAACTTAGGCTAGGTACTATACGACGGAACTATACAGGTGCTTAACAAGAGGTGAACCAACATGAGTCTTCATACTGTATACGTTTGGTTGGTACCTAGCTTCCTACCGAGATGAAAAACACCAACCTCGTAACTTCCTAACAAATAAGAACCACTAAGGCGTTAATAAGGAGGTTCCTGAGAGTCTGGACCCACTTTAGTTTCAAAAAACAGCTAGGCATAAAACAATAACGTGTGTCTATTGGTGGTGGTGATAAGGTGGCCTGAGGGGCAGGAATGAATGGTTGAAATGTGGACCCTCATTATAATCGAGAAATCTACAGTCTTAGCACGAACTTACCTAAGTATTCCCTTGAGCTGACTACCTAAACTTCAGTTTGTAAAAGAATTGAATAATTTGAAATTCAGCTGGTAACAGCTATAAATTTGAAATTTATGGTAATTCTAAATACTTTAGACAAGAAAAATTTCATAGTATGTTCCTCCTGCCCTTTCATAGTAAAAGACTAGATTATAAAAACCATTAAAGTCGAAAACAATTAAATTTTTAGTTTGTTTTTGGTTTTTCAGTTTTTGGTGTGTTAACATCTTAGCACTCTGTCTAGTACTCTAGTAGGGGCTAAAATGAGAATTATGATCGTAACTCTTATGTCTTACAATAGTTACAATATTGTAAATTGTTAGCGTGAAGGTGTGTGGTTGTATGCATGCGCAACAAGCACACTCACAACCACACTACTATGTTTACACATTAATCCTTCATGAGTTCCCATTGGAATTCATGCCTTATATTTTTTGTTTTATAAGTCTGTCTCCTTTATTGGTCAGCGATGCATCTGAGAAAAAGTTATGTACCTATGATTTTATTAAGCTACTATTTTTTCCCTACTAAAATCACAAAATAAATAATTTTTTTTTTTTTTTTTTTTTTTCGGAAGGAGCCCTGCTTTAAGGAACCCCAAATTTAGACTTATTCCGAAGCAAAGATCCCAAAACCCACCGAGTACAGTGTTTTGAAGAGTAAGTCAGGGTCTGCCCTTCCTAAAAAAGAGAAGTAAATGAAATAAAGCTAAACAGTTGTCAAGAAGCAGATTCAACTGACATATACCATGTCTACAAATTAAAGGAATGGTGTGATTATGTTTCTTCGCAAAAATATAGAATATAATTTCATTTACTTTTTCGCTACATTCATTAGATCAAAGCCAACTTTACTTTCCAAGACTTGAAGTAAAAATTGCAACTTCAAAAAAATTTATCATGGAACTGATTTTTAAAATTTTTTTAAAAACAAGCGTTTTAGGGTTGATTTTTAAATTCGTCATTTTATAAAATGTAATTCGTCATAAATTTGTAATCGTTTTTGTCATTTTTTCTCTAAGTATTGTTACGATTGAATTAGAACTAAAATAGAGAAGCTTGCAACTGTATTGAAGAACCGATTTTCATTCTATTTCATGGCATGATAAAGTTAACTTTAACTTGATATAAAATTTGAATATTTAAAAGAAAATTTTAAGCAATAATTATTAAAGCCCATTTCTTACGTAATAATAGCGGTATTTTTATCCAGTTTGATTGCAAACATAGTAGGTATTAAATTCACTTACTACAGCCCACGTTGTCAAAAATCGAGTAGCACGATTGAAGAACATTGAAGCTATGAACATTGAATTTATTTCAATATCCGGAAGTGCATGGTAAAAGTCCACAAAAATATTAGTGTATATACTAGCACAAAAAAAAGGGATAAAAATATTTATGAACGTTAACAGATGAACATAAACAGAATGCATGACTTCTATATAAAAAAAAAAATTAAACAACCTTTTTTATATTCAAATAATTATTAAGAATTTATAAAAGAAGAGATTTTGAAAGATAAAAATATTTCTTGGAGTCCCATTCATTCAACAATAACCAGGCAGGTACTTATTTTCAATTGAATCCAAAACACCAGTTTTACTAACTAAAATAGCTCACTCATAACACCCCTCGTAAATTTTTGTTCATTTCATTTCTGGCATTTCAAGGTAATGAAAAAAATTTCCTGGTCTTTAATTTAATTATTGTGGGTTTTAATATCTTCATTACCAAGTTGTTTACAAGCGAAACGCTTTACAAGAGGTGGAAGACAGAAAAAGGTTCTGGCTTTTCGAACACTTTTGGGAGTATTATTCTTAAAAAGAATTCATTTAAATTAAGATCTCAATTTTTTCTCTTCATTCATTACTCATAATTAATTATACTTGGGATTGAGAAAAATATGTATTCATAATTGAAAAATACTCATATGTGTTTAAAGGAAGAAATATGCAAAAATATTTCTACGTCATTTAGAACACTTAAATTATTCATTTTTAATGAAATGTATTTAAAAGTATGGTACTATCCTGCTGCATCTACACGCAAGTGGGAATGAGAACAGTGTTAGAGAAAATGTAATAAACGTACATTTTTTTTAAAGTTTTCTACGAAAATTTACTCATTAATATTTTGATCTAGTATTAGGCGCCAGGGGTGTGGAAGGTACGTCTTTCGTTTCATGACTCAAAGAAACTTTTGACATTAATAACTGAAGTTTATTCCATTTTCTTGTCACCACAGTACAGGTTGAAATTTTTGTCCGATAGTAACGAATTTTAATACGAATATTAGAAGGAAGCCAACGACCTGATCTATTGATTTTAGTGCGGATCGGCCGGTCGGTGCTTCCAATACAGCTATTTTTGTTTTTCTTTTAGTTATAAAATGCGTAATTTTGAACTAACAGCTACGAAATTTGAAACAAATATTGACTACCTATAATTTTTTGTAATTCATGTTACCAATTTTGGTGTGAATCGGTCAGATGGTACTTCCATAAATGTCCATTTTTGTTTCGATTTTGAAAGAGATACGTAAAAGTTTTAAATTGGGTAATTTTACGTCAACAGTCACAAAATTTAATACATTCATCAATTTATTATGATCAGTTATAGTTACCAACTTATTAGATAAGTATAATTTAACTGGTAACTAATTTTGAATTGATTGAAAACCTACCTTTTCTAACGAAGCTGCTGCTGCGTTAGAGTTTTTAATATTAATATCACTAAAACGATCCCATCAACAGACAGCAACTCATTCTTTTTATTTAAATTTCAAGAGTAAAGTGAGATACGGTCGCAAGAAACATGAATTATTTAACATAATGGAGACACACAAGAAAATAACTTGGAAGAAATTCATAACAGAATAAAACAAGCGGAAATCGAGATGAACGCAATAAATTTGTACAGTATACGATTAGTCATCCTACAATTTATTCATTATGTAGAATGGTTTTTTCTCCAATTCTAAAAGACTATGAACACATAGGTACAGCGTAAAGATGGAAGATAGTGAAGTAAAATTAACGTAATCATACCATATCTTATAACTAATAAAGATAATGATTTTTGCTGTGAAACAAATCATTGTGAATTAATAAAAAGGAAAGAACAATAATAACAAAGAAAAAATCATAAAAATTTCTAATCCCTTCGTTTTTGATCGGCGCCCGAATATGGTAACTTGGATCTACCTGAAAATGGAAGGTTTGCTTTAATATTATTGGTGAATACATAAATAAATTCTAAAATAATACAAGTACACAAAAATTTTGAAGGCTTACCGCAGTGCCAATTATTGACACGATTGAAAATGAATCCTAAAACAACTGCCCAAATAGTTAGGAGTAGGAGGGAGCCAACTCTGAACGGTTCTTCGAGTTTTCTGAGGAAACCATACACCCAGACTTGCTTCTCATAATATGTGACGTAAATGCTTAAAATAGCGAAAAACATATTATTTATTCATTGTAAATATGTAATACATATAGGCGTAAGTACTAGGGCTTGGGAAGCATAGCCTCCCTCAGATTTCTCAAAAGCCTCCCTAGATTTTTGAAAAAAAAAAAAAAAAGAAAAAACGTAATAACGGTAATATAATATGTAGGTACATCAGGCAATGACAATTTTTCAACATTTTTTTTTTGTTGAAAATCTTAATATTAAAATTCATTTCATGGAAAGACCTAGGGCTGGAATTCAGTACTTCTTATGTATTATGACCAAACCGTATTTTTGACACCAAAAGCTAAATTTCATTATTTATATACGCACAATGTACGTATTATGTACGTACAATTCTTGTTAACACGGTACTGATTATCTTCGATGTCACAAAATTTGGACCAAACATTTATACTAAGACAAGAACAAGACTATTTGAATTTGGCGTGGATTAGCTTGATGGTACTTCAGGTTCAACTATTTTGGCTTTATTTTTAGAGGCTGAATAAAATAAGTCACTTTTGATCAGTAGTAATAAAATTTGGAACGTATACGTTCATTATGGTCTATTCTGACATGCTACTACCATTTTCAACTGCAGTTGGTAATATGGTTAATGTCTTGGGGCAATTTTATTTATAGTTTGAAGGTTCCGTGGCTCTTAAATAAGTAATTAAATTTCAATCGACAGTAACCAATTTTGGTTGCAATTAGTATAATGGTTCATCGATCTCTTGAGGAAATTTTATTTATGGTTTGGAGGTTTAATGGTTCTAATATATGCACTTTTCCTTCAAAAGAATAAAAATTTGGTACCTACACATAATAGCCTCTAAAATGTAAATAAACTTTGTTGATTTTGGTTTTGATTAATCAAATTTTTTTCTAATTATTTCCTATTTAGTGTGATTTCTTTTTCCTTGAGATAATAGTTGTACCTGATGTTGTAAAAGGTCAATTTTTTAAGATTAATACAGAGAAACGCTTATTTTCATCCGAAACAAAGTCAATTTTTCCACTCGTACCCCTTCATTTGTGAAACTGAACCAAGGAACTCTTTTCTCACTTGCATACAAGCTGTATACTAAATCAAATGCGACACAATTTTTTTTGAGGCATTATTAAGATATGTTTTGGTTCTTCCACTGGATATTTTTCTTCTTTTTTTCAAATAGATACTCATGAATAACGTGAAAAATGAAATATCACAGACTTTAGTTTCGTAATTTTTTTTACTCCTCTTGTTTTATTCATTTTTTAGCATGTTTTCTTTACATGAAAATGTACTTACTGATTTAATTTTATGTATTGATTTTTATTTCATGAATAATTTTAGGATTGGTGCTCACTAAAAACTACTCAGTATTTGTTATTGGTTAAATGCCTCAAGGAAACTGGTTTCCATTTTGAATGTTTTATAGTTCCAAAATTTGTAATTTTAGATATCTATAAAATTTTGAAGAGATAATTACTATGATCCATTATAATATGTAATGAATTTTGGTGCCTATCTGCTCTGCGGTTTATCCATAGTCACCATTTAAATCACAAATTTTATTCTGATTCAGTGCTCCAAACAGAGAAATTTATGATCAACATTTAGCAAATTTAGTACACACATGAATTTTATTTATAATCTACACGATCTTATTACCAATTTTGGTCTTAATTGACTGATTTTTCTGGGGAACCGTTGTTAGGTCAGTGGATTTTTTTTGTGCTAGTGTGAGAGAAGTACTTTGGCAACAATTTTTAAAATTTTTGTTCTTCTGAAAATGAACATTAAAGGCTAATGAATTCTATATTCCGTGAAATGTGGTAGTATGGCTTTCCAAGGGGTGTTGGGGTGAAGCTTCCAAGGGTTAGTATGAATTTGTCATCAAATAAATCTTAAGCCCCCGGATTCTGAACTCTATTGCCGTTTATGATGTAATATATTTTAAAATCCGTCCCCTAGGAAGCGTAAATAAAGTGAAGGTCATTTCACAGTCGGTGAATGAGGAAGAAAAAATTACCAGACGACATAGACCAAATTATACGCGGCTACCGGTGGTAATAGTTCTCTCAGTTTGAATAATGATACTTTGTTGAAATATGCGTGCAAAATCACATTCACAGCCACGACAGTATGTACCGAGTGATTTACCCATGGCGCCATTATTACATCGATTTTAGCATCTGGGAAGACGCTTACTAAGTCTTTATCTGATAGAAACAGTCCCCAGAATACAACCGGTACAAACTGAAACACAAAAGATGAAAGCATAAAAAATTAAATTAAAATTAAATAAATAAACGAGAAAGTAAAACGATGAACTATAATGTATCACTTAACGAAATTCTAGAAAATGTCATTTAAATCTGAATTCAACATTGTCATACAAGTCTGTAGGTGCCTAATAAGTTAGCTAACCAACTGGAAAATTTTTTCACCATTGAATAATTGCTGCAACATTCAATTACGAATTCTTACATCATTTAAAGCAGAACAAGGGTGTTTGAATTGAGGTTTGAGACCAGCTTGCATCATTTTCCCGATTATTGGTTGGAGTGGGGTGGTTAAATTTTCTAGCAAGTATAAGTACCTACCTATACCTATAAATGATAGAACGGTCAAAATGGTGAAAAAACAATTTTGAATGAAAGATAATAAAAAAATTGGAAACTCAAGCAGAGACGTATCTATGTAACTAGAAAATAATTTATGGGGGCAAAAAAGAACCAAGAAAATTTGTAAGGACCATTTGGGAAAAGTAATGAACTTATAAAAAAAATTAAGTACACACTTAGTGATGAGAGATGACCTGAATAGGAACGTTTTGTGAAGCCCCGTAAAAAATAATTATGTGATGGAAAAAAAAACAAAAAAAAACGATCTACAAATCTTTTCTAGAGTACCATAAAAGCAAAAGTACCTACAATGGAATATTTCCATAATACTTGTTTCAATAGATCACCAATTTGAAAATCAAAGTGTCGGTGTATAAAAACTTGAAAAACTACTCACGATACTCATTGGACCGACGATGCTGTAGAAATAAAAATCCAACTTATTTTTCATTTTTATTTGGAAGTTTAATAACACATTCGTCAGACGTAAGACGTCATTCACCAGGTAGGCAAAAAATAATACTGTTTGACACACCTAAAAGAAATAAAAAATAAAGGTAATGAAGCAATATTACAAATTAACGGATGGCACCACAAAAAATTACTACAGAAGTAGGGATCATGTCTTTTGACAAAATTTACTTAAAATGCCTAATCAAAATCAATGCTGTACAAGGTTTAATTAGAAACTGACTTCTTACATGAATAACAAAATTCTTAAACACTATAATGAACGCAACCCGCTCTGCACATAATTTGAAATACTGTTCATCTAAGCGAATTATTGGAGTAGGTCTGAAAGAAGTTTTTGACTAGTATCGGTTAATTTGTTTCAGATAAAACTGGAAAACAAAAAATTCCTTGAAAAGTCGTTTTTCCTGGATTCTGAGAAAATGACGGAACGGATCGGGTAGAAATTTTCATGATATACTTTCCTTATGTTGGTGCAAATGTCTTAGAAGTTTGGTGCCAATTGATTCAGCAGTTTCCAAGAAAACTGGAGAAAAAAAAATTTCTGGAAAAAATTTTGTGTTCACCGTTTTTAGAAAACTACCAAACAGATAGGGCTAAAATTTGTGTGAAAGATAGCTATTGTATGGGAGCAGGTCTGAAAGAAGTTTGATGCTCATCGGTTCGATTGTTCTTGAGAAAATTGGAAACAAAAATTCTCTGGAATAACAGTTTTTAGCGATAAAACATTGATAGATTGATATTTTTGTTAAAGATATGGATGACTGTCAAAAGTTTTTCGTAATTTCTTAACCTGAAACTAGCAGTGAAATATCGATATAAATATAGTTCACTATCGACATTATTTTGGAATTTTTTCAAGTGAGCTGTCGCTCTCTCTCTCCCTCCATCTCCACCTCATCGCCTTCTCTCTCTCTATCTTTATCTCCATCCCCATTTCTATCTCTTTCCTCATCTGCAAACTCGGTTTTTTAACGAAGCACTGCTGTGCTAGAGTTTATTTTATCTCGAAAACAGTCCAACAGGTAAGCTATTCGTTTTTCTTCAAAATCGAAGGAAGTTAAAGAAAAAAGAAAATGGTGAATTAGAAATTTTACCTCATTCAATTATGAGAGAATTTTCTTCGATACTCGAGACAACTTAATCCAAGAGATAAATAGCTAAATAGCAACTCTCAAATGTACTTACAAAATTCCAGTTCGTCAAAAATCTTGCAGATAATTCAGCCGTTGATGCTAATTCTTTTTGATTTTTCGCGTGGTAATCTACAAGAAGCAACCCTTTCCAAGCCACAATGTAAAAGGCGGCGAAACACGAATGCAGAACAAAACATTTCATGTTTTTCCAAATTTATTTACTATTTTCTGTTCTTCAAAATTGTTTGTCAGCCTGCAAAATGAAATAACATCATTGGATAATTAAGAAGAAAATACAACTCGTCATGAAATAAAAACACAATTATTTTCTGGTCAAGATACAATAGAAAAAGAAATTTTGTAAAAAATGGCGGATAAGAGCATATTATATAACTTAAAATTAGAATGAAAGAAGATATTCCAACCGATAATTTTTCAAATTAAAAAAAATATATTCCCTATAAAATAGTTTATTACAATCACTCAAAGTGAAATATCTCAAGACCTGTATGAGATAAAACCACAAATGAGGGCTCAAAACATTCGGAGTATCATGCCACGTCGATTGAGACCCTTCTGTCAGCTCACATATTATGATTTTAAAGAGGAATATCTCGGGACCTATACCTATACAATAGCAAAGAAGGTCTTAAAACACTCAAAAGATCCTTGCGCATCAATTGACATAAATAATTACATTGTCTATATTTCAATCCTCCTTGGAAAGTTAGGAGGAAATAAACTAAACGAGCTACATCGATAAACGATGTTGCAATATGGTTTTTGCTTCACATAGTGATGCACAATTATTTGAAAACTGTTTGATTAATCGATTATTTCAAGTAATCGATTTTACTGTTTTTTACAACAACTTGCAAACATAATTTTAGCACTGAAAATGATTCTTGAGTCAAGTTGTGAAAAAGTGTATGGCACCCAATTTTCACCAATGTTTTATGCTGAATTGTACGAAAAGTGGTAGATAACTGAGGTAAAAAAGTGAAAGGGGAAATGGTAATGAAAAATAAAGTGGAGGTAGTAATGTTGGTTCCTTGCTTACAGAAGGAAGAACAACTCTAAATTTTTTTCAACACACATTAATTTTGAGGTAGAATGGAAAAGCTCTTCTGCAATAGCAACCAGTAGGATTTCCCTCATATATTTCATCTATTTCTATTTTCTTTCATTAAAATTTTGTGATTCTTATCCAAGCCTGAATGATATTGGATTAATTGATTAATTTTGCAAAAATAAACTGAGAAGAAAAAAATTGATTAATGATTAATTGAGGCAATTGATTAGTCAAACCAATCAATTAGCGCGCATCAATAGTTTCACAGATGAAAAACAAAACGCAAAACTGGTTGAAGAAAAGAAGGAGGAAGAAAACAAGAAGAAAAATAATGATGATTTTAGTATCAAAAGGATTTAAACACAGATTGCAGGAATGTCAGTCCAGATCATTAGTTCAGAGCCACATAGAAGTTGACAGAGTTGATGATTTAAACATAACTACATACAACACCAATCTAAAAACACCTATTATAACTTTTAATAAAGTAAATAAAAATATCCTCTCTGACTGAATGTAGACGCTTCTGAAAAATAGTCCTAATTTGAAAAGAAGTACTTGCCTTCATATTACACATAAACAGAAAAAACAAAATGTTTTGATTTTTCTGTTCAGATGCTCAGAGCAAATTAGCTGGTACCTAATAGAATTTTTCTGTGATGTTTATAAGCATCTAAATTAGGTTACACTGGTCTAAAATTGCTATTGCAGTTTGCTGTTGGTTATGTAGGTGAACCATAAAATCAAGATAAATTTTGGAATATCTGCCATACTGAGCTAACATATTAGAGATCAGAAAAGGTGAAATAAAAAATAAAATTAATATAATTTTGAGCTAATTCTACCGAAAATACGGAACGCACAAACTTAACACAGCAAGGGTCGATAGTTAATGGAAAAGAAAGCGATCTACCTCATTTAAGAATAATTCAATTTTCATAGTCTGTTTCTTCACATCATGCTTTTTTATTTTGAAAACAGGATAGAAAAATATTTTAAACTTTACGAATATATAATTCATTAAAAATTAAAAATTTACAGGTAATGTATTTCTTGAATTACTTTATTAGGAATTTTCACATTTTTGGGGGTTTTTCTTATTTTTCTGCTCACCAATTAGTATATCCGTGCAACAGAAAATGACATTTCAAAATAAAACAAATTTTGAGAATCGTTTTCATCTCGGGCAAAGAAAAAAAAAAAGAAAAAAGATTCATATTCATGGGTTCCCAGATGAAGCAATATAATTATCTCCTCTTCCAGACTTCGATTTTTTTTTCATTTTTGTTTTTAGACTCATCTCATAGAAGAATATTGCCTATTCCCTGACTATTTTCTAACCTGTCGAGAATGCCACTAATGATAATTTTTGCTTTTTCGAAGAAAACTTCTCAACCGACAAGCCCGCAGTTTTATGCATAAGGAAATTAACTTAGTAATTCAGCACAAACAATACTTTATTTGACTTTAGGAAACAATAATTCCAGTAATAGAGTCCGCAAAATTTTTCTTCTTTTTTTGATAACAGGGCATATCTAATATATAAAGACAAGTTTCCATTTTTTGTCACTAATGTTCTCTCAATGTACTGAACAAAATATTACGAAATTCGTACCACGCATGAAGAATATCCTACTGGTGGTTTATAGACCACAAAAATTAAAATCTGTTTAGCCGAACTGCTGAAATTAAGGATTGGTCAAAAAGTAGAAATTTTATAGCCAAAACAAAAATGAAAATTGCTATATCGGAAGATGTGGGAATTAAAAAATTATAAAGAGAAACTTGAAAATTTTTAGTTCGGAATTTTAACGTTTTCAGTTTGGAATTTTTGATTTTCTCCACCCGAAAAAAAAAAATTCCTTTAGTACATCACTGTTGTCTATTAAAATCTTTATTGAATGAATGATCCATAGCCTTCAAATTCTGAAATTATTAGATGGAATGTTTCAGTCTATGCCCAATTAAGTCATGTAAAGAAAACTATCAAATATAGGTGCTTCCTTTAAGCTCTGCCAAAAGTCTTTTTTCGAGCTTTTTCCACATTTTAAAAGCAAGAAATACAGTCAATTCATAGAAATTATCATGTACTGACAATAAAGTACAAATACATCCACAAATATATTTATAAGGTCATATCTTTTGAAGAAATAATACAGTTAAAAAACTGAAATCTTCTTGAATTACAGAATGGTTTCTTTTTCTCACTTAGGAAAACTTGGAAAATAAGTCGGATATTTGGTAATATTTTGTTGTATTATTGCCTAGCACGTCTGTTAGCCGGGTACTTCAGCTTGTAATATATTATGTTTCGATGAAATGTGCTGCCTTAGCGCTGCCTGCTGAATCTTTTTCATACTTTTTTTTCAATTTCATTTTCGAGGATTTTCTGGAGGTAGGGATTTACACACCCTGTGCCCCTGCGTACCATACTAAATGATTAAATCGACTGAATATGAAGAAAATAACAAGTAAAAATTTCTTCTTTATTGAAAATTCGATAAAAACTCATTTTTCAAATAAATTCTTTTCGAATAGCTCTTAATCGATTGACTCTACCGAGATCTGAATTACATTCACTTTTTCACGATCAAACATGGGTAGGTATTCAAAGCGATGAAAGCGGATTTACATCATAAATAATTCCGTCATCAAGACATCGAATAAATGTCAACGATTTTATGGTTACCCTCTAATCGAATGTAAATTTTTCCCATTCATCTAGTCTCCAACTTCGCTTATAACAAGAAATTTTTGATACTTATAAGAATTGCGCCATTTTCATAACACTCTCTCAATTTTACACCATAAAAAAGTGGACTTTACCCACACAGTTACCCATTCCGTAAATTTTTTCTTATCGCTTATCACTTGATAAATTTTTTCCGCTGATGGTGTTGAAAAATGGGACATCGCAAAGCGAACGATCAGGCAAATAAGTTATCATAATTATATCGTATTCAGTAAGTACCTATAATTATGAGTTCAATTGAGATGAATGAACTTAAAGCATTTTCATAACCTGGATTAATCAACATGAATAGGCACCGTTAAAACATTATCGTGATTCATAAATGCATATTATGCTGATATGCATTATTTTGCATTGAGCAGCGCATGTTCCACGCATCGCCATACGTAGGTATCTACCTATCACAAGTTCGTGCCTCGATTTTCATTCAAAGCCAATTAGTAAAATTATGCAACCAGCCTGTTCGATAAGGTAAAACGTGCGGCACTTTAACATGTTTTTTTGAACTAACTGCTCGACTTGGAAAAGTTTGGCGCTGGAACTTCGAAATGGCGGTTTGATTTATCTGTGTAAATTTGAAGAAGAAATTTATTTTTCTCAGAAAGTGTAAAATAACCTAATCCGACTCAATGAAGAGGTTCTGAAAAAGTTTTTTCCCCCCAAGATGTGAGCATATTTGTACCACATCACATGCCTTTCTTATAAAAGCTAAAAAATAAAATTTCAATTGTTCTTTTTTGTTATTAGAGTTTTTCCACTTCACAGAACTAAAATCGCATCAAAACCGTAAAGTAAAACTGCAAATTATAATTCCTCATAGCAGCGGACCCGCATCAAAACTTTCAGTGACAGACTTTTTTACCACGAGGAACGCAGCTAATTGGTATCATCTTGCAGAAAATGATGCATATTCATCAACACGCACACCATCCCCTCCAACCTCGTACCTTGAACAACGGGTGAAAATACCGATGACGTACGACGTTCAGATAAAAATGGCATTCATACAATAATTGTACCCTCAACTTGAAAAAAAAAACGAATTCTCAGAACTTTTTTAATACTAGGCTGTTCTATTTAGAAATATGTGGAACTACTTATGAGTTTTCACAAGCAGTTTTTATATTTGTCCGGTGTTGGGATATAACAATCCTCTTCCTTTCTTCACACCTGCGAACTTTCACATTCATTTAGACCTAGTTGTACGAACTTCGAATTGTGAGGTAAACTATTTTTAACTGATAAGATACACGATAAAATAAAGCTGAACCCTAATCATTGGCAGTTTAACTATTCAGTACAACTAGCCACAGGCGGAAAAACGATTTTTGTTTTTGGGGGGAGGTACAAGTTAAGAAATCAAGAAACCAATATACGTGAAACATCTTTGTGGCAGAAGTGTAACTAGGGGAAAGTACTGATACAACTAAAATCCCCTCCACCACTTGAATTATTAGAAAAAGAAAAAAAGGAATCGATGATGAAACTAGAATAAAACTTCTGGATAGGTTCAAGAGCCTGTTACTTTTTCCTAAAGTAAAAATAAATATGTAAAGTTTGTTATTTTAGTGTTTTCGTAGTTCATATTTTTGATTTCCTTGGTGGAGCTTAACCACCATGAAACAAGAGTGCTCCTCGTCAATGCACCACTGATTCGCTCCCTAAAAATTTCTTAAAATTTAGAGAGAATGAAAATATAAATTTGGTATACAGTAAAAGTATTTTCTAACAATAAACATCATAACAGAAATGTTTTTTCTTTTTTGTTTCTTTTACTGAAAAAACGTATTTTTAATACCAAAAATAAATTTTTGTTTTTTTTTTATTTTTATTTTTTTTAATTTTAATCTTTTTGGGAATCAAACCTGGCTGTGGCATATCCATATTTTTTCTTTTAGGGTAATATACTCAGCCCTATAATTAAATATAATTTTTTTTAATGTTTTTTAAGAAAAAAAAATGATAAAAAAGAAGGGGGAAAAAGTTAATATTGACTTTGAAAGAGCGCGGCATTATAGATATTTGAAGACGCTAATTAAAACTTAAAATATTATTTTCCTTAGAAACATCAAATTTTCTGACCCAACTTGGTGAGTAGATTCTGCCGAAAAGTTCTCAGCATGAGCACTATTTGTATCACTTGCCTTTTTTTATCCAAATAAATTTGATTATTTGTTTTATTTGAAATAGATACGTAGCCTATAATTAATTTTTCAAATTTTTCCACTTTACAGAACTAAATCAGCACCTTATCAAAACTATATATAGTGTAGAACGGAAATCTCACTTTTATCAGAACTTATTCAGAAATAAAACTATTTATGTACCCAAGTGTATCACTTTTTTGTCATTATGAACAAAGCTAAACGATATCAAAACATTCTTACGTAAATACAGCCTTATGTATTACTTCAAATGTTTAACAAATATACTATACATGCTGGTATTATACAAAATGAAGAAAATTTGGACCAATTTTCGACTCTCATTTTTAGTTTTGATGTATAATTTTTCCACAAATTTTTTTAAAGCTAAAAAACTCATTCTCTCTGATTTTAAAAATTTCGTTATATCATTAAGGAAATTGTTTCCTTTTATTAAGGATAATAAATGATACAAAGTCACTTTGTAGTTTGACTTCCAATTTTTCGCAAACATGTCCATAATTTTCAATAAAATTTGGTTATACCAGTTTACGTTACTGAATACAAAATTGTTTACAAAGAAATCAAAAATATTAAAATAAAAAAATTAAATGGCGTTAAACAGGGAAAAAAACGTTTATAATTTCTCCAGCAAAATCTACTAGAATTATTAAAAGCAGCTATAACTATAATAAACGTACATGTGAGACATTTGTTCGCCTAAAATTCCTCGTTATTATTTTTCAACAAAATGCGCAAGGGTCAACCAAGGTGTATATACTACTTCTTTTACTAGGTACTCTTGATCATTTGGTTAGTGTACTAGTTTGAGTAAAATGACGTCACACGTAGGAAATTAAATACATAAAATATTATTCTACTTCACGCTCAATCGGTTTTAGGTGTCCTAGTGTGCATGAAATACGTCACAAGTAGAAAAAGGAAAATCCTCCATATACGCACAATGGAGGCTACCAAGTAAAAATCCATATTCCTGGGTCCCAACCATCAAAATTTTTTGTTGTTTCAAACAAATAACAAATTAAACAGTATTACCACACCTATGTCTACAAAAGGCTTGGGTTGGCACAAGCCAGTGCCGCAAAGCTGTGTTTCAGGGCTTGTATTATACATAAGCACAATTCAAATTAATATTCTCCTTTTTGGTAGTTGGTTAAAAAATTTTTTTTTTTCCTATGGTCACATATAAAATTTTGGACCATGTTATCTACCTATAATCCAAGTAAATTAGGATTTAAAAAAGGAAATAATTGGCAGAAAGCTGAATTTTGGTATATATGTCGGCTTCACCATCCTTAACAACCGCCTAAAAGTCCCAATGTGAAGGACTTCAGCTTCTCCCCAGGGGAGTTAAAATGGGGGTACAAAGTTGTTTTTCGTGTTTATATTACTTAAAAGAAGACGCGTAAAAAATCTATAAAAAATTTTCTACAATTTTTTTGATCAGGGACATAGTTTTTGCATAAATCACCGTTGAAATTACCTATCTTTCTGTTAATATCTACTTAACGAAGTAAACACATGCATGTGCAATGCATGCACACTAAATCCAGTACGTATGAGTTCAGTTCATCAAGAATTTTATGCACGGAGTATTGACCGACGTGTAAAGTGAAATTCTCCTTCTTACCGCACTTCAGCACCATCAACTCGACTGATACAGACTATGAGTACATAGTTTGTATCTTATACAAAATTAATAATAAGTACTTGTAGTAACTTCTAACTTTTGAGCAATGTGTATTTGTACTATGTAGCGTACAGTCGCGTAAAAAAATAAAAATCGTTGCCTATGAGTTTTCTCTGAACCTACGCAGAACTAAAGCCAATTAATACAAGCTGACGCGGATTTATAAATTTGGCGCCAATACACCAAGGTAAATTTTGCGCAATAATTTAGAGTTATCACCTAAAAGAAGGTACAAAAGATTATTATAAAAATACAACGTCCCCAATTCAATACATGTAAAAAAAAAATTAATTTTGCGCTTTTTTACCTTTGAGCCTATAAACCACGATCTCGATGGCTTCCTGGTAAATCCGCCACTGAATACAAGCTAAACCACGGGACTCTGTTAGGGGGTGTTGTGAAGGGTCGGGAGATCCGAAAATTATTTTTGAAACATTAAGTACTTATTTGTTAATGGTGATTGTATTTTAATGAGGGTACGGATCATATTAAGGGACAATGCGAACATCCCCTCACGATCGAGCTATCCATGACGTTGAGTTGAGCGGAGTTGTAATTCTTAACAGAATTTGTCGAAAACCTGGAACAAGTAGAACTGACAAATGCGGTATTTTTCTGCCAATTATAAAATACTCACATCGAATACGTAACGATTCAAGTTGGTTAGTGAGATTTATTCACAAAAAGAAACGCAAAAATGTTTCGCCGCCTACACTGATCGCCAATTTAATAAACAATAATAGAAACCTTTTCAAGGAAAGCTACACTGATCGCCAATTTATTAAACAATAATAGAAACTTTTTCAAGAAAAGGCGAACAGGGCGACCATAGAAACGATCGATAAAGCATAAGTAGACGCGAATTAGTTCTCGAACTAAAAGATGGGTGTTGGAGAATAATGTACGTACAAATCTGCAACTAGTTTACGAAGAGATATAGGCCTGCGGTGTACCTATTAATCTAAATAATATGCTTACATAGGTAATTGGGTGAGACAAAGTATATTTCTGGCATATATTCTTTGAAATCGTGAACAAAACCTGCAGAACTCGAAAATTAAACATTACCAGCGCTTCGTTAAGATGCGAACGTTATAGTCTGTAACAATTTGTAAGTAACTGTATTACGAAACACAAACACCTAGTCCATAATATACAGTCTTTAGAGAATATGACATAAACGATAACGAATGCTTCGACAAATGTTTGCATGCATCAGCATGTACATGAGAGGATGCGACTAAATTGTGACTGCGATATTCAGATCCGTAAATTTTAGAAAAACATTAGTATTCTCTTACCGACAAACAGCGCAGTTCGTGCGAAATCAAAATTGAATAATGAAACGCGTAAACTAATGATAGATTTACAAAATCTGAATACAGAAAGCTACCTAGTTAAAATTAATTAACATTTCTTACAACGACACATTTTTTGTCGACTGTGATTTGTGAATTTGAATTATTAAGAGCTAGGCAGCCAACGACTGCACGCACAAATAACTCCCTTCATACAATACAGCTCTGCTGCTACTGTGTTAACGGACTGAGTTGGATACTGATACCCATTACCCAAACACAGCATTCAACACAATCAACACGCCTTCATCCGAGAAAAAAAGCGAGGTAAAATTGTGGAAGTGTTGAAGATGAATGATTTCCAAAAGAAACACTAGAGAACGCCGTTAACTAATGTTGCCACAAATTAAAACGTAAAATACTCTTCGGATAATAATTGCCTCTGGATGAATAGGTATTGTCGTATTGAATATATCTTCGCAAATTTAATGCTTGTTGCAGAAGCCAGAAAAATAAATCATAACTTTCACATCTATTCAGTAACTCATTTATAACGAGCACAGGTGCGCGAAGTAGGTATAGGTAAAGGAAAAAAAAACACCAAACTAAAGCACCGAAGTTTAATTACAAATGTACAAAATACGCTTTAAAGATAATTAAAAAATTACTCAGAAGCCAGTGTTTCTCACACTACGAGTTGAGGTTCCAAGTTTAGCTGCAAATTAATTTTTTTAAATTGTGGCAAAAATTTTGGTTATTAAAATTTTAATATATAGGTAAATTATTAATTTTGTAATTAATTTTTCACCGATGCAAACTAGGTACTATAAGTGACCTCAAAAAAGGGTAAGGGCTGGGGATGATGAAAATTATCCGTTTCATGAGAAAAGAAAACTATTGGTACCGTTTTCTCATTTTGACCTAATTTTTTTTACGAATACATAATAATTACGTATACTTAAGTGCAAGTTTGGTTGAAGTAAGAAGTTTGGTATCTATTATAGTTCATTAATTTTCTAGAAAACTTGATAAATTTTATGTTCACGATTTTGAGAAAATTACAAAAGGGATAAAGCTGAAATTTTCATGAAGGGTATTCCTTAGATGGGACGAAGCCTGATAGGATTTTTATGCCTATTACTTCAGTAATTTCTGAGAAAACCGGAAAACAGAAATGTGTTGGAATGATTTTTCTGTCACAGTTTAGATGAAACTGTTCATCGGATAAGGTTGAAATTTTCACGGGAGACAACGATAATAAGGAACAAATTTGAAAGAAGTTGGTGCCTAAACTTCAGTAGTTTTGTAAAAAATTGGAAAAGGGAAAATTGCTTGAAAAGTGGTTTTTCCAGGATTTTGAGGAAATTACTAAAGGGACTGAGCTGAAATTTTCACGATTTATTATTATTTTGTATATGTAAGTCTGATAGAAGTTCGATGCTTATTTGTACAATAGTTTCTGAGATGACTGGAAAATAAAAAATTTCAGGAAAAAATGTGTTCACAGTTGTGAAAAAAGTACGAAAGGAATAAGGCTGAAGTTTTTGTGAAAGGTATTGTTAGGATAGGACCAAGTCAGACAGAAGTCTAATGTCTATTGATTCAGTAGTTTCCAAAAAAAACTGGAGAATAAGAAATTCATGTAAAATTTGTATTTTCAGAATTTTGAGGAAATTGACGCATATGGCTATGCTCTAATAACCTGATATATCCAAATATCAAAGATCTTCCTAATACGAAAATATTTCTCTAAATCCCATCCCCGGTAAAACTGAAAAAAGGCAACCTTGTCTTTATAAAAACGCACTATTTGTCTTCAAAAGAGAAGAAATTCTCGAAAAAACTAGCCCCTCTTTTCCACGGACTCTATGCTGTGGTACAGGAGAAAACTAACAATTCTCACATTCTTGAAAGCCTGGAAGATGGTTTTCAGGAACAACAACATTTAAATAATTTAAAATACTGAAAACTAAAAATTCAATTTTAAATCCCTCCGGAAAAATAAAAAATAAAATAAAATAAAATAATTTTTAAAAATCCCGCTAAATTAAATAAATGCTGTGGAAAAGAAAAACTTAAACTACAAAATTACGAAATAACTCACGAAATAATTACGAAACAAAATCATCACACACAGTGATAGAAAACTCCAAATGTCCTCAAATGCGACACTACAATGGCCAAAAAATCAAGAAAATTGACCCATCGTAGCAAAAGTCGAACCAGAAAGGAGTTAAATTTGAATGCTGTGGTAACGAACGAAGTGAGCAAAAAATAAAAACGAATTGCTTTTGGAAAACCCACGCTTAAAAATCACCCTACCAAAATTCTCATCCGATATTGACCTAGTTGAGTACATAACAAATTTATTACCAACTCAGGGAAAGGACGCTACATCCGAAAAGGCTAAGGAGCTCTACACTTCAGGCCAAAGTTCGTTTGTCCAGTGTTGCTAGTTCTGAGACGATTCAAACCTGCAACATTTCATCGGAGAACTCGATTTTGCTCAATCAGATACCACTTCCACCAAGAAGAAGATGTCCTCGATTGAGATCCAGCTCCAGCTCTGTTTGTGAGGATATAATCAATCTCTGTGCGTCACTGATCAACACGACGGATGCTTCCACTAAGTCTGAAGCTGAGAGACTGACAGATCACCCAGTGTACATGTTGAGTAGAAAATTTTTTAAATATTGTAATAAAAAATCCTCCTTGGCTAACATAGAAAATATTGTAGCAGACAATAAAAAACCAAATTCTGTTGTTGCCCCTGAGGAGGAATGGTTAATTTTACCTGATGGGACTTTTAATGCGGCCATCCTGCTGAAGAAGTTAAAAGACCCTAACAAATACCTTGATCAGGTATATAGAAGAATTAGAGCAAGGGATGTTAGGTTACTCTCTATACCTGACCTTGATGGGAAAACTTGTCCCTAAGCGCAAAAGCCCACTCTTCAGAATTGGCCTCAAATTTAATATTGAAGAAAACCACCTTAGAAAGTATTCCTCTCTCTGCCTCTTGGATGGTAAGAAGGTTGACTTCTCCAAAGGCACAAAAATTCTTGCTGAGGAAAAGGTGCCGTCCACTCACAGTTCAGCCTGTAAGAAGACAACTGCACCAAAATGTCTGATTCTGACATTTCCTTCAAGAAGGCCTCCGATAAAACTGTGGCAACCAGTGGATAACCTTTGACTGGAGATGCCAGTCTACTTAGCCCCCACCACATTCAAATCTTTATACTAGATGATCAACCAAGTAAAAGCCCTTCCTCTGCTGCTTGCCCTCCCAATGCAGAACAGAATGGCCTTGGTCATTTCAACTTAGGTCTTATTGACCTTCCTATATTACCAATTGTACCAAAAAGTTAACAAACTGTGGTAACAAATCAAAATTTTGCTCCCCTTCTCCCAATTGTTACCACAAGTTCTTCACTCTCCTTATAATTGGCTTCCCTAACGCTAAATTCTTTATCTGCTTGTAGCATGTTGACTGCAACAATCACTACAACCCAAACCAACTGGATTGTTTCAAACAACCCAGGTTATTCGACACAAAGCCCACCACCACTTCCTCCTAGATTACCTAAACCACCAAACTTTTAATAAAAACCAACAAGTGGTGGAAAATTTTGTAAATCTACTTTTTGCTTCAGTTGGACAAGGTGCAATTGGTGCACCATCCATAAAAACCAAGCAACCAGTAGATAACCTCAAAAGCTTCAGACCCCCATTGAACCATGCTGTAAATTCAAAACAAAATTTAGATCAAAATTCAAAACCTTTGAATATTTCTAACCCCCTTCCTTCACAGTCATCAACCCCACAGGTATGTTGCCCTCTGAACAACTACCCCCAAGCAAATACTAGACCCAAAAGACCACCAATGACATTTTGGTGTGATGTGGTGGGTGATCAAAATGCCAATCTTTCCTCGATGTTGAAGTGCCATATTTGATCTGTAGTAAAGATCCTTTTGATAACCATAAACTCTCTAACAGGACGAGACTACCACAGATACTTTCTGTTGTACTGGATTGGCAATGTAGAGGACCAGTACCTTTTTGGTTTGACTCTACCCTCCCACTAGCACTACATGTACCTTCTAGAAGATCCGCAGGGATTGAAATAGAAATAGTCCCGAATCTTCAAAAATCCATCAATTTTAGTAAAGACTTTGCTGATAGGCAGGATGTAAAGACTCTCATCCCAGAAGGCCAAGAGTGTGGCGTAATAATTATCTGTCGAGAATATCTGCATTGCAAAAATACGTGAGGATAGATTACAGGTTTTTGGAACCTGATATATCCAAATGTCAGAGATCTTCCCACTTCAGGCAAACAGTCTGTCTTTCATCTCCTCCTCTAGTCTTTATCTCCACCAATTTTTAACTTCAACCCCAATCTTGTCTTTCTTATGTGTACTGATTTTGACCTTTTTCTTGTTTTGAGTCTATATCACAGGAAACAGCCCAATGTCCTTTAACCCTGATTTTTTTTATTTATGCACCCGTGTGTAATAACCAAAAGAGGTGGTTCAGTACTGGAAACTAACCTCTTTTGGGGCGATTACACTTCCTTCGATATACGATAATATTCACAGGAATATTATAGTATTCGAGAATTATTTTAACTAATTGAATTTTATTATCCACAACTATTGTGGACCTTAACTAAATGAAAGACTTTAATTAAATTGAAACACACAATAAATTTTATCACTTTACTTTTAGAACACAATATTAAATTTACAAGTATTCATTCACAGTCTAAGACTGGAAGAATATTGCAGGTACAGTATACGACTGACCAGTTTATTTACAATAAAATATATTACACTATTACGCAGTGTCAAGATTACAATACAATACCATACAATACCATTATTTTAATGAAAACCAGATTATATACCTGTCAAGGTATATGGTT
The DNA here is from genome assembly GCA_011428145.1 of Ericerus pela. Taxonomy (NCBI): domain Eukaryota; kingdom Metazoa; phylum Arthropoda; class Insecta; order Hemiptera; family Coccidae; genus Ericerus; species Ericerus pela. The sequence goes on from WOFM01000448.1 coordinate 1,025,285, forward strand.
TTCTATGGTGTTGTGTGTAGAGTAGGGATTTGCTGATTTAGGTATTTAATTATTTCGAGAATATTTGGGTACCAGAATGTTCAGGTACTCGAATATTCCGTTAGAAAACGTGTAGTGGTTGTTGGCAGGAAGTAACGGTACTTTCGCCAGTTGACAATACATATTAGGGAAAGAATTTGCTTAGTAAGAAAAATGTATTTTTCTGTGAATGAAATATGTACGTCTATATTAAAATATGACGAACATATTCGTTACACCGTGAGCTTTTCTACAATTTTATATCACTACATTTTTTAATTATGTTTTCTATAACATCTTTTGCATTTATATAATAATAGGTTTTGCATATTTTTGTATTGTAATTTGTTTTGACATCAATTGTTCAAAAATATTATTTTTTACTAGACTTTGTGACAACCAATTCTGTTTTTAATATTTCTGTCGTCAAAAAAAATTTGTATAATTTTTAACTTCTGTTCCCCTGGCACACACTTTTCAAAATTTTAATTTTAAAATTCCAACTTTTGTAAAAGCCATCTTGTTGACTCTTTAACGGACCTGTCTTTTCCTTTATAAGAGTAACATGGTCTAGGAGGGGGAATGACGCATATGGCTATGCCCTAATAATAATAAATAAAAATAAATTTTCGTAATAATAAATAAATAAACACCCCCTAATAATAAATATATTCTGCAGCAATAGATTCAAGTTCTCAAAATTTGATCTTTTGTTTCTGTCTTCTTCCTCTAACTCTTCATTCTTCTTCTTACTTCTTATTTTTCTTCATCTGTACTTGTTTTCTTCTGTCTTCTTGCTTTCTTCTCACACTCTTCAACTTCTCAAATTATCTTTGCCTCCTCCTTTCCTCTTGGAAACGTAGCCACAGTATTACAATATTTCTATTTTATTTCTTCTATTGGTTTTTTCTCACTACATCTATCTAAACTCACACTCTGTTTTACTTCCTAATTTTAACCTTTTTGCAGTAACATATTTTATTCTAAATTCTCTGTACTTGTAGTATCATTTTTTCTACACAGTCTTTCAGTATTGATTTTTCACTCATAGTGTATATTTTTTTCTCTCAATGTAGAGTAGTATCAGTTCACTGTGCATTCAGTATGTTATATTTTTCTAAGCTATGATACTTGCTGTATTATGACACGAGACTTAGTGTTTTTTCTGACTATTTTAATATAATGTCTCGAACTTTTTACAAGATGTGTTAAATTTTATTAGGCAATGGGTTGTGCGGAGGTGTTTGCTGTGGTTTTTAGGTGAAATGCTGAGGTTTTCAAGAAGATGCTGTGGTTTATAGCAATGGTTCATCTAATATAAAAATTAATTAGAGTATGGTATAAATTCGGGTCCATGGATTACCTGGCAGACTATTTAGGGCAGGGTGGTAATTAATTCTGCCCCAGTTACCATCCTGTGTAAGATGATTTTAGCTGAGGAGCTAACTACACTAGAACAGGTTGGTTGAATAATATTGTAGGGACTAAAAAGGGATTTTTATATGCACCCCCCTTGGCATACCACAAAATTAAAAAATGAAGTTCTTATGTAGGACCAGGTCTGGTTAAAGTTTGGATCCTATTAATTCAGCAGTTTCCAAAAAAAATTTAAAACAAAAAAAATTGTTGAAAAAAAGCAAATCGCCTGTGTTACTTGAAGTATCTTTTCAGTATCTGCGGTGCAAGGGGTTATTTTATTTTACTTATTTTTAATTAAAACTGTAAAAATTAAATTTCGATAGATTGATATGTTTGTTAAATATCGATAACCATCAATAGATTTTTGCAATTTTTTTACACACTTAGAATATAAAATTGTTTGTTGAACCGTGCGAATTCTTATTGAGACTGTGGGATTATTTTTAGTTTTTTTCATTTCTATTGATAAGATAGGGGATACCTATTCAATAGCAGTTCTTCAATATAAAATTAATGTTGGTACATACAATTTAAAACAAATTAATTTCTGCAAAATTGTCTTCATAACTACAATAGGGGCGGAGATACAGAGTGGTAAAGAAGTATACCTGTTTTTTTTCTCCACTATTTTTCTATTGGAATGCTGAAACTACCGATATTTCGTAATTAATATGGCTAAAGAAATTCTCATAGTCTAATGATATGTTTCATCAGTATAATTATAGTCTTATAAAGTAATAAAAATGGTAACATTTTGACTACAACCATTATCATGAAAGTTGAAAACAGAGCTACAGAAACAAAAGAGAAAATTTTAGTAATAACAGAGAACGAAAAAGAAGACCAAAAACTGAAGAGAAAATTACAGCAAAAAGAAGAAAGAAAAAAGAAGAAAAAAAAATTAGTTCCTCCAAGCTATCCTGTAAGTTTATATGCGTAAATGGTATGTTATGACTGTATGAAATTTTGTAGCTGCTGACAAAATATTAGACAATGTGAAATTTAAAAACATTATTTTTTGAAACGAAAAATTAATTGATTAGGATGATCAAGTATGGTGAATAATCCAAATAAAATCAAAGAAATACAGTAAAGTTATAAAAGAAAATAAAATAAAACACTAAAATGTGAATAATTTTTGTAAAAAGATAAGTTCTTACAAATTAGAAAAAAAAAGAGGAACAAATCTTTACCAGAAGTACCGTCCGGTCTATCCGCACCAAAATTGGTAGCATCCTACAAGAAACTATAATAAATATTTTTTTTCAAATTTCGTACATATTGTTCCGAAATTCAGCATTTTATGACCAATATAAAAACCCATCCGGCCAATCCGCACCAAAATTAATAGGTCTTATCTTTGGCTAAGTACAAATGTTTCTACCAAATTTCGTAATTATCGGACAAAAATTGCCATTTGTACTATGGAAAAAAAAACCGGAATATATGTAACCATGTATATATATTATATAAATATACTTATAAATATAAATTTGAGATATTGGTGCCAAAGTTTTCCTGAGCTCGTGAAAAGAAGAATGTACCCACCCACAACCTTGAGGGTTTATACCACACCAAGCGTAATAAGAAGATTTTCTGAAAAAAACCTACATAAAAACGAATAAACATTACATGTCATGAAAGATCTTGAGAGAAGTTTAAATATTTTTCTGAATCAACTTATCGTTTAAAATATCGTTCTTATCGCAAAAATGGTATTAATGACGGGCTTGTGAAGAAGACCGGTTTTGCAAGGTTTTCAAAAAAATAGTAATTTATCAAATACCCACCTTAGTTTTTATTCATTTTACCGGTGGAAAAAAATTACTTTGTCTAATTCTATTATGAGACGCAAATCACACACGAGTTACTTGAAACAAAAAAAAAGGAGATATACTCTCTCTATAAATTTCTTCGATATTATTTTGATTTCTATATTCAGTGCTTTTTCAACTAAAATCAATCTAATTTTTTTTTTTTTTTTCATAAAATTAAAAGATTTTTTTTTATTACCTAACTATTTCTGTTACGTAACTGACTGAATTTAATTAGCAAATATTTTTCATCTTGTTGAAAAGAAAAATATTAGATGATACTTAGTACTCAACAAGATTCTTCCAAATAAATAACAATTATATTAAAATGAGCAAAACGAGAAATAGGCGGTAAACTTGTATAGTTGCTAAATATAATATTTGTTAGTAATTCGATAATTGAAAGCGTTATTATATAGGCTATAATTATTTTTCCTCCAGAATTGAGAATACACAGACTTTAGAACTGCAATAATTAGAATTTCCACCTTCAAATTTTAGGCTTGAATAACCCTTAAAAATTATGTTTTACGTTTACTATGAGGTGAAATTAAGCTAAACCCAAGTTAAATATTAAGTACATTGAGTTTGATTCGTTTATTTTCAACGTCATTGAATAAAATGTGAGAAGAACTTGTACTGAAAAAGTTACCCTTACGTACTGAAATTCTCTAACTTCTACAGAAGTGAAATTATTGATATTAAAAAAAAACATAAAACTTATTGACGATAAAATATTAGTCACTGTAACAATTGCAGTTGACTTCTACGGAAACTAAACAGGATTAAAGCATAACCATTTTACTAACTAATTAAAATTGTACGGCTCTAGTTAATAAAATATGTAATTTTGTGTCTAAAATTTTTATTTTTTGTTCAAACTTCTGTCACTAGTTGATTGTCAATTAGTTTGGTAACAATAAAATCCCTTTAATAAGTTTTTCAAGGGATCATGGTGAAAAAACGTATTAAACGAGAAAACGTAATACACAGGACATAGAAAAAAAAATAATGGCCAATTTTGACTTAATATCATATTATATAGTACAATACATTCCGAGTAATGAATAAATGAGGTGTTTGAAAATGAAATATCTCACAAATGTATCTCTTTGAGATTGTGAAATGGGTGTCTGAATTTATGATAAAAATCCTCCACAAACCCACTTTCTTACCAAAAGGGGCTTCTTTTTAAGGAAACAAAATTGTACAAAGGCATTTTTTGGAGACGATTAAGTATATCATTTTGAAAGAAGATAATTAATTTAAAAAAATGGAATATAGTGAATTCTTGTATCTAGGTTTCAAACATGTGGGAAAAAGGTTTGCAGTGAGAAAGAAAAAATGTATGAATGTTTGGGGAGAGTGAGAGCGAGAAAGAAGTTTCTTTCATTCTCTTTTATTCATTTTTGTTATACTGCCAATGAAAACAAAAACTCTAGCACAGCAAGCCTCGCTAGAAAAAGTAGTTTCCGAGAAAAAGAATTATGAATTTTGATGGTCAAATCTGTAAGTTTATATGCGTTAATAGTATGTTATGACTGTATGAAATTTGTTAGCTTCTGACACAACATTAGACAATGTGAAATTTAAAAGCATTATTTCTTGAAATAAATGATGAAGTATGGTAAATAATCATATAATTTCAAATAAAACCAGAGAAATATAATAAAGTTATGAATAAAAAAAAAATAACATGAACATGTAGTTAATTTTTATAAAAAGCAAAGTTCATGAAAATTAGAAAAAAAAAAAAAAAGAGGAAAAAACAGCTTTACCGGAAGTACTGTCCGGTAGATTCGCACCAAAATTGGTAGCATGCTACAATAAATTATAATTAATATTTGTTTCAGATTTCGTACATACGGTTGCAAAATTCCGCATTTTATGACCAATATAAAAACAAAAATAGCGGTACCGAAAATACCATCCGGCCGATTCGCGCCAAAATTAATGGGTTTGGTTCGCTTGGCTTAGTACAATAATTGTTCCAAATTTGGTGATTATCGGATAAAAATTGCGACTTGACCCGAGGAAAACCAAAATGGAATATATATGACCATTATATGTGTATATATGAATTTGAATTATTGTTGCTAAAATTTTCCCGAGGTCGTGAAACAAAAAACGTACCCACCCAAAACCGTGGAGGCTAATACCGCACTAAGCGTAATAAAGTAGATTTTCTAAAGAAAACGTACTTAAAAAGTAACTGATGAATTTTTGTGAAACATTACAATTTTGTTTTTCAAGTGGATACAGATTTTGAAAATGGCTTCGAATGTTTCTTGGAATGACAAAAATAAATCTTGAAAATTTTCAGATAATCTGTTGACCAGGTAAGTAACTTCTGGATGAACATACCGTCTTATTTACTTCACACTCATAAGTTCTGTTGCGTGAATGTTTCCTTTTCATTTCAATTTTTAAATATTTTGATCTCCACAGTCCACAGCCTGGCAAAAACAAGCATAACTGCTAGGTAGTTGTTAATAATTTCGAACAAATACTGTGATTGTTTTTGAAAAAAATGTGTTTTAAATTGTTAAAATTTTTTTAATAATTTAGATTGAACTTGAAAGAATCATTGGACCCATATGTGGATTATGGTATAATTATCTTTGAATATTATAAAATCATTATATGCCATATCAATAAATGAGTTCATCTTCAATATGTAAGTGGATCAAAAACGCATAGAAAATCCTAAATTTTTCGTTTAAACAGATCCTTAGAAATTTCGCAAAGTTCTGGTATATTGGTCAACAAACTGATCATTATAATTTATAACACAAAAGAATATAATTATAACTAACTGACAAGTAAGACTGAGTTCCTACAAAAATTAGTGATTTATGTTTTAGGTATACCTATATTTATTGTTATCAGGAAACTGATATTTTAAAACTGACATTATTGAATTTTTTTCGAAACAAATTATTTATCAAAAGAAGCTTTTTGCTTTAGAAAAATACAAAATATTATATCGATAATCCTATCCAAACACAGGCACATCAGGAAAATTGAATTTTAAAACGCTTGATAAAGGAAAGTGGTGCCATTTTTCGTTTTACATGGGTCCTCTATTCAATATAATTATTCAATACTCCGTGCGTCCAATTTCGACCACTGATGGTCCGCAATACGGAGAACTGCGGAGACCCTCAGCTGGCTTACAGAAACAAAGAAAAAACATTATTAGTTGATAACAAAATTCTTTTTTTTTATTCAATATGATACAAAGTTTTCGTAGGCTATTTATAAAAATGCTAATACTCGTATAAATTTAAAATTATTTTTTTTATTTTTTTTCAATTTGAGTTCATTTACTTGACCTGCCCCGCTTCTTATAATTTACGCGTCGATAATGACTCAGCTTTCGTATACCTATAAAGAGAACAATCGAATGAATTCATTGAACGAATGTAAGTATATCTAGTAGGTACCTAATACACAGTCTTAAGACTAAAGTACAGCGATTAAAAAGCTTTATCTCACCTAAGAATATATTTTTTGTTCAAGTGATTGTACAGTGTGAGAAAAAGATGGGCGAGAACTATGATAAAAGCAATCAAGAGGTATCGTTCCATAGGCGAAAGTATTTTGAGCAAAGGATACGGCCACTCATTCAATAATGAATGCATTACTTCGATACTATGAAAGCAACCAGAGCATATATATATAGGTTTTTAGCCAAAAAGCATGAAATTTTAATGCTTAAAGTTATTAAAAAAATATATCAATTCTCGTTGGATTAAGATGATCCCCTGGCTCTAACGCTCATACGTACCGTAGTCTACCTACGTGGCCAGTTGTTTTGCTTTGAATATTATTTTATACAGTAAGAATTAAAAAATAGCCCACGATTAGCATTACTCATGAATAGCAATAGTTTATAAATATAAATTTAAACCAATCGCATTAGCTGGTTCTCGTTTTGTTTGGTGTTTATCGGGGATCATCTTATAGGTTCAATGGACAAAGTAAATATACCTACAGCATTGGATATACTTTACCAGATGAAATATAAGCTTGAGTAAGCGAAACATACGAGCAACAAAAATTGTGTTTTGATGTAAACTTTGTTATGGTATGTTTGAACCAGTGCAGTAATGCTGACAAACGTATGTAAAATCTGACTCAACCACATCGGCATCATCTGGTACATTAAACCGGAAAATCCAAAAATCAGACTGCTATCATAGTGCCAAATGATCCAGAATAGTATTGTGATGAACTGAAAACATAATATTTCGAGACGTTACAACAGCATCAACTTCCAGACAAGAAAGGCTGAGGAGATGTTTTCATTTTAACTTTTCACTTTCCAAAAAAGAAAATATTAAACTTAAAATGTGTTCCTGACTCTCTGTTGAACTCCATACCCTATAAATTTTGCCATATTAATTGTTGTTTATATACCTAGGCACATACCTACGTATTTCAACGATATATTTTATAGACTAGATTGATGATCTTAAACGTAGTGATGGGCGTACCGAGCACGGAGATGGTGGGAACGACGGAGTCAGTTGCCACCTCATCAGTCAGTAGGATAATCAAAAAATAATTGGCGCTGACAAAAGCTTATCAACTAAGTTATAAAGTAAATATCGTTTCAATAATGTACTGAACCAATATGGATAGGCTGCACACCAAGAGTGTATAGGTAACTCCACTGAAGGGAGGTGGTCCACATATTATCGATCATATCTTAATACCCCGTCCTCTCGATAAACCATCACCGAAAATAACACCCTATTTTTTATGTTGAAGTTTTTTTTTCAAAGCTAAAAGGAGATCCACACCATTCGGCACCCCTTTATTCACGCCCTTGCTACATATAGAGGGGCCTCTTAAACTCTTTCGAACTTATTTACAAATTTCAACAATTTTAGGGTACTCCAAGTAAAACTATGTGAATTTATTGAAGATGTGAGGCAAGTAACAGGTATGAAATTTTAACATTTCAAAAGAAAGACAAGTTATATAGCTGTGTGGATGAAAATAAGTGTGAATCACAAGATATTTCAGAATATGATACATGAGAAGAGGGTAAAGATGAAGGTTCCACCTCGACTATGATTCTCGATAGTAGGAGTCTATTTCTGACTACAGTTAGGATATTATACATCCTGTATATTTGCTTCAAATTGATAAGTAAGCGGAACTAGGGTGAATGGGATGAGGGCTAAGTCCCCTCAGGTGATTGTTCAGTCTCCTTCAGACATTTTATCAAAAACGTGGATTATTATGTCAAAAATATACTTTTTTTGTTTTTTTGGGAACGGCGTGGGGATAAGTCCTCTACCAAGAAAACCGTTTACTCTGCAATTAAATGAATAACTCTAGGGTAGCTAGAAGTTAAAAAAGATAATAAAAGCAAGAAGTATGAAGTATGTAGAAAAATCCTGGTGCCAAGAGCGGAAAATTGATTTTTGTGAGTTGCTGAAAGAAAATTATTGAGTCCTGAAGTAAGGTGGTCAGAAAAAATAACAAACGAATTTAGAGAGTGATATTGATATGATGGTGCAGACAATGGTATGAAGATTGTGGATAATACACAAACAGAAATGGGCTGGTACAGAGATGAATGACAGATGGTACAGTGAGGGTACACAGATGATACTTAGGCGATACTTACATTGATAGTTCACAAATGGTACCTTCTCGGATAGGAAAGCAATGCAGCGGAGATGAGAAGTGTGAGTAGACAGTAAAAGGACGCTGAGTAGATGAGACGTTATAGTAACCTTGATAGAATGAGAAAATTGGATGGTATTCAAGAGTGTTGGTAAAGAAATAAGATAGAGATAGTACAGAGACATGAAGTAGATGGATGAGAAATTACACAAATATGGTCGGGGTTGGGTTTTGTGAGTTTTGCGCCATAGGCCCAAAAATGTAGAGAGTCCCTCTAGTGACATAGCTCATAGCTGGACCATTTCCCCTTTTAAATTTTGATGAAATTGACTTGCGTCCTTGACGATTTGATACCTATTGGCCCAGGTCTTCTGAGCTTGTGTTATGTAAATCCAGGACTGAATATGGTAAGGAAATAGTATAGAGATAGTGTAGAGGCGGTACATCTTATGGATGTTATAATAATGAACTGCTGTACCATTATTGTTTTCTTCCGGTTTTGATCTTTTCCTTTCTATCTTTATTGAATATCTATGGAGTGAAGTAGGAGTAGGTAAGTATACCTAGCTAAATTTTCTAGAAAATATTATCAATATTCATCAGATAAAAAATTTAGTTGAAATAAAAAGTAGTATAATTTTTAAAAATCTGTCCAGAGAAAAATCTCGCGATTACTGGCAGGTAGGTATAAAAATATCCATTTCCTCAAAATTTTAAAATAATAAATTTTTTTCTGACGGTGAGAAAACGTCACCATTTATTCGGTGCCTATAATTTAAAAATAAAAAATGAAAAAATTCATACTTACAACACTCTGTGGAGCGATGATACCGTAGAAACAATAATCCATGAATATTTTGAACTTTCTGTTTAATTTAGGATACCATTCGAGCGCATTTATTATATCATATAATAAATAACCATAAAATACTGAAACTTGAAGTACCTATGAATATAAATACGTAAATAATTAATAAAGAAATTGTAATTTTAGATGTAATAATGATTATAATTATGAAAATAATAATAATAATGATTATGATGATAATGACGATAATGATAACAATAGCCTAATCCAGAATGGTTTATAACAAATTGTTTTCTTGCTTTGTTTGGTTGGTGGGTACATGAAAAAGTTGAATGATTTGTTTTGACAAAGAAAAATAAAATAGATCCTAGGAGCTATTTCAGTAACGATTCTATTTAAAGCTGCCAGGGCGTAACACCGCTTTTCGTTCGGAGGAGGTACAATTCCAGAAACTAAAAAATTCATAAAAGGCGAAAAGCCAAAAATGGGAAACTAGAGGGCAGATTACGTATTTTGAGTTAATTGTGAATATAAAAACATATTTTATATTTTTTTGGGATATAAATTACACTTTGCACCACCCTAACATTCATTTGGAGGTACATTGTACCTCTCTTCCCCCGTTATCACGTCACTGAAAACTAACGTACCACATTATTGTAATATAGCCTATATATAATATATACCTATTCTTCTATCTGTGTATACGTCTATGGGAAGGTCATATTTTTCTTATGAGTCTCTGAACTATTCTTTTTTTTTTCTCCAAACAAATCACCATCAAGTCAGTAATATTTTATCAAATTATGTTATGGAAAATAAGTATGGTTCTTTTCAAAATAATTCGGCCAGTTAGATCGGGTCTCTATAATCTCAATTTATTTTTCTCTTTTTTTGCCTACTTCACTCGATTCATTGTCCTCGTCAAACGCCTTATTCAGTCTCCCTCAAAAACTCATGAATAATGAAATTTAATATAATTTTGCATTAAAAAGTGTAACTGTGATGTAAAATTGAGTAATAAGCCTCATCAAGAGTGGGTAGATTTTGATTTTTATAATTTTTTTCTGAGGTTCGGTGGCTTGGTTTTTAACCCATTGTCAGTACAGATGAATGGTACCTGTCATGAACCTATTTTCTGAAATTTAATCTAAAAAATTTTGCAATGATAAGAAAATTCTATAGTTGGCAATTAATTTGAAGACTGGAAGGGATTAGATATAGCAGGAATTAGGCTGTTGCATAATATATAATATTGTATTATTTGTATTCCTCTCAGTTATCAGTATGTAGATCTCTAACCTTTAATAAATACATCCCAAATGATTCGGAAGGAATATATATATTTTTATCTGAAACAACAGAAATGTAATATTTTATAGGAGAATAATATCATTGTTTCAGTCGTGTCCAAGTCTTTTCGTCTTTCCTCCCCCTTAAAGACATTCCGAATTTGTAATATCTTGAGAATCATCAAATAACACTGGTGCCTGCATGAAACGTAAGAATTTTACACATATGGCCAGTATAGCCTTGATTTCAACAAATTTTTAATGCCAACATTAACCCAGGTCATAATTTTTTTAACCGAATGTTTTTAGATTCTCTATAATACGCAATAGGTATCGAATTATTTTGTGCCTAGAGTGACAGACGCATGTAATGAAAAAACAGGAGAAGAGAAATAATTTTGTAAATAGTTCCTAAAATTTACTCAAAATGAATTCGACTACGCATCAATTCAAAAAAGTTGTCGAAATGTGTATATTCCGTTTTCTATTTGCAAGCTTTTACATATAGATAAGTACCACAACAGTAAAAAATTCAAACTATTAACCTCTTAAATACCTAAAGTTTCAAATAGTCCGATTTTTTGTATACAAAAAATGATAATTTTAATTCAATCCAAGGAATTTCCACCAAATTATATTTTTTTAAAAACCAGAACCCCTAATTTTAAATAGAATACCTATAGGTAACTACCTAATAATAATAATAATGATGAAAAGTTATTTAGGGAAGTACCATATGTTATGCAGAGGGGATATGGAAATTAAATAGCATAACTTCCACGATAGATTCCGGGGATCGAAACAAAAAATAAAATTTCTATGGCAAGGTGCCTTCCCAGAAAATAGCACACCAAAATATGAAGAGAAAATCAAAAATATGTACTTTTTCTTTCAATAAGTCACAACAAGAAGTCAATTTAAAAAATGACGAATTTATCGTATCTAAAAAGGATCAACCGTCGCCCATTCTCTCCAAGTATGGATAAAACATCCAAAGCTATAGGTGAAAATAATTAACCAAATAAAGAACGTAAATATTGTAGCTCCCTTGCACCAGATTTCGTTTCTATTGTGATAATTTTTGTCGAATTTATACCTGACAATTTCCGATTTCCCCTAACCCACTTTGGGAAACTACGACTTGAAAATAAAGTATTACTGGACACCTTCTCATAGAATTTTTCTTCTTGTTTCGATCCCTGGGTATCGATCTTAAAAGTAATCCCAATCAATTTACGGGCATCCTACGTGTAAATATTGTCGAAAAATTTTCAGCTTCTTAAAAGTAGGAGTTCACTTCAAATGAACGAAAAACTGGAAAATGGAGAAAAATCTTTCGAAATCTTTGTTGAGAAAGACGAGGCAGTAAACCAACTTTTTTTAATAAATATTTCCCCCTCTTCATGTTGCGATGCTTTTTTAACAGCATGTAGTATGTTCAAATGCTAAAAGTCTTTTACATAAAAATTTCTATTTAATAATAATGAAAAAAACAGAATAAAATTTATTGCGTAGAATATTGTAATTCTTTGAGAAATAATCAAGTGATTTGTAATATTAAGACGAACTTACAAAATTCCATATAGTTAAAAAGGAACCGGCCATATAAATTATTGTCCACATTCTTTCATCTTGTAAGACCACCTGGTACGTGTGAATACATAGGATGATTGTAACAACTGAATGATATACAACTATTGCGGAATGTAGCCATAAAGATTCCATACCTCTGAGAGTGTGAGCACATCTGTAAAAAATTTAAGAAATCATCTTTAACGCGCAAATTTCTATTGAAATCACAAATTTTTCAATTCACTATTTGAGTCTGCAAACAAGTATTCTTATTTATTTTGATTCATTAGAATAAGCTCTCTCGAAAGGCCAGTTTTGAGGAGGAGATTTGAAGTATAATCTCCCCAGAACCAAAAAACAGATAAGTTTCAAACACAATTATTCGATTTTTCAAATCTTACCTCCATGAAATAAATGAAAAATTATTAAACCCTGCCATAAAAATTCATGAATATTATAAAATTGAACTCCATCTCCCCCAGAAAAAATCCTGAAACCGAGCCTGATTTTTATACTTTAAATGATGCTATTCGCTCGTTCATATTATTTTTATAACACATAAAATGGCTTCACAATAAATTATTGAAATTATTTAAAATAAACTACACTCTTAATTTTTCCGTAAGGGCAACTAACGTTATTAAATCCGATCCATTAGTACAATATCCTTGATGTAAGTATTGAAGACGTGGAAAATACTGAGAAGTCCGAGATCTGGACCTTCAAATAAAAATTATTTTTTGACAAATTCTGACAAAATAATGACGTCACAATTTAAGACAATTTTTAGAGAGACAAAATTCAAATTCGGACATTATATTATCCGAATTCGAACTCGTATTCAGATGAAGACGTGAAGACAGAAATAAAATCTAATTCTCTTTCAGGTGATTATAATATATTTTATTTCAGTAACGACTCTTCCAAATTCAGACAATTTCAGACAATAATTTGGTTCGATCCGACAGACTGGCGCCATGAGATATATATTAGATGAAGACGAATTGAATAGAAGTAAAAACCCATCGACGGACATGAATGCAGCCAACCTTTTTGCTTTATCTCCGGTCTTTGCACGCTTTGCTTGCGGTTTGCAGTCATTTAATATATTTTATTATATTTTATTTTATCAGTCATCCACGTGCGCCTTTGCCTATTATATGTCGACGTATATATATTTCTGCTATTTGTAATTTCATTGGCTGTAAATATTCGGTAATTCCTCTCGCTTTTTATTATCGACATCGCATGTTTGAAGGCAATTAGCAGACAATAAGTGGGGAAATTTCCTTAACAAGAGGAGCTGATTTGTAAAGACAAATTCTAATTTTAAAATCACTCTGTTATTTGCACTGGCGACACCCGGTACTGGGTTCATCTTTGCAAATGAGTCCTTCTTGTGTAGGCGGATAGCAGCAGGTCCAAGTCACAAGTCGTACATCTAAGTCCTCACGTTAGGAAATTTAATATGTGTACCATCTTCGAGATGCAGAATACGATTCAATCTGATCTACCTTGAAGACAACTAGGATGGTAGTTGGTATTCCAGATAGGTTCAGTTGAAGACAAAGGCAAACTAGGAATGTTCTTTCGTCATGAAGGATTAGTAGTGACGACACACAAGTCATTTCTAGTTTCGCCAGTTGTATATCGCACTTCAAGGCGATCTTTTAAAAATACCTGCGAGGTGAAGTATCAGTCGACAATACGATCAGATGGAGTTCCTGGCATCTGTTAGGAGGGAAATTTGGTGTGTTGAAGACAACTTTAAGACAAGCTTGGTTCAAGATGACTGCCTTGCTCTGTCATTTAAAGGCTGCATCGAGCCTTCTTTTTGCACATAGTGGATTTGACTCCATCTATGTTAGTAATTTTCTCACCTCACTCTCACTTTCAACCAAAAGCTCCGAGACCTAAAGTTTCATATTAGGAGTCTTTTACATAACACAACAATCACTTATGAAGACACACAATTAGGTGAAGACACAACAGCTTTCTGATGGTTTCCCCTATTTGTTGTCTGCAATAGCTTTTTTTTAACTTTTTATTTTTCCGCTACACACTTTGCTTTGTTCCCCTTTGTTGACGCTATAGTTCTTTTGTAATTATAGTCTTTGACAAAATAATTCTGCTGTTTGTTTTTGTAGGTTTCGAACCTTATATGGATCGAAACTTTGTTAGGCTCTTCTATCCGCACAACTTAGCTTATTGCTGATTCATCATATTAATTTGCTGAGGAATGAAGACAAATGTAAGCTGCGTTTTGCTGTGTCCGAAGAAGTTTAATTCAAGTCAAGAGGAATTCAGCCGTAGGACATAGTCAAAGTCAAAAAAATAAAATGTCTTGAAAACACAATTCAAGACCCCTCGATTCAGTGTTTTGGCTGCATGATGCCCTAACTTTAGGACATTGTGACGTCATTAGCATTTAAACACCACTATACATTAAAGGTTGACTTTATGACACGTGACAGGAATCGATTTCGTATGCCTCATAAAATATGGCAACTTTGGCAGGAATCGATTTCGGACGCTTCAGTACATATTGTCAACCTTTTTATGAGACAAAGACGAGTGTCAAAATCACATTTTTTGTATACTTGTATCATAAATAACTATTTTAGCTACAGATAAATGTTAAAAAATACAATGACGTCTTCTGGATTTTTGTGAACACGTTTTTACAATCCCCCACTCCACGGTAACTCAAAATGAGAGTTTTGTCTTACATTCTTTTCAATTTTAATGTTTCATGTCGATATTGACGTAATCGTAATAGGTACCTACCTATTTTGAGTTATCAAATTTGAATGTTATAATTTATGTAGGCACTTATATGTTGATATAATCTCGACCGGGTTCAAATACGACTCCTCCATAATTCATCACTCAGTTAAAATTTCAAATTATATGACTCAATGAGTCTTCTTCATACAACAACCACATTCTTCATGAGTCCAAATGGCACAAAGAATTCACAATTTTTAATGTTTACTTATTTTACTCCGTCTTTTATCGACATGTAGAAAAAATAAAAAACAAAAAACAAAAAAAGGAATTGTTTCTTTCAAATTAATTTTATTCCATCAGGAGAACCTGTTCATTTTCATGATACAACGGAAGTATCACGCTGTTGGGAGGTACCGAGTTCCCTTTAAATGAATTATAGGTATTTAAAGCCAAACAATTTTCACCTACACATAGTACAATGATACTATGCCAGTAATTTAAACCAATTATGGATGATCGATTTTTACACTGAAGCCGTATACATACGTAGTAGGTATACTTATTAGATGTACGTAAGTAAGTATTATTCGTTTATTTCCAATGAAAATACAGTTCCTTACTCACGTTTATGCAAAACAACGAACATAGTCTTATTTATGTTTGTGCAAAAGAATTTTAAAATTATCATTAAACTTCATATTCAAAATAAAATAAGCGTCGCGCTGAATTGATCTTATTTTTTTCTGTTTTATTTTTCTTTTATTATTGAATTATTGTAATACCTAACTGCAGTAATAAAAATGGGTAATTTTGACAGAATTTTCTCCATAATGGAAGGGTTATACTAGAAAATTGCTAATCATGTGTTTAAATAATTGAGTAGCCTATAAAATATTTTTTACTAAGCATTTTTGATTTATAACCAGCTGGTAAGTAGGTACCTACTTGGAGATGAATTTTTCAGAGTTCAATAGTAGTGTAAGGGAAGGGGCTGAGACGAAGAATGTTTATTTTGATGAGTCAACGCCAGTCATTAATGGAGTAGATGAGAACTTCATGAACGTTTTTTCGAGAAAAAAAGCAAATGCGTAGGTTAGTATAGGTATCTGGTTTAACGATTTTTATTGAGCCTTGACCCCTAAATCTAAGTCAACATCCTCCATTCCGAATCATATTAGCCTCTTAGCCTATAATTTTAAATTAAATATGACTGCTGCACTACAAATATTCATTTCATCAATTGAAGTACCTAAACATTTATCATTAACTTAAAAAACTAGTTACCTACCTGGTTACCGGTTTATATAGTAATTATGTATAACAGTACAAAGATATTAAAATATTATGTAATAAATAAAGCTCAAAATGATCGTCTTTCTAATAAGAAGATTTCAAGAAAAAACCATATAAATTTCAAAGAATTCTTTGATTATTCGAAAATGAAGAATGAATTTAAAATAATTATCATCCTACCCGAAAATTGCCGACGCCACTGCTTGATATATGCTGATATTTTCTTTCAAAAAAAAAATTGTACCTACATTTGGAGAAAATCATGAATCAAGTATTGTGGGTATCAGAGATGTTTATACTATATCAGATACCGAAATCAACGAGAAAAGTGAAACCACCCATCATTAATCTTTGAATTTGGTATAAATACATGGGTAGAATAGGAATTTTATTTCAAATTGTATTTTATACTGGGTAAATTACATTTATTTTGATTTTAAGTATATTATATTATATTATATTAAAAATAGATGTAATATTTTTATTTTTGAACAAAAAAAAATGTTGTTTTGATATAATAAACCTGCTTCATTACGTTTATCTTATATATAAAAGCCACTTGTTTTTAATATATAATATACCTAAAACCAAAATAAATGCAATTCACCCGGTATAAAATACAATTAGACTTTAAAATCCTATTCCACCCATATATATTCATATGGTGCTTGTGCCCAATTCAAAAATGGCAACAATTGGCTTCACTTTTATCTGTGTAAAATTATATAAGTTCAGTATATAGTATAGTATAAACATTTCTACGATTTATAATCTCATAACTCATTCAGTTTTAAAAATAGAGGAACTTGTAAGAGGATTTTTTCTTAGTGGTACCTGGTTATATCCAAATTTCAAGTCTGGCAGACCTCTAACCCAAGACCGAGTATAGGCGATGAATGAATAATTACAGTTAACTTACTCCTCGATCAGGCAAAAATAGTATGCATCAATATATAAACAGTTGCGGCTTACTTGAAATTTTCATTGTTTCACTATTTTCACACGCTGATAACCAAAAAAATCAATTTCATGTGTATGCAGAACCATATTTCACAATGTATGAGCATTAGGAAAATAAAAAAAAATCTACGGTAATGTGTCGTTGACTTGGTACCCATTATTGAATCAATATTTTGCATAAAATACGTGAGGCCGATGTAAGTAGGTTGGAGGTGTGTAACAAACGTGTTTAAAAATGGTTTTCCACTTTTTTTAAATTTTATCTTTCCATGTCATCCAGATAAATAATTTTTGAACGTGAAAATTGATTAAGAAAATGAAACAGTTTCAGAAAAGAGCATACAAAATTGAAAGAAAATTATACGGATCATTTAAAAACACGTTTTTCTTCAAGTTCAGAAATAATAATTTCATGATAACTAACTCAACCGAATAAATTTTCTCCATAAATTATTTCTGTTACTCCAGAAAGAAAAGCGATATTCCTCAAGAGAAAAGCAATTTTTCTGACTCTTCTTGTCCTTTTTTGTAAGCTTTTATTGCTACTCATTTCTGCAATTTTAAAATATACCAATACTGCAGCCAACCTTCCGCAACAAAATAATGTTTATTTGGTATGAAGCTAAAGCCAAAAAAAAAATAAAAAAAAAAGCTAATCTTTTAAAAACTCATTTTAAACCTGAACTTATTAACAACCACAGACGCATATTTTTTTTCATTTCTGAAGCTTTGTTTCAAATTCGGTACCTACACCTACTTACATTTTTTAGTCAAAAGTTTCTAAAAAGAAAAAAACAATTTTAAATTCTTGAATGGAAATGAAAAAATTTTTCTATTGTTAAATTTTCGACGTTTTTCAACTTGAATTAAAATTCTGCGTAAGTTCGTATTTCAAGAAAAATATTTTCATTTCAAACAATATAGTTAATATATTGTCTGATTTCAATTAAATCCGTAAAATTCGTAGATATCTTTCAATTTTCGGAATTTTATGTCATGAGTAGCCTAATAGTTTCAGGTGTTCGATTACAAATTAACTATAAGAACAGTGACACTTGTTTATAATTGATATTTTGTGAGCACGATCGTTGTGATAAGGATGAATTTAGTTCAACTATTTATGTAGCCTACCTATTATTTCATGCGTGGTAGGTATCCCAAGTTTGTTTTTTGTTTTCATTTCAGGTGACCTTGTCGCAATATTTTATTTTTTAATACCTATATAATGATTCTAGATACACGATTTATCATAAATTACACAAATCGAACGAAATATAAGATATCGTAGGTACCAACTCTAAATATATGAAATATCAAATCATCGATTAATACTACTTACTAGGTATCGTACTGTATAAGTATTTACGAAAAATAATAAAAATTTTTATCTTTTATTTGAGACTTATTTTTCCACTTTTTTCTTCTTGTATGAAAGAGAATTTCAAATAATTACAGAGATAGGTTATATTGTTTCATATGGTTTCAAATTTAATTAACATAAAGCTCTGAGGTGGTTGCTTGGCGTAGTGGTTTGGGACCCGTCTCTGCGATCGAAATGTTGCGAATTTGAGACTGACTACCGCCACATTCCTGACCCAAGATGGCGCTGTGTTTCAATTTTGTTTAATTTGTGCTCCAGTAGTTTAAGTGATGCTAAAGAGTACTAATGGTGAAAAGCATTTGCTTTTTTTTTTTTTAAATGCTCAACCATTTGAGCATTTGCTCAGAAAATACTTGAAAAATAAATGCTTGACATTTAAAAGCATAGGCTCAAAAATGAGCGAATGCTCGAAAATTTATGGACATTTTCAATAATTTTGGTTTCTGGGCTAAATAAATGAATAATGAGTTCACAAAAAATCAATTTTCGAAATACACATTCATTATAAGAGTAAATCACTGTGCGAAATCTAGCGCACTCATACGGCTGTTCCTCATGTTACGTTTTGTTCTCGAGTGAGTACACTATCCAATGAATATCCATAAAGTCTAAATTTTATCTTCATTTATCAACTCACAGAACATCTGATCTGAGTAAGCATATAATTTTTTCAACTTGCAATTGTTTTTAAAGGCAATATTAAAAATTCTCTACCATGTTGAGAAAATACTGAGCATACTTGACCCAATATTAAATTCTTGAACATTTTAAATATGGCACGTGCTGAGCAAATGCCTGAGCATATTCAGCATAATATTTGCTAATCAACTGCCGACTGGATCCCGACCACTCCCCGCATCGACATCAAAATATATCCTCCAGTTGTGGGATTAAGTGGCTACGTTTCCAAAGCCCATTTGAAAAAACATTGAAAATTTTTTTGTATTTCCTGTTTGGAATAAATTCAGTTTTTTATTTTTACACTATACTGATCAATTTTATCAGCATAATTTATTGAGATCGAACCTTGACTTCAGCAAGAAATTGTATTTCAGTTTCAAATTGATTTTTTACGTCAACAAGGTGCCAAAACGTATTTTAAAAAATTAGTATCTTTTAGAATGAAAAAAATAAAAACTGTAGCTTCAAACCACGTTAAAATAGGATTTACATAAGTTGAGAAAAATTGATTCATTAATATCGAAACTCGATTTTGGTGGGATGTAATTAGGTTCAAACTTCAATATGTTTCCTAAAAACAATTCTGGACCTGTTCTGTTGAGAGTGAATTCTCACTTCTTCTTTATGATTATATTGTCAGTTTTGAGAAATGAAAATAAAAAAACGGAGCTGTATTAAAGTTTGATAGTTTTCCTTGAATGTTTAGGTTCTGGACATGTTCTTTTGATTTTAGTTCTCAGTTTTAATTTAGGGTTGTACTGTCAGTTCTGTAAAGTGAAATCTCAACAAACTGGGAACTGCAATCCAATTAGAAAGTTTTCACTGAATGTTTTGGTTCTGGACCAGATATTTTGAAATTTAGTTCTCAGTTCTCCTTTAGGAGCGTATTAAACTCAAAAAACTGGGAGCTTCAATTAAATTGAAAAACTTCCACTAAAAGTTGTAGTTTTGGACCAGTTATATTTAATGATAGTTCTTTGCACCAGCCCGAAAAACGGGTAATGCAACTTGTATCTAATAAAAATTACATTTTTATAGTTTCCATAGGTCAAACTTCTGGTCCAATACTTTTCATCGAAATCGACATCAGCTTTCAGTAAATTTAATACATCCCAAGTACCAAATTTCATCCATATTGAATAAAAATTTTAACCTAATTTTCATTAGTGGAATTTATTTTAATCCCCATGGCTGCAGCCCTTGATTGATTTTTATAAAAACCGACGTGGGCTATCGATATCATCAGAAATACCCATCCATTGAATTCAGTCCTATGCAATGATAATTATTCCTCAGCCCCATTGGTATAACTTTCCTCTGCCATTACTGCTGAACCGCTTGACAACTTTCAACAAACTCCATACCCGCTTCCATTACATTCAAAACCAGCCACTCTCCAAATTTCAGTCCTATCGAATCATAATTACGCCTTAACCCTATTAGTGGAACATATTTTGAACCCCTACGCCTAAACTCCTCAACTGATGTGAACCAAAAGTAATCCCACACGAGATTACGCCAAAAGCTACCTATATACGAAATTTCAGCAATACCTATCAGTTGAATTAAAATTAAGACCTCTATCAGGTTTGCAAAAAATCTTGAGTAAACTATTGACATTATAACAACCTATAAGGAAATTTGGCGATCAAAAGTAACTTGCCTTAAAATTTACAATTTTTTCGCACAGATTAGGCCAAAATATCAAATGTTAGATTGCACACTGAAGGTACCACAACGTCAACAGAGGTATTTAAAACATTTTCATTGGGGTAAAGTAAATGTTTTTTTTAAAGAAATAAACTTTTACAAAATAATTTTAATGAGAGAAAATTGATAAAATTTTTTCCATTTTGCGAAAAGGAAAATGTTATTTTAATGGTGCATAATTTGATCGAATTGGTATACCGACAATTAAACGGAGCAATATTGTTCTTTCTGGCATGCGTGCAACATAAATGGTACCTACTGTGGCAAAAATCAGTAGCCAGTGGGTTGCAATTTCTGCTTTAATATCGTTCAGTCTACAAATATTTGCATTACCATATTACTATGACTGTAACAACCTCATAACAAACAGTTATCCAGAAGTTTCCAAAAATGCGGTTTTAATTGTTTGATTTTTCTCCCATATCATCTGAGTGAAATTTAATTATTTTCCTTTTCATGAATTAACAAATTTTTTTCATTACATTTTCTACAAAATCCACTCACCATAAATAATAATCAATACTTACATACGCAGGTAATTAATCGAATTAAAATTGCATCCAAACTTCTTCTTTTTCGAAACCAAGCTATAATATGTACACTACGGGCGCTTTGTAGGACCAAATTCGAATTACATTATCACTTCAACGTTGAATAAAATCGAAAGTGAAAACAAAAAATTTCTCATTTGTTAAGTTCACTTAGTATTGTGTGCCTACGTATGTTTCATTACACATTTGATTTGGATAAAAAATAATATATATTTCCACGCGCGAGTCGCGAACTCGCGATTCTATCAATTTAGGCTCAAAACTAAAACACCCAAGAATACACGATCAACGTAATATACCTAATTCAAAGAAATAAAAAAACAAAAACAACTGCAAGATTAGCAACAAAAAAAGTCATACAAACAAATTAAATGAGCACTATGTTTGTACCTTATCGCTAATTCACGACCACATATTTTGACTTCTACGATGAGCTATGAAAAATTACATTTCTCTCGTGGAACCTGAAAACTGCACATAATTATAACCTTGTAGGACACAAGAAAAAACAAAATTAATTCAATTTTATTTGCCCAGGCCACCAATGATATGAATCATTCAAATAAAAATGTTTCCATGTGAGTTTACGGCCTAGCTGTATCAACTTTTAGACTTTTTTATAAGCTGGGTTTAAATGCGAAAAAGCATATATCCTATACTATAATACGAGAAATAATTGTATGTATACATATATACATACATACATACATACGTACATACGTACATACGTACATACGTACATACAAACTTACATATGTATGTAGTATGCATGCATGCATGTACGTATGTACGTATGTACGTATGTACGTATGTATGTATGTATGTATGTATTAATACATCAATGTTTTTTCCGATAACACCTGCAATGAGCAGTTATGCAACTTTTTATTCAGTGCGTACAAAAAGTTGCATAATCACATAATTGAGTAACCATTTTCCTATCATTGTCCCGGTTCAAAATTTTTGGAAAATTCTTACAGTTTAAAATTTTTTGATTCCTTCTTAATGCGTATAGATCACTAGGAAAATTTAAAAGTAAAAAAATTGAGATAAGAAAGTGAAACTTTACCTGCTTAATCTGGTAATCATCCTGCATTATTGTGGCGAGTTTCAGAATTTTTGGAAAACTTTGGCCACTTAAAATTTTTTAAAGTTTGTTTTGCCACAAATACGAAATTTGAAATTAAAAATCAAAAATTACTCAAAATTAGACTACTATAGATACATAGCTGAAATTTTGCATAAATGATGGAACCCACTCCTACAAAAGTGCAAAATTTCAGCTCTCTACCTCTTTTTTTCAAATTTTTACAGTTGAATGTTTGGGTTGCACGACTTTTGGGTCACTCAACTATTTTAAAATTATGTTTTCTTTGAAAAAAAAATTTTTTTCCGTGTTCTAATAATTTTTTTTAATGGAGCGATAGGTGTGTTTGATTTTAAAGACAATTTTAATTTAGACCTTGAGAGAGTTTTGAAAAACCTTAGGTAATGATTGTTCCAGTTACCAACATTTTTCTTGTTTGGTTTCTTAAATATTCTAGTTAATATTAATAGGAAATAATTCGTCGTGTTTAGTACATACTGCAAAAAATTTTCGTTCAAATATAGTTACTATTTTTTCAATTCAGAGCTCAATCATCATTGTATATAACAGTGTAAAGTATAATGTCGTCTTTACTTGTTGGAAGTAATCCAGAATTTTTTGCAAAATGTAGACATTTCACAAAATGTATGCAGATCATGCAACAATTAGCACTCTCAAAGTCTCATTACAATTCCACTAAACGTCTAAATTTTTTAATCTCGTCCTAAAATGCAGATATTACTTACAATCTGTTGTAACGGAAATCCCACCTTCTCTCTTTCTTCATCATCATCACTATCACATTATATATATATATATATATATGTCACACGTACACTCTCATCACGAAGTGCTTCCCCTACTATTCTCAAACCGATAACGCTGTTGCTTCGCCATTTCGTATTTCGTTTGTGAAATGTATTTTAGTCCGCAATAAAATGTCGTTAAAGTAAAAAGTCTCAAGTTCTTTCAATCCTTGTTCTGTATGCCTCACATCATGGTAGCCATCGCTGCGGTAGAACTTTGAGGAGAGACTTGAAAAATCCTGAATTGATGGATAAATAATTTTTTGAATTAATTTACAGTTGTGTGAAAATTTTTTCATGTTTTCTGTTGAGTAATACACGAAGTATTTACCGTGTTTTTTCGAGAAGTTTAAACTCGAATTTTAATTTATTTTCAATTTTTGAAAAATTCAAAATTAAATCGAAAATTAGAAGCTGAAGTTCCAGACTTAATAACGCCAATCCTGGAAGTCATCGAACGCTAAATCCAGTAAGAACCGCCAAAGAGATCGTGAGAACAGCCAAAGGAAACCTGCTCCCGTCATCGAGGATTCACTGTAGATCCATACATCAAAGACCCAAATTTTTCGGCCAACTCAAAACAAAATTCAAGCAGGAAGTACAGCGGTAGTCAGCGGAGCATTGAAAACAGAAATCATTCGTCGACACAACAGAAATATTAAGGTAAAAATTTTTTTGTAAAGGTAATATTTGTTGAAGTTAATTATTTTTCGTGTTTGTGCAATTATTATATTTGAACTGAGGCAAGAAGAGTAAAAAACCTAGTAATCGTTTATGTCCCCTACAATAAATTTGTTTGAAGGAAAAATTGGAGAGTATAATATTGAAAAGGAGGATTTAAAGAAATTAATAAAAAAGTTTGAAGGTGAAAAAGTAATTGATATAAAAATTGAAACTTATAATTTACCATATGTTAAATATTTCACGGGAGAGATAATATTGGAATCATTTGTAGTAGACATATCCGGATTATAGAGGAAATAATTATAGGGGTAACTCGAATTATAGAGGTAATAACTATAGAGGAAATGGTAGAAATTACAATCAAAATAATACAAAATGTTACAAATGTGGGCAATTTGGGCACATAGCACAAAATTGTGGGAATAATAATCCACAACTAAATAATAATAATGATAATTCTAATAATACTCAAGGAAATTATCCCCCAAAAACGAATATAAATCAACCTAATAATAACAAAAAGGATAATGCGGAACAGCAAGTGAAAATGTCTTGCATGATCAAAAAATTCAATCAAAATAATAATGAATGGTTGTTGAATAAATTAATTAATAATAATAAATATTATAATAATGAAAATTATACAATGTTGAACCACAAAGCAATTTTGGACGGGGCTGCAGAGGTACATCTAACGTCTGATTTTAATAAATTAGTAGATGTTAAAAAATTTGTAACTCCAATAAAATTGCAATGTGCGGGAAAAAATACTTTTTTATATGCCACTCATATAGGTAGGATGGTGATCAAAGTTGAAATTATTGTAATAAGATTGGCGTAACAATGGATTATGTGGTACCGTATTCACCAGAGTTAAATGGTATTGCCGAAAGGCAGAATCAAACTTTAATGAGGAGAGTACGAGTCATGTTAATTGATGCCAATCTTGACATAAAATATTGGTCCTATGCTGTGGTTACATAAGCTTATTTAATTAATAGATCCCCCACAAAAGCAAATGAAGGATTTAAAACACCCTATGAATTGTTCTATGGGAAGAAACCAAATTTAAAAAATCTTAAAGTCTTCGGGGCATTAACATATAGACATATACCTATGGAAGTCAGAAGACAGAATGCTACAAAGGCAAAATCAAAATCAAAAAATAAAATCGACCCGAAACTAGCACATAGGGCAGAGAAAAATATAATGATGGGCTATACAAATATGGGATACTGTCTTAGAGACCCCTATAACACAAAATCATATATTTCATGTGATGTAAAAATGGACGAAACACAAAATATAAAATCATTACAAATAAATAATAAACCCCTAACAATAAAATCAGCAGATTATGAATATGATTTAGGGATAATCAACCCAATTATTATGAATATCAACATTAAATACAATAAAATATTTATAGCGGATAATATTCCAAAAACCTTTTCTGAAATAAATACAAACCCATTTACGGAGGATTGGATTAAGGCCATAAATGACGAATTCAATTCTCTCGATGACATGAAGGTATGGGAAATAGTAGATTACAATTGCCAGAAACTTATAGATACGAGATTGATTTTTACAATAAAATTTGATGAATTTGGTAATCCAAAACCAAAAGCGAGACTTGTGGCGAGAGTTTTTAAAGATCGAACCGAATATGGTATTGCCAAAACCCATGGCCCGGTAGCATCAATTGGAACTATAAGATTGTTATTATCTATAGTTAATAAAGAAAAACTAATAATGGTACAATATGACGTGAAAACCGCATATTTAAACTCACCAATAATAAAACCTATTTTTGTAAGGAGACCTGAAGGGATAAATATAAATACAAACCAGGTACTCGAATTAAAAAAATCAATTTATGGATTGAAAACATCCAGCAAATTGTGGTATGACTTATTGGACATGAAAGTGAAGAATATGGGCTTTACTAGAACCAAAAGTGATAGATGTTTTTATACAATAATAAATAATGATGAAAAAATATATTTCTTAACATATGTGGACGACATATTAATTGCGTCAAACTCGCAGCTATCCATTACAAAAATAAATGAGGAATTGCAAAAGACTTTACAATTACCATAATAAATAATCCTAGATTCTTTGTAGGTCTAGAAATAATAAGAAATATCCAAAATAATACAATAATACTCTCACAATATAAACATATAGACAAAATGCTAAAGAAATTTGGAATTTCAGAATTAAAAAACACCAATACCCCTACAGAAACGAGCTTGAAAATAGATAAAATAGAAAATGGTAGAGACGATACTGAATATAGGTCAATGATAGGAGGGCTATTATATTTAGCAAGACTTACAAGGCCGGACATATTGTTCCCAGTCAATTTTTTCTCCCATTTTCAAAATAATTCTAATGACACACTCAAGAATTACGTAAAAAGAATTTTTAAATACGTCAATACAACAAAAAATTATAATATAATATATAAATCGGAAGGGGATGGCATACAGGCTTATATTGATGCCTCATATGCACCCCAAGTCGACGAAACAAATATAGAATTAAATAATCTCAAAAAGGGTAAGTCAATAACTGGATTTATGTTATTTCCTAATGGAGACTTGGTGGAATGGAATTGCTCTAAGCAAACTATTCACACCTCATCAAGTACTGCAGCAGTTTTTGACACCTTGGATACAGTAAAAGTTGTACAACACATGAATTATGAAATTTTTGGGGAAAAATTGATCGTAGATATAATGGAAGACAATATTTCAATACAAAAAATATGTTCAGGGGGTAGTCAGAAAAAATCTAGAGCTCTAATGATTAAATGCTACTCGATATTAGAAGCATTAGAAGAAAAAATAATATTTTTTAGAACTGTGAGTTCTGAAAATCAATTGGCCGACATTTTGACCAAATCTTTGGATCGTTCAAAATTTGAGAATATTATTGTCAAAATATTGAATGACACTAATATATACACATAATATAATAATAATTCGTTTATTTCAAATTAATAATATGTTGGAAATTTTCTCTTCAAAATACAAGTCGTACCAAGTCCAAGATATAAGTCGTAACATGAAAATAGTTGCTGAAAAATTAACCTTCAATTATTACAAAAATAGTACTTAAAATACCTTTTACTAGAAAATTCTTGCAAGAAATAGATACTCGATTTCTCGAAAATTGCAACAAAGAAAACAGCATTTAAATCGAGCAAGAATAAACCCTACAATTCTTATAATAAAAACCCCATACTTTTTCAAACAGGCATGAGAGAAATATACGAAATATTCCAACACGAATGATGAAAGAAAATCCACCAACAATAAACACAATAAAGATTAAAACCCATTACATGACCACAATTAAGATAAATTGAAAAGGTTGCCTTATCGTAAAACATGTTAGATGCCAGTTCAAATACAATAGCAACATAGGAAAGATAATAAACGATGCAATGTATATTATTCTACAATCCTCTACATGTCATACTATTTAGATAAGATACGAAACGTAACGTTCTTTCAAATTCAACGAACTCGTAATTGGAAATACCTTTGTCAATTTTTTTTCTCTTTTTCCCTTTAATGTAATATATGTTCGTGAATATTTTTTTTTCCTTTTTATTTTTTTTCTCTCTCTATTCGAAATATACGATGAATGAATCATCTCATATACACAATATTTGAATATTTTTTTGCATGTTACCAATTTTTATACTTTAATAATTTTTTTTTTTGCATACTACCATTTTTATATCATATATTAATATTGAATATTCCATGCATGTTACCATACTATTTATTTATTGTATTTATTTATCTTATTCGATTAATTTTTTTTTCTCTCGAAGCACAGCATAATAAAATTATTTTACGAACCAAAGTTACCACAATAATGTTCGAATAATACGATGTCAATAATTTTTTTTATTTTTTTTATTATGCATATATTATTTTTGTACTTAAAATTTTTTCACAAATAATAATAATTCGTTTACTTTCAGCGTACAATATGATGAAGAACTCAAACGGGTAAAATTTCAGGGGGGTGTTGTAACGGAAATCCCACCTTCTCTCTTTCTCCATCATCATCACTATCACATTATATATATATGTCACACGTACACTCTCATCACAAAGTGCTTCCCCTACTATTCTCAAACTGATAACGCTGTTGCTTCGCCATTTCGTATTTCATTTGTGAAATGTATTTTAGTCCGCAATAAAATGTTGTTAAAGTAAAAAGTCTCAAGTTCTTTCAATCCTCGTTCTGTACACCTCACATCACAATCGGCGCATTGGCACCAAGTTGGCACCAAATAAGTTGATCTTTGATGTTTGAAAGAGGTGTCTGCGAAACGTTTCCAAATATACGTATATAGTAAAACCTTTGAGGATATAATATAGATGATGGAGATGACATACCTACTACTGTTTTACTAATGGGATCGATTGTCGTTAACATCTACACCGAGCACCTGTACACTGGCGAACAAATTACCCTACATCAATTGATATCGACCAATCCGAATAATCAGATTCTCCAGAACGGGGTAATTTGTACGCCAGTGTTTATAAACAAATGCAAGTGTCGATTTATTCCTCCAGTTAGATTTTTAGAAAGCAACACAAGTGGCATCGGCAGCTTTTTTCATAGGTGCCCACAAAAACTACTTTTATGTCGTTTCCATCATGAAATTATATATCCTCGAAGAGTATAACGACAATATTGAAAAAATCAACAAACAACGATCCACTTGATATGGCAACACTACCTGCTTGCTTACCACTAATCAGTTATCAATAACTATATAGTTCCGGGTAGGCCTCTGACAAAAATTCTTGGCTACAACACTGGTGGGTACCTACCTACCCACAAACCTGTCATCATTTCATGTGTAATTCATTAACATTAAACGCTAATAGGTAAATTTTAGAATAAATAAATTGAAGAAATCATATGAAGAACACTCTTTTTATTTCATTTTATATCTTCCTTTATCTGTCAATAATATCCGTCACCATCATCTTAGGTAGGTAGCCTACCTATACGGAGGCTCTTTATCTCTATGTATGCTCATGTCGTGATGATGATAATGTGCAGCCATTTTGAGTTTTTCCATTCGAGGTACATATGTCTGCGACGTCCCAAAATACTTTTTTAGGGGAGGAGGAATATTCAAATTTGCCGACAAAAAAAAAATTATAGGATATTGAAAACCTCCTTTTTTAACTCTGCTTGTCAAAATCAAAAATATTCTGATTTTCCGACTGCTCTCAGAATTTTCGAATTTGGTATTTGATTTTTTTGGCTGGGGGTTGACTCCCTCACGTCCCAGTCGGGACGTCCTTGTACATTGTTTACATTCGAGCGATATTCGAAAACATGAGGTGATCGATAATGACAAAAAAATTCAAAATGACGGTTCCCTATCATCATCCCGACATGAAGATACCTGAGGATTAAAAGCCTTACCTCTTACCTTTTGCTTAGGTAGGTGTACCTATTATAAAACTTTCACGGATAATGATTTTAAAAATGGTGAAAGAGAAACTGATTGAAAGATATCTTACTTCAAAGTACTATTTTCGGTATTTACGGATATGAAAAAATATACAGTTTATCAACATTTGTGACCTAGAATATTCATTGTCTTGTTGTACGTTAGAATTAAGGACTACGATCTGAAGGAGAAATATGTATTGTTTCTTCACTCCTTCTTCAAATTTACAATAAGTACAACATTTCGCTTAAATACTCTTTTCGTTTCTCATTTTTTAATTATTCGCACATTTTTGCCATTTTACAACTAATAAATAATAGGTACCTAATTTAAAGAATTTTGCCTATCAACCGATTATGAAAAAATATATCATCATGTAATTTGTCTTGCCTAAAATAAAATACAAAACCAGTCAATTTAACATTTTTGCTACACGACTGCCCGGTCTTCGGGTGGCCATTACTTAATGAAACGTAATTATATTCTTTGAATGGGAAATGTATTGTAAATAACGGACGGATAATCGGTAATGTATTAATATCAACTCCATTACATGTAGAAGCATGACGTTCATATTCATTATTACTTCGTATCAAGAGTGTGATTATAATTATTCAATTATGAAAAAAACTGATGCGTCCCAGGCAAACGCTGGACTGCAAAATTGTGTGTAAAGCTGTGAAATAGCAGTTAAAAAAAACTATCAATTGACTATCGCTAATTTTTGCAAGTTATGGACAGTATATTGTTAATTTCAGTGGTGAGCATATTTTAAGGAATTTAGACTAGCCGGCACTAACGCATCAGTAGTCAGATTCTCTAAATCGCTATCGACATAGCTACAAGGAGTGGTATGAAAAACGTCGTAGAACGACATGGTAGGGCATGTACCTACTTATGTTTGTTAGGGAATTCATAGCTACGATTTCAATTTTGTAACAGAAAATAACGAACTTTTTGGCTATTTTTAACTTGAAGGTTGGTTATTGAAGCTCGAAACATGAGGCGTTATAGTTTAAAAATCTTAACGAGAGGTAGTTAAAGGCTTAACAACAGAAGATGTTAAATAATCATGATGGAAGAAATTTTGATTTTTTTTTTACATTTTTGATCAAATTTTTGAAAAATACTGATATTTTTGGAATAGACAAGTATTAATTGTAATGGAGGGGATTATAAAAAGAAGTAGGCCCAACACATTTCTTAAATGTAGGCCTAAATGAAAATGTGAAATACCTTACTATGGAAGATATTCCAACAGCAGGAGGTTTTCTACAGTTATTACGTGTTTACCACATATTATACACAAGGTATGGGGGAGCCAAGACCTCGGCAAACACTGGCAATTTTTTAGCCAATTTTGTTGGCTTATATAATGGCTTCTTACAGACACACAAAGACACATACGTAAAGAATACATACATATGTGTGATGACTAATTTGGACATATTTTATCATTGCTATGGTAATGGGTAAAATATGGCATGGGTAATAAGTCAGATTGTGACATCATCTAAGATGTGAACTATCGATCTGTCATGGTCCAGATGTTGCAACATACTAACATAAATTTGCAAGTAAGTACAAATAAACATACAACTAGTTTAATGTGCATGTGCACAAAATTAGTCATCTTGTGATGACAACTGTCACCAAGAAGCCAAGCCTCCAACCTTATACGAGTGGTCTAATCCCCACTGAAAATGACAAACTTATGTGCTGTTTAGATTAGGGACTGTGATTTTAAATGTGATTATCAAATTAAATGTTGGCATTACATATTTCTTAAATGTAGGCCTAATGGAAAATGAACTTTTACGCTGTTTATCGTGATTAAAGGTGATTTTTTCAATCAAACATAGGCCTAACATATTTATTAAATATAGGTCCATTGGAAAATGACTAACTTTTATGAGCTGATTATTGTGAATGCCTAGGTTGCAAAAAAGAGAATTAAAAAAAAAACAAAACAAATCCTAAATTAAAAATTTCAAAATTAAAGATAAGTATGATATGTAGTGAAGGTTAGTATATTAAAAAAGAACACATTAATAAAATTCAATAATAGAAGTAGATGTCAAAATTCAAATTATCAACTATCAATAGATATTCAAGATTCTATATCAGACATGTTCTATTCATTGAGTTTATCATAAATCACAAAATGTGACGATTATATACACATTGTGGATCTATAAAAAAGAGTAAATATGTATGTTAGTAATACTCGAGGCAGTTATGTATAAACATCTTCACATGTTTTAGGAAGAACTATGGTGGGAAACTATAAACTTTCTTGGAACTTTTGTTAGCTCATACAACTTTACTTAGTTATCCAGAATTCAGTTTTTTAAACCCAGTTTGCAAAGTCAATTATAAAATTTCAAACCAATCATAAGTTAATTTTTAGAAACAAATAAACAATTTTTTGGTTAGGTCACGCATATAAATTATAGAAAAATGATTACGTATATGATTAAAAATTCTCCAATAAATCTTATGATTCAGTTTTAACCACTGTGGAATACCTTGTTGTGAGAAGTATTCACACATAGAAGGTAGTCAACAGCTTTGCATGTTCTGCCACATCATTCACAAATGTATGAGAGAGCCAAATCCAAGGCAAACACTGACAATTTTGTAGCCTGTTTCTAGAATTTAAAAAGTGGATTTGGCACACGCACACAGATACACATATGTACATATACATATGGTATTATGTCCTACATTACGTCATTTCCTGCCTTCAGAAGGTAATGAGAAAAAACGTAGTGCTTTTGGTACCAGTCTGTAACATCACCCAAATCTTTATCAGGTAATTTTGTCATGGTCCGTATAATGTATCTTACCTGTATGTATGTACAGATATGAACATACAAATGTATGTGCATGTATTGGTTTAACGTTATAAAGACAAAAATATGCTAGTATTTTGGCGGCAAGGGGTGCGAGTCCCTATACCTCATACGAGTGTTGTCCCCAGAACCACACCATTTTTTTCTTTTTCTCAACCCCTTTTTTGAGAACCACTTGGGCCTCCATAAAAGTAATAATCCAAAAATTGACAAGAAATTCCAGCTTGGCACATCAAAAAACTTATTTGACAATATACCACTCAATCATTTGAATATTTCCTTCTAATAACCTTTTAGGGGGACAAATGTGCCCCTAAAATATAGCTTAATCCAAAAATTGATAAAAAATTTGAGCTCAATATCTTAAAAAACTTATTTGACGATATATCATTTATTGATTTGTGAATATCTTTTTTAAGCCACTTTTTGAGGGCAACTTGTTCCTCCAAAAAATGGTCGAATCCAAAAATTGATATGAAATTTAAGCTTAGTACCTTAAAAAATTATATTTGACGATATATCTCTCATTAATTTATGAATAGTTGCCTTAAAGTCCCTTTTTTGGGGGCTACTTCTGCCTCAAAAAGTGGTCTAATCCAAAAATTGATGAAAAATTTAAGCTGGGCACTTCAAAAAACATATGTGACGATATATCATTCAATAATTTATAAATTGTTACAAAGGTAATTTTTTAAATTTACTATAGGCCTCACATTTTTAAAAATTTTACTAAAATATGTAGACTAACATATTCACTAAATATAGGCCTAACAGAAAACGTCGAATTTTCTGTTAAGCCTATATTTTATAAATATATTAAGACTATGTTTTATTTTGCATAATAAATAGCATAAGAGAGCGACATTTTCTGTTATGCTAATATTTAATCAATGTAGGTATAAAACCCAAGTTTTTTTTTTTTTTTTTACCATTATAAACAGCATAAAAGTTCGACATTTTATGTTAAGCCTACAATTAATTCATAAGCTGATGAATTGGATAACGAAAATTGACGTTTGGATATATCTACCTTCTTGTCCACCATTGTTATGGGCATTCCTTTGCACATATGACGTGATTTTCATTATTCTTTAGCGTATGACAAGAACAAATTTGTTCTTATACACTCATAACGATGTAAAGAATCTGGATACAAGACGTTTTCATGCTACTATGATATGGGAATCAAATCAAAGGTATTCTTACCATTTATCTGAAAATAATTATACCTTAGAAAATTTTTAACTGTTATTAGTATTAGTAATTTATTCATTCTAGTATCTGTAACTTTTGACGGCTACCATACCATACTTCTGGATGACAAAATCTCACCATTTACCAGGCATCGCCTAGTTTTAATAGTTTATTTTATGCTCTGTTTGATGAAATTTTATTTAACAAGACTCTAATGACGTAATTATATTTATTTGGCCGTTTAAATTAAATTTGTTTCGAACTTAATTACAGCTTTCAGAGATTTTGAAACAAAATTGAGCAGAAATTAGCTAAGGTTAAGCACCTTTCACTTCAGATATTTTATAGGAAAAAAGATCCAACCAATCGATTGTGACGCGGTTACAACGACTTATTTATAATAATATAAGTTAAGTACACACACACAAAAAAAAAGCAACAGTAAAATTAAATACCAATATAAAATTACCGACAAATTAACAAAAATTCATGTAACTTAACTATTAGTTTAATTATTTCTAACGTGATACATAGGTAACTAATACTTTTCTGAGTTTGAATGTGGTCAGTGACTTTTTTCTTCACGAGTAACTTGCTCTTTCGTAATTTTAATAGTTGTGTCTATATAATGAAAGTGGAAAAAAAAAAATAGAAAAAATCTTCTATTGTAGGAATCTAGATATGAGAATGTGTGCAAATTATTGGATTATGATTTTTAACTTAGACACTGAAATCAGATGCAGATGCGATAGGGCTACTAAATTTCAAATCAAAATATTTATGTTTCGGCGCGGGTAGTTTTCAGTCGCCGCAAATCTCCTCTGCATTGAGAAAAAAAATTTAGAATTTTTAAATTTCATTTGAAAGAATGAACTCTTCTGTCATATTGTTTTGCGGGAAGGAGGGACTTAAATCCAGCTGCTATCCTGGCGTTTGCATCTGATTAAGAAACATCTGGAGTACTGTTATGTGGCAAAGATAGATACTTACTGCAATATAATTCATTTAACCGATGAAAGACCATGTTAACCACAAGAAGTTTCACCATTATGAGTGCCATACAAAACAGTCGAAGTGGTTCGGATAAGTAATTCAGAAAAGGATACACCCAAATTTTTTTCTGAAAGTAAGTTCCATATAGACTGCAAACAAACAAAACGTCAAAAAATTATTAAAAATGAAAGAAATATTTTTTCTCATTCATATGGTGGATTTGGCACGTTATACATCAACTTGCCGTGACCAAATTGGTCACGACTAATTCACTCATTCAATTATTTAAATCTTGATTGATCAGTAGATTGAAAAATGCACAACCTTAATATTGAAGCTCAACATAATGGAGTACGGTATTATATGTTAGATGTCCGAATTTCCCTAATTTTTTCTAATTTTCTTCTAATTGAGGTAGGTAGAAAACTTCTTCCTTTGCATTTCAACATTTTTGTCCCTCCTAAATGAAAATCTTAATTTCTACCCTTTTCTTGAAGCATTTTATATACCTATGAATTCCAAATGCTTTCAATCACCAAAAGTTCAACGATTCACTCATTTGTCGATTGCACGAAAAAATTCGAATGCGGTAAAACTCAAAAAAGTTTGGAAAATCATTCTCTGGAACTTCATATTTGGAAAGTCCTGCCTAAACTATAATTGACTTTTCGAAGTACCTACCTAATCAAAAAGCTGGACTGTCCTTAGTGTAGGTAGCATTGTAGCTAGTAACACATATAATAATAAAAAAAAAAAAAACCTTAAGTGGGTATAATTAAGTACCTATTTATCGGAATAGTAATTAATTGATGGGAAAGTGGAGGCTCCACGAGGAGCGCTAAATTCACTTCATATTATATCTGAATGAAAACAGGATGATGTATTTTTCCATAAGAAAATAAAAGACTTTAAACATTAATATGGATGATCACTAATCGTCAGAGGATAATATTTGAATTCTATCCAATTGTAATGATAAAAATTCATTTTTAAAATAAATTTTCGCATTACAAAATCAATACGTACATAATATTATCCATATTTTCTTCCATTATCCTGTTTTCGACCAATTACTATCTTCGCCACCAGAGCGCGTATTTTTTGCCTCCATTTTCCAATTCTAATTGCTCACAATTAGAAATAAATAGGTAGGTATGTGGCTTTTTTCAAAATTAAAAAATAGCATTTTTTAAATACCAAAACAAATCCTGTGCATTGCAAGTTACGGGAGTTATGGCCTACATATTACAAAATTTTATACTGATCGTCTCACACCAAATTTCAAAACTGTCTTGGAGATACGGTAAAACTCCTGTTGCAACGTTTTTCCCATGAGACATTTTCCCACAAGACACACTGTTTTATTACAATCCCTTGATTTGCTATACTAAACCTATGTAGAATTTCCCGCGTAAGACGTTGCTGATTATGACGTTTTCCCGCATACCTATTACGTTTTTTGAGGAAGGTCTAGTCAGGTTTATTATTGGAAATTCGAAAATTTTTAGGGAAAAAAATATTTTTTTAGTATTACTTGTAACGAATATAGACGAACATTTTCTAAATGTCCGCCTATATTTTTACACAAACGAAATAATTAATTTTATTTTCTAATTTCTCAGACTTCTATGACTCTTCTTCTTCTTAATATAAACCTAACAGGAAATGGTATCGTCTGAATTCGATGAAAATTGTCTTCCATACAAAAAAAACAATTGTGGTTGACCTCAGTTAATGTCACACACGTGTACCTTAATTGAAATATCTGCCTAATACTGGAAAACGTCAATTCTCCTTCTTTTTAGTAACTACCAATCATAATAAACTAATCCCACTATTTCTTACCATTTCTTCTTTTTACTATGTAAAAATTAAATTATAAAAACTCTAACTCTGAAGAACAAAATGTTCAATTCATTATTTTAATGTGTTCAATTCCATAATTTTTGTTCAATTCATTATTTTAATTTGTTCAATTCTATTATTTTCGTTGAGTCCTTTAATTTTGTTCAATTCATTATTTTCCAATGTTCATTTTATCTATTAATGTGTTGTAAATGAAAAATATTATATTTTATAAAAAATATTTCCGTTGAAACTTAATTGAAGTCTAAATCTCTTAACAAAGTTAAGGTCCACCGTAGTGTGTGGATACCTAGGATATTCAAATTTAAATTATAAAGTTTATTTTATTTAATTATAAATATTTATTTGTGGTCTTCCTCAAATAAATATTTCGTAAAGTGTCAATGTCAAAAATAGGAAATAAATTCAGAACCAACACCTATTTTCTGGCGTTACATTACTCCAATAAATTAAATAGCTTCTTCAAAGGATTAGAGCCTCACTTTTTAAATTCAAAGTCCATTTTATAAAATGTGCTGAAATTTCCACGTTTTTAGCCATATGAAATGGACCTAAGTATTAATTACATCATAATTTTTGTCCCCTTCAAACTTTTCTTCATAAGACATTTAAAAAATGGTATTCTGTTTTTTTCAATTAAATACCGAGTTTTTCTATTTCCGATAAACTTATACCTATTTTTACGTTTTTCTGCATAATACGTTTTTTCGCTCTAGTCCCGGGAAAAACGTATTAGGAATGGAGTTTTACTGTATTTGTGGCAAAGTAAAAATAAACAAAATGAACAGGATTATAATACTTCAAAAAATATAGGGGTAGGGATCTACCGTAAAACCTCACTCACTTGTTCAAAACAATAGGAATATAAGCTTATATTTTTATTGAATTTACTTTTCAGATTCAGGTTTTTTAACAATAAAATATTTTGTTCTAAAGTAAAATAAAAAGGAACGTAGTTACCAAAAATAAATTTTTTTTATTTGTTTTGAAAGCATGGTATACACCATAGAAAAAGTTCTTAAAAAAACAAGGATGAAGGAACTGAAGTAAAACTTTACCCGTTTAATCAGGTAATCATTCTCTATTATTAAACCAAGTTTCACAATTTTTTTAAAACTTTTACCATTAAAAATTTTTTTAAATTTATTTTTCAAACATGGAAAAATTATAATTAAAAATGAAAAATTCTGTAAGTTAGATTATTACAGATACAGAGCTGAAACTTTGCATGAATAATTGAGTAACCAACTTCTGTAATTGGGTCAAGATTGAGCCTTTTATACCTGTTTTCAAAATTTTTACATTTGAAAGTTTGGGTTGCGTGACTTTTGGGTCACCCTGTACTTCCTGATGTTGGGTAAAAATCAATATATTAAATTGGAGCAATGTGTTTTCATCTGAAATCTGGTTAGTTGAAACAGTGAGGTCTTCGTGCATGTCGGATAATCGATTGGACACTTGACTCGCCACAGAAATGGAAAATTCTAAAAATAAGGACCAGGAAAAGCAAGCGTGTATTTAAAGGCAAGAAAAGGGAGAATTAGAACAGAAAAAAACTTCAAAGGTGTGAAAAGGTGTGGGAGAGACACCCAATAGTTTGAGGAAAGTGATTTAAACCGTCAATTAAAAATTCTGTTTTCCATGTTTCCAAAAACTCACAATATTGGTATCTATCATTAAAATCAACATTTTCGACCTACTTATAATCTTACTATAGACACTGCATTCATAGATTATAGTCCTACAAGTAAGAGAAGAGCATCAAATTTAAACTTTGAATTTTACAAAGTCTCAAATTCAAGTGACCTTCGAATGTGTCGGATTTTACTGATTAACTGATACTACGAATGAAAAACATTTTCCTCTCTGCGGGAAAAACTCTGGCTCATGAATCTGTCTAATACCTTTACAGAGAGCACATATTCAACCAGTTTTTGTCCCCTCATCCTCCCCTTGCCAGAGTCGGGTCACTCAAGGCATCCTCTACCCTTCACCAGGGTATCCCTCAAGTCCCTTGCCCTGCCACTAAAATTTTCAAATTCATAATTATGACATCATCATTCCTTTCATAACGTAAATCGAATGTGAAATATCAGGCCAGAACCAATCTTCATTCGATTCTTGCCAGGACTGATCCTATTATGGCACATCAGTTCATTCATCCAGCCATTCGCGAGACATTTAGGTAAGGGCCCCCTCTAAACTTGCCAAAAACATGGGTCACCCAAGGCACCCCTAAAACTCCTCACTTTTCCCTTACAATTTCTAAGTTATAATTATGACGTCATCACCCCTTCCGTAACAGAAATCAATGTGATTAAAGTTTTCACCGTTTATTCCAGTACTAAAATTAGCCCTAACTTGCGTATTTAATACGACTTCCAGTCCTTTTAGCAGTTTTATCCACTTTTATTGCAGTTAAAAACGTAGGTACTTCTTGTACTAACATCTGGGGATGCTAAATTCAGATTTGGTTATTATCAGTTATCACTTATCAACGTGCTTGCTTTTTTAATACCTATATATTTTGTCGATCTAAATCATGCCTTATTCTACTATCATAGTAGCCCCACTGGCTTTTCATACTACTATCCCGTATTCAAATTCCATCGGGAAGAAATTTTTTTTTAAAGCATATTTTTTAAAAACTCGTTTTTAACCAAAACTTGTTTTTACTTAATAACATTTTTATCTATCTGTATATTTATTTATTTTTTATGGTAAAAATGTAAAAAAAATAAAATTAACATATTAATAGCTCAATGCATATATTCAGTAATTCATTCGACTGCACCTCTACATTACCTTTCTGATATGAAGAAACATACAATGATTCGTTCCTTTTTCTTTATGTTTGAAAAATTTCAGTATATAGGTAGTTACTATCGTGGGAATATCCCTACGAGTCCTGCGCGCCTGGCGTGCGCAAAGGACACATTCCTACTGAAGAAATGTAGGTAGGCATGTGACCAGGCTGAGGTGGTTGCTTCATTCCATTGTCGCACAGTGAGAGAGAAAGGTGTGTGTCAACGGTTATATTTTGTTGTCTCTGGACGTTAAACACATTTATATTTAAGTACACAAATGGTTAGTGGTTAGTTACCACTATTTGGTAGCAGAGGCAAGAGGAGAGAAATTCGGCAAAAATGATCTTTTTTATAAAAAAGCCGCCTCAAAGAATTAATAGCAGGAATTAAAATTTGGCGAATTTTAATTACCTAACAGAAAAACGGACTTGTAGTATAGGCCTGTTTTCCTGTATGCTATACTGCGCTCCTACAGTCAATGCAAATTGAATACTTGAAAAAGAATTCAACCTGCAGACGCAAATAAAACAAAATTGTAACACAATTTTGAATAGCCTAAGTCAAAAATTGAATCAATCTTCGACTGTTACGTATTTGCAAAGCGTAAGTACATTATAGGCATCTTTGGTTATCTCCCATATACAAATTCTAATGACGAACTTGTTGAGAGAATTACTTATTTGCAACATGCAAGTAAATAATAAGATAATTTTTTTCATCTCTCACATACAAATTCTAATGACGAACTTGTTGAGACAATTACGGCATTTGCCGTAAATACCTATTAACAGTAAGGAATCTGTAAAAATAAACTGTCTCTTTATTGTATATTTACTCTTAAAACAATTGAAGAATTCCCAGTTTTCGAGAGTAAAACATTCCATCACTGAAGGAATTGAAAATGTACGTAATATTTTTCAAGGCCATGTATTGGGATAGCATATTGGTGCGACCAACATGCGACAATCGGCTAAAAATTCTTTGTAAAAGAATTTTCAGCCGCCCCCAGTATAATAAGTAATGTCAACCATATGGTTTTCATCACGTAGCTGTTGAACCTTTTTAACAACTTCAATACAAGCAGATAGAAAAAATTCTACCTGCTAGTGTTGAAAAAATGGTCAATCGCTTTCTTCACTGTAATAACTACCAACACCATTTCGTCAATCCAAGACGGAATGGATGGTATTGCTGTCCTAATTGATCGATATCGGCTGGTTTCTACGGTAGTTGATGAAGAACAATTATTCAACGTCACGGTGAAGAAATTCCTACCTAGAGCCTATATTAACAATCTGAAAAGTAGTAAAAGACATGTCTCTCACTTATTTTCAACAATCCGAGAATTTATTAAGATACATGAAATGTTTGAAAACAAGCATCCAATGAATTAAAATCCTCTAAGATACAGTAACCAAAACAAAAAAGGAAAAACTAAAGCCAGTCCAAAATTTTTGGCCGCAACTTTTCAAAAAGCTGACAACGATCAATATACGGATCTAGGAAAAGATAAATCTAATCCTAGGAATAAAAAACAAATGAGAAAATGTAAACTTAACAAAAAACATGCAAATAATTCCAATGTTTCAGAACGAAAAATCCAGGAGGAGTTGCGGATTGCTCAGGATACTCCCCGGAGCATTATCAATATGCCGCTTACCTCAGATAAACCCTGTTTGTATTGCACAAACAGGCATCCTTCGTTCCTCTGCTATGACATCTGCTATAATACCCTCCAGAAAAGAGAAAGGGTATATGAGGCGCGTAGGCTTTGTCGGCAATGTCGTTGCTGCCATGCAGCAACAACTTGTCGACAAACGACAGAGGCACATTGCAAGTGGTTTGATTGTTTATCATCAAGCCACCATGCAAACCTGTGCCCTAAGGCGCCATACCCGATCTCAGAGGCGCACATGGAGAGGTGGTACGCAACCTTGCGGGAGCGGAAGGAACTAATCAGTAAGCAACAAATTGGTAAACAACTTGTCATGCCGAAAACTTCTGCAGTTACTAATGATACTTTTGTCACACAGGGCGAGCAATACAAAAATTGGTTGCGAGCCAGAGCACCCATCAAGCTCAGTGTGGAACAAAAGGAGTGCTTGCCAGTTAGCAGTGAGTACTTCCTATCTTTTATTAAGCACAATAAAAATTCTACTTTTCTTGTGTTTGAGGCTTATGCTCAATCTCCGTTTACAAAAAACCCGATTAAAATAAAAGGATTTTTTGACTGCGGTAGTATCGACACTTTTGTAACAAAGGCTTATGCATTCGAATCCTTGAAATTAAAAGGATATGAGAGTGAATTCATAAGACTTAAAGGTGTAGAAAATCAAAAATCTAATGTTTTTAAATCTAGCCTAGTGGATTTTGAAATCCTAACTCCACAAGGCAAAAATTTACAGATCACGGCAAAAACAATAAATTGTATAACCCACAATTTGAAACAGCCAGATCTTACAGGATTTTGTAAACATTACCAGCAGTATTCAGACATTGAATTCTCAAAAACGGAGAATGAGCATACGATCAACCTATTATTAGAAAACGATTATATGTGGTCATTTGTAAAGCGAATTAAACATATATCACCTACCCTTACCCTCATAGAAACTGAGTTTGGTTATATGCTAGGAGGTATCATTCCAAATCAGAATGCTATCGATGAAAAATTCACTCCAGTATTTTTCATCAATCCTCAGGAAGTAGAAAATCTTTGGAGACTGGATGCAATCGGCATTAAGTCGAATAACTTAGAAGAAGCCCAAGCGGAAGCTCAAGCTTTACAGTTATTCTACAAAAATGTGGAGTTGGTAAATAATCGTTACCAAATTAGATGGTTGTACAAAAATTATCCGCCACCATTGGCCGATAATTATAACCTATGTTTTAAACGATTAGAACATCAGCTCCCTAAAATGCAGAAAATGCCAGAATTCTATCAGAGGAATGATGAATATTTCATCATGCTACTCGATCCACAAATGATAGAAAAAGTTGACCCAAATGCCAACGACAGCATTATACACTACCTACCCCATAAAGGAATACTTGACTTAACAAAAAGTACACCACTTCGTGTAGTTTTTGACAGGTCTGCAAAAACAAAGCAATCAAAATATTCATTAAATGATTGCATGTTCAAAGGAGCTAATTTCCTACCCGACCTTATGCAAATACTTCTATCTTTCCGCAAAGATAGATATGCTATAATTGCAGACATAAAGAAGGCCTTTCACCAAATAGGATTACATCCTGATGATCGGGATGTAACAAGATTCCTATGGGTAAAGGACCCATCGAAACCATTAAGCAAATCCAACATAATTATCTACAGATTTCGAAGGGTACTGTTTGGAATAGTGACAGCTCCATTTCTACTGGCAGCTATATTGCTACACCATTTTCAAACGGCCAATCCTAAATTTCACAAAAGGTTTTCTGAAAACTTTTATGTAGATAATTTAGTAACATCCTTACCAACTTATGAAGGATTATTGGACTTGCACAATGAGGCTAACAACCTCATAGAGGATATCTCGATGGAATTGTCCCAATGGGGGACAAACTATATTCCATTGAGAAAAGACTTCAATCCTCAACATGCTTTAACTAAACCACAAGTTAAAGTTTTAGGATTAACTTGGGATATGGATAAAGATGTCGTCTTTATCAGTTCTCCCAAATTGAAAAACCTAGATCAAGACTGGACAAAAAGTCTCTTCCTTAAGGCAGTGTCACAATTTTTTGATCCACATGGCTGGTTTGCTCCAGCCTCTATTCCATCTAGAGTCTTTATAAAAAGACTCTGGAACAAAAATTATAAGCGGGACGAGTCCCTACCTCCGACGTTACAATCTATAGCGACGGAGTTAGTTAAAGATTTGTCCAACTGCACAGAATATTTTATCCCAGGCAAATATATTCTGGTACATTTAATGCAGATACTTATACAGGTGTAGATATTTTTGGCCCGTATTCAGTCTTTGACAAATACCTACCAAAAAAGAAGAAAGCACTAGCCACCCCAACAACACCTGCTTATAAAAAGTGGGTGCTGATATTTACTTGTCTCTCAACAAGAGCAGTATACTTTCTCTCACTATCGTCACTGACGACAGGAGAGATTTGGATAGCATTCCAGATGTTCTTTGCTGATTGGGGAATGCCAAAGGCAATGCTATCCGACAATGCAGCCCAATTCAGACTTGTTGCAACACACTTGCCACAATTCTGGGATGCAATTACCAAAGACTGCAGCATTGAAGACAAACTGCAGCAAAAAGGGATAACATGGCATTTCACGCCACCCAAAGTACCTTGGTACGGTGCAACCTATGAAAGACTCATAGGCGTCTACAAACAAGCTTTCGAGTGAGTTATGGGGCCACACTCACATCATAAACTTAATTTTCAAGCAGCGCTTAAATATATACAAGTTATGATGAATGAGCGTCCGCTATGCCCAGCTGTAGACGAAGCGGAGCAAGTAACACTTACTCCCGCCCATTTCATGCATGCAAACTTTAGAAATTTCACCTTAGACCTTGATAAGCCAATAACAGAAACAACTGTAACGGCTAAAAATTTACAAAGTCTATGGAAAAAGGACAAAGATAATTTACAACATCTTTGGGCAGCATGGAAAGGCCTCTATCTCCCATACTTGAGAGATAGAGTTCCACAAGGTGTGCGTAATGTTTACCGCACAGTGGCCTTCCAACCTAAGGTTGGTGAAATAGTCCATGTTCTGGACATAATGTCAAAACCAGGAGTCTACAAGTTAGCAACTGTAGTCAACCTGCTGACATCACATGATGGTAAAGTCCGCCACGTGGATGTCAGATTACCCAGCTCTAATATAGTCACGAGACTCATAAAGTTCTTGGCGCCATTAGAGTTGAGCATCCCACCCTCAGAAGATAGTTCACCAGCAACTAACTTCGAACTGAGGGAATGATTTGGAAAATGGAAAATACACTCAAGAGCTACCACTCTAATGCGGAACACCACATTAGAA
Organism: Ericerus pela; assembly: GCA_011428145.1. Classification (NCBI taxonomy): domain Eukaryota; kingdom Metazoa; phylum Arthropoda; class Insecta; order Hemiptera; family Coccidae; genus Ericerus; species Ericerus pela. Next base: position 1,069,975 of record WOFM01000448.1, read on the forward strand.
CCTAGCTATCTTTAAAGATATGGCAAAACTGTTTGTTCAAAGCTTACTTTCACCATCCAACAACCCTTCGAGGATAAAGCGAATGAAAGGTGATAGCGGATCGCAATCCAAATGACCTGAATTTGATATGATAACTTTATTATAAACCTCTTATAATAAACTTATTATCACAAGTTCGGAAACAACATTGCTAATTACTAATTCTTTTCTTACAGAGTCACTCCAGAATAGCGCTAATAAACTGTCCGAATCCTGCTCCTGCCTGTAAGCAATATTGTACTAGTTTATCATGCAACGCATAATAAACTAGCAGGAAGCAAATCATACAAGATAGAACCTGCACCAGATTCCATCTATAAGAAGAAAAACATATCTATGTTTCTTCGTCCATGCTTTATTATTTTTTCAATAATAAAGCATAAGACAATTTGTAAAAAAGTTGTAAATATGATTTATGTTCCTATCTATATATTTGGTAGTTATAATTTTTTATGTTTTTATGTTTTTTAAATAAACAAAAAATTGTATTTGAGTGTATGTACTTAATTGTTTCCTTTACAGATCATTAGGGCCTTATTACCAGTCTTGGAAGACTGGTGATGGACACCGCCCCCAGTATTGTGGGGATATCCCTACAAGTCCTGCGCGCCTGGCGTGCGCAAAGGACACATGCCTACTGAAGAAATGTAGGTAGGCATGTGACTGGGCTGAGGTGGTTGCTTCATTCCATTGTCACACAGTAAGAGAGAAAGGTGTGTGTCAACGGTTATATTTTGTTGTCTCCGACCAAACACATTTATATTTAAGTACACAAATGGTTAGTGGTTAGTTACCACTACTGTTACCTAATCGATGGAAGTCGATCGATTATTCAAATAATTTTCATCAAACTGTAAAAAAATCACAATGGAAGACAAATTTAAAAAAAAAAAAAACTTCGTTTAAAAAAAAAACCTGACTGCGATAATCTGAATGAGGAGCTCTTATTGGTGGACATACCTAAATTATGACAATAATTTTTTCAATCTTTAAATTCTCTTTTTTTTAAATTACACCTTTCAATTTTTTAATTTTCAAATGTGAATAGTCTTGGACATTCTGTGGATGGTCAGGAACATTTTGAGCCTACTTTCATTAAAATATATAAAGTAAGACACTTGTTCTTAGACAGTTCTATTGGAACATTCGAATATCATTTTAATCTGAAAACTTTAGCCGTAAAATTTGAGAAAAAATCTGATAAAAAATACTGATATTTCGGGGAAAACATTGATACTTACGATAAATATTTTTTGCACGGCTATTACAAGCTTTTCAAGACAACTGGATCGTATTAAATAACATAAAATAAGTAAAATAATAATGGAATAAAATAATATAAAACCTACTTTTTTTGTACATTTCTTGATATGATGAAGTTAAAAACAGCAAAATCAATTATAAATGAAAAAAAAAGAACAATTATAAGTTTTTCGTGCCAATTTTCAAGACCTCAACCAAATTTTCAAATTTTTTTTTATTTTAGCACATCAGTACTTCGAAGTTTGAACCTTTTCCGATGACAACACAATTATCAAAATTGTCCAATTTTTTTGATATTATTCTTCTCACATATGAAGTCCCTATAGTCGAGTGCACCTTTATGTATTTCCCGTTTGGGTACATCTGTGTGCTTCAAGTCCTTTTAAATGATACCTGGTTTATTATAATGAATGCAACAGTTTAAGAAGAGTTCCTGTTATAATTAGATATATAATTATATACGTATATACAGTATGTATAATTTTATATGTATATATTTATAGATAATTAGATATAGATTTAGTTAACTTCCAAAAGAAAAATTTTCGCTCAAGAATTCTTTCAAAATAACACAAAATCTGCCAAATTATGTTTGAAGATGTAATTTTTTGTTTTAGAGGTAATTTCTCACTTTATTATCATACCTCAGAAAGGAAAATCCTAAAAATTTTTCACCACCCAATTTTTGCGGATTATAAGTAGAAAATTTTGCGTACATGGGCGTAGGCACGATTTTAGTTAGTGAAGACTCATATAGATATTCACCGGAACACCTTATCCCCAAAAACAAAATAGTAGACGGAATGATCTTGAATTTTTCTTTGAAAAATTTTTATTCCACTGCACCCCCCTGCACCCCTTGGCTATAGCCATGGTTGCGCAGGTAAGTGGGATACCTATTTGTTATTTGCGTAAAAAAATAAATGAACCTTTCAGCTGGGTAACTCACTTTTCCAACGATAGCCAAAATTTAGAGGAAATTTTCTCAGCACAAAATACGTGAAAAGTTGTCTACTCCTGGCCTTCCGATCTGTAAAAGTTGCAAGGAAACGGGAAACTGAAGTACGAAGAGTTGCCTACGCTTTAAATGAAGGCGCCACCGAGAGATGTGAAACAAAAAGACAAGTTCGCAAGGTTCAATGGCATATCTCGATGTGGGAACTGATTTTTTTTGTTTAAACAACCCCTTATTTGAACTTTCTTTTTAAATTTTACAATCTGTTCCAGCTGCTTTAGTTTTTGAGTCAAACAATTTTTTCACATTAAGTACTTTTTTTGTTGCAGGTACCCTTATAATCTTACATAATAAGTCCAATAATATTTCAAGGGCGTAGATTGCTCGATCGTAATGAGGGTCCACATTTTTTCGACGGTCCATTGTGACTCCCAACCCCAACAAAATACCACCACAACCAACAAGCACCCAATAATTCAATCTTTTTTTCAGAGCTAAGAGGTTCAGACGCCCAGACCCCTTTATCTATGCTTCTGTACAATTTCCCTAGTTATCTATTATTTCCCTAATTCACTGATTTTGAATTTCAAATTTTTCAGACTACGTAGCCCTTCTAACTCCTTCATCTTTGAAAACAGGCCATTGCTTATGCTTACATAAAGTTTTCTCTCAATCGTATGTACTTACTTGTATTTCAGGTTTGAGGAACCACTCATGAAATACCCTCTGTAATATCAACAAATTAAAATTGTATTTTTCAGTTTAAAGGATCTATGATCGAAACAAATAAAATTAAAAAAAGAAATTTCACTATTTATTTTCTTTGTGGTATGAAAATTATTCTTCCTTCTCACTTAGAATATTAAAAAAAAAAAAATTATTTCATCGGAATGTGCTTTATGAGTTGCCAAAAATAAATGAATAACATTACGTTTGAATAATATCACTAATTGCCAGAAACAACGAAATACTTATATATGTTTCAGCTAAGTTAAGACAAAAAACAAAAGTCATATGAAAACTATCGAACATACCTCGCATATTTACACATCAGAAAATTTCAAAGTCAATATGTTGTACATTAATTGTTTTTTACAATGGTTATTTACAGCCATCATTCAGTGAAACAATATATCAGAATTTCAAAATCAATTTTCTAAATCATGGAAAATGTAATCCCAGTGGTGAAAAAAATAATTTTAATGAAACAACATAAAAAATAAATATCACACAAAAGGTAGAAAATACTGAAAATTTGTAGCAGTCTAATGGTGGGTCCACACTCGCGCATTTTACTCCGAACAAACCTTCGGCGCCAAACGCGCATGAAAGAATTCTTCGCTGGTGAGAACCATTTTGAAAAATAATTATCAAACCTGCCAAACATTTTCTAAGCGTTGTTGGTAAACAAAAATGTGCAAAGGATCTATTCGAAAAAGGTCAAATGGAACAAAGTTTGTTTGTTCGGCAGGGTTAAATTTAAGAGGTGGTGAAGGGGAACAATGACCACGAGCCCTCACCAAATGTGGAAAAGAATTATCGAACTATTACAGGCGCTTTATTTCACCTGCTTTTCTACAGCTTAAAATTGTACATTAGTCTCAATACCGGCAGTCAAATTGACTGAATAGCCGATACGTAAATGTGTAGGTATTTATAATTGATTATAATAATTTATTAAATAGGTACTAAAGTCAAATGAAAAATAAATTTTCGTCTGCACTTTGCAAATTTTTTTATTTGTTTAGGGGGTGATGTGTGAACTATCCTAAAAATTTGTTTTTCAAATACCATATGGGGGCCTCCACCAGCCTTAGCCCCCGTACCCAAAAATCCTAAATATTGTCCCGTTGTTCAGTTTGTTGGGTTCGTTTGGTTTGCTAAGAGTAAAATGAGCATGTGTAGACGGCACCGTAAGATTAAATTTTTGCAAGGATGTTATCAAGTTCTCTGTCAATCTAAAGGTGGGTCTAGACTTGCGCATTTTACTCCGAACAAACCAAACGCATCATACAAACAAATATTTGGCCTATTTGACCCTTTTTTTTTTTTTTTTTTTTTGAATAGTATATCATCTGCACGTTTTTATTTTCCAAAAATATTCGGAAAATGTTTGCCGCATTTGGTTTGTTCATCCAAATGGTTCTCACCACCGAATTCTTTTATGCGCAATTAGAGCGGAAATGGTTTGTTTCGAGTAGAATAAGCCAGTATAGACCCACCAAAATGGTAATTTTAGAAAGTGAACATTTAAAAATTATACGTTACCAGATAAGGTATGCTGCGCAAAAAAGCATTAATCTTAATGGTATTACTGAATATTTGATAGGTGATGCTCTGTTGTGGTACACTTGCAGAAATGAAGTAATCACAATTATGGTGTGCATTGCGTGATTTGTCCATGGCGTCAAGACTTTACCAATAAAATGTGGATATATGAATACCATTCCCGGATTGTACGAGTATAAAGACCAGAAAAGAATTGAAATTGACTGAAAAATAATAAGAAATAAAGAATTATTTATTTAAAAACAAAAAAATGAAAATAAAAATAGATTCAAAAGAAATTTATTATTAAATATGACTTAAATTTTAACTTTTTTAAATGATGATTAACGCGTGCGGGTGCCACCAAATTAAAAATAAATAAAAATAGAAATCTAATTTAAAAATAAAATTTGCCGTAAATATCCCTAGCTAGGCAACCTGGGAAATGTACACCGCGGAGAAATTAAATCAGTAACTACCTTTTCTCACGCCTACAACTGCCATAAGTTTTTTTGTTTTTTTTTACCTCTTTATTCCACTTACTCCTAAATATACCTAGTAACTTAGATGCTGTTTTCTTCTCTTTCTTTTCTTTGTACGTACACACAGTCTTCTCTCCTTCTCACTCATAGTCTAGGTTGTAGTTTTTTATTTTCTTCCTTACATTCCTCACTAATCACTGCTTTTGCCATCATCGGGGATGATGGAAAGAGCACCATATTACACAACAGATCCAGAAACGTGTTAGACAGAGAGAGAGTTATATCGAGGTATTGCTATCTCTCTATCACTTATTGCCTATTTTTCAGAATCAGATTAAATGCAGCAAAAAAAATAATTCATGTGGTTTTTGAAACTTCTTTTCATACGATTTTAATAAGTTTGACAAACATAATTTATTATGAACGAATAAAGAATAATCTGTATCATTGAAAAAATTACTAGGTAATAAATCATTATCTCTACGTCTGATTACATTTCCTTCAATGAGAGGAAGAAAGACAGCACTACCTTCTTCATAGCTCTTTGCCTTTTTAACAATTTCCTGCCCCTTTGTTTGCATTTGGCTTCACGGTAGTGCTCGTTCCATTACCTCTCTGAAATACAATGAATAGACAACATACTGATAGAAAATATCACTATCCTAATTACTTAGGCCATCTTCGCATCTACAAGTATTATTCATTTTCAGCTTCATAATTACAATAAAATAATGCAATTATGATTTTGAAGAACATATACTTTTTTATCACCCTGTATCACAGTACTGTTAACATAGTTATGAAAAAAGTATGTAGGAGCTCTTTTGTATCAAATTTTATATGTACATTAGTTTTATACTGCAGTAGGAACCTGATTTTTCGCCGAGTTACTGATGAAGGAATATTTTTAGAACTAAAGACAGTCACACGTTGTAACCACCTTGATGGAAGCAAAGGATATAGGGTGAATTATCTTTATCACTTATTAAGGAGCCACTCCTAACACATTTCAGCAATAGGCTAAAACCTTTTGTAGCTATTAATTCCCTTTCAAGCCTATTTTGAAACTCATTTTACTGGTCTAAATGATCCAGATGTCATATGATGCTTCGATTACACATAAGTATCCTACATAAGTTAAATCTTTTTTAAATTGCTCGACTTCAGGCGACAGGTTGTCTAGTAAAAATAAAATAATTTAGTTATTATAACGTCATTACATGGGCTGCAAAAATCAAATTAAGCGATTGGCGCAGCAAATCCTCGCTTCACCACTGTAGGGTAAGGTTGCCAAAATCGTACTAATCTTCACTTTAGCTGCCCATAATTACAAAAATAATATTTTCAGAATCCCCAACAATATATTTTCAGATTTTTGTATTCTGACTTCTATTATATTTTCATCCACACTAGCCTCACTTAAATACTGTCAAAATTACGGCTGATTTTATCAATAAACTCCAAATGGTACGATTTAAGCAACTAGTTTCCTAAATCATACCAGTCAACTCCCTAAATCGTACCTACGATAATTTTTTAATTTTTGTAGCTTATTTTATTGTTTTTAATGTTATTTTTATTTTTTTACCATATTTTTAGGGATCTTTTGGATAAATAAATTGGAATAGACTTGTCAAAATGTTTTGGAACACCAAGCAACAGAAAATGGTACGATTTAGGAAACTCATCAGTGTACGATTTAGGAAACAGTGTTCACTTCCGATAAAACTTTAATTTTCCATCTTCAAACAATAATTTAAATTAAAACTTTCTGAAAATATGATGAAGAAGGTTTTAAATTTAACTAAATTAAACATTTTTTTCAAGCTTAAGCTTATTAAAACAACATGACTGAATTATTTGTCCTGGGTATACTTTTTTTCTTAAGCTTGTAGAGAAGGGGAAAATGAGAATGTTGAGAAAATTTTTGGTTCCCTAGTTGTTATTTGTATTTAGTTTCATTATTCACCACGTAGATCGGTAATTCACTCTCCTATTTTTTAAATATCAGCAGTAGAACAATTGAGAAAACGACATGATTTTGGCAACCTTAGCCTAATGTGGCACACTTTTTATGGCTAATCCATGGCTATTTTACAACTAATCATGATTCTTCATAAATGTCCGTATTTCAGCTGTAGCACTACTAACTTACATATTACAGGTACAATTAACAGTGTGTTAATTGTATTTTAGCCGTAAATACTGCATGTAGAAAAGTAGTTTTACTGATAATTTTTTTTTTTTTGTCTGAAAGTTAATTTTCTCATAGACAAAATATTTCTAATTAAATCGAACAGCTGCACATTAACCTTTCAACCAATATTTTAGATAGGTACCATACTGATAAATCAACCATACACAAACTCATAATCTACATAGATTTTATGAGTATTGGCGTTAGCACTTAGCATCGAATTAGCAGTATAATTAGCAGTCCTACAGCCAAACTTGTTGTTATAAATTGTTTTTCGGATTTTCTGAAAAATAATTTTGTAAGCCTAGGTACCTATATTTAATTCGATCGATGCGCTCGCCCCGTTTCATATAGGTACCTAGGTTATCGATCTCAAGTTCCATTGTAAATACAAACTATGGTAGTACTTTACAGCGACGAAAAAAAAATTAGTTTTCCGGAAAAACTCCTTTGTTGTGAAAATATTAATTTTATCCCCAATAATTTTTGTTAATAATTTAATCCTCGAGCGAATCTTGGAAATTCTCAGCGCGTTACTCGCTGATAGAATTTATATTTTAGAATCGATTTAAAAAAATACAAAAATTGGAGCCAATCACGCGGTAACATTGGGAAAGATCTAATTTTGCTTTGGTTATTATAATTTACTAACGATGCTGACAGGTACTATAACACCGTAAAACATTCCATCCAAAACACGCTTGAATTTTTTATGGAATCGCGTGAATTTCTGTTGAACTTCTAAAATGTCGCAGATCAGGTATCCAAGGAAAACCAGTGTTTGGAACGTCTGAAAATGTAAATTAAAACTTATCAAAAACGAAACAATTATATAGGTAAGTAGGTACTTATTTGAGCAAGTTTAAGTTGAAAGAAAACTTCCCCACCCGAAAAAAAAAAAAATTATATTGGGTATTGGCCAAAATGAATTTAAATTAATGCCAATTATACGCTTACAAAATTCCACATGGTCAAATATCGATCGCCGATGTCTCTCATAGTCGTCAATCTTTCATCTTCCTGTGTATTGGTAGAAAGTTTCAGCATAAATGGGAGAATGGCTGTCCATGCGGTCACATAGTAAATCACAATACCAGAATGTAAAGCCAGGGAATTCATTTTTCAACTGAAACAAATTATAGGAACACCTGTGTAAAATTCGAAGAATATGTAAGGCGCAATTTGGAATTGAAAAACGAGAATTTATTGTTGAAAACAAAATTTATATCAACATTTTTGCGTGACATGAAAGCAGCAGATCAAGAGTATAGGTCTAAATTAAATTTGTATTGTAGCCTAAATGTGAACAAAAAAAAAACATTTAATTCGGTGTTGAGCGTTTTTCTTGAGAATTACAAAAAAATTTGTTAGTCGTCCAGCAAAATTATAATAAAAAAAATCAAAAAATTATAATTAGCTACCTACGTTATTCTTTTCCTCGGTATAGGCGGGTACTTGCGTATTTTTAATTAGTGGGCAAGAGCACCGGCATTTCGTTCAAAAGTTCATCATATCTAATTTGTTTTGTTGAATTTGCTTCTTTTTTTTAGCATCTACAATACATATACCTACTTGCCTACTTACGACAATATAATATCGTCATAGGAAGATCCTGGGTGCGTTTATAATTGCCAATGCAACTATCACTTTTAAACTCACTTCTCATTATTACAATATATAGGTATATTGTCAGTAGGGTAGATAAATAAATATGTGACTCAGGATTCTTAGTGGAGTTCTTAAGCAGCAAGAGAAAAACAATGTAAAAAATAACTGAATATTTACGGAGTACTAATTTTATATTTAAAATAGGCATTTTATTAACTTAATATTTTTACTAGTGGTCCTTGTTTAGAAATAACCTTTTTTCCACCATTTTTGTGGGAGGCGGGCTCTGGTAGGGGTACGAACCACCCAGATCAACCACAATTACGTCACTAATACTTGCTTCATCTGTTTGTGCTTAGTAAACTCATACATAATAATTTCATTGTTTTTTAATATTTGAATGGCGTTTTCTATATAGTTAAAGAACTTAAGCATATAGATGTGATATACCTGCTTAATTTAATGACCTAGATGTATATGTAGTATGGAACTTTTTGATGTGTGAACATCTTAGCGCTCGGTCTAATACCTACTCATGTAGGAGCTAAAACAAGAATTACAATCGTAACTCATTCGTCTTACAATATGGTAAACTGTTGGCGTGTAGGTGTGTGGTTTTGAGCATAAGCATTGCACACTCTCACAACCACCATATTATATTTCTCCATCAATCCTTCATGAGTCCTCACTGGAACTCAAAACTTTTTTTTTTATGTTTGTTGGCTCAGTGATTCATAACTGCAATTGTTGGTACATATGGTATCCGGAGATCTCTGAATAAAACTTCGTCAAGGATACACTAAAAGGCACTGGATTATGATCCTATAAGACCCTTATTATGAAACTATAAAATTACTAATTAGTAGGAAACCTATTTACAACCCCATCATAGCTGAATCCTAAAGGTTTGGTTAATTCAAATTTACCTACTGTAGGCTATATGGATACATAATTCTGTTTAATAGCCTCTTGAATGTAGGGGTACGTGGTTATGGTTGTGAAAAGGGGATTTAGGCAAACGATTAGCAGCTAGCAAAAAGAAATTTTTCATTTCTTCCTATGTATCTCGCTCATCCCACATTATCGTTAGTTTTACACACATGCACTTTTTTGGAGGGGTTTTGGAAAACAATCTCCAGAATCTTGATTTTGCAACACCACTGACTATCATTTCTAAGTAATATCATCACAATTATTATCTTTCACATACCCACATAACATATACCTAGCTATACTTATGAAAGTGTTCTGACTGGTTAGCATATATCCGAGATGAAGAAAAGATACCTACAAAACCAGCCTTAGCACGTTTCTCTGCGAGAATTCTTTTTAAGGGAAGATAAAATTTTCAAAAGTATAAAAACTAGGTTTAATTTTTGAAGATCGCTAATTAGGAATACCAGGAAATATTCAGACGTATGTAATCTACACAAATTTTCATAATTAAATTGTTACAACATACAGCAATATATAATCATTCTATTCTTATTATCACGCAGTGGTTTTCCTAATTTCCGAATGAGTCATGTGTAAAAATAATGAATTTTTCCAAGTAAAATAAAATTAATTTCCTATGTTACAAAATTTTCATTAAACATCATACCTCAAAAAAAAATGGCAGTGTCATCCAAAAATTAAACAAGTCTTCGAAATCAACAAGTTTTTAGCGAAAATTAATGAAGTCAATTACTTAATAAGAATCACCTACATACAATATGCACGGGCGTGCACACATGGGTGCCTGTGGTTGTCCGGCACTGATGGTAACTTTTTTTTTTCATAATCTATATCTATCTATATCTATCTTCTATATCTATATCTATACTAACACTAATGTATATAAAAGTGTTCTGTATGTATGTGTATAATGGGTAATCTTTAACTACTGAACCAATTTATTTAATTTTTCTATCATCATAAAGCTAATCTTCTTACTGATAAAATAGGCTACCAAGAAAGTTCGTAACAATAATCAACTATAGGTATCATCAATAATGGTAACAAAATTTTTAAAAACAAAATAATAGTGTAGGCCAGGCATTATAGAAATCTTAACAGGCATTAATTTTTCTTTAAATGTAAGGAATATTGTCCTAAACATTACTTAATATACTAACAGTCCTCACCCCTAGCTGGTGAATGTATCCCTGCAGGGAGTGGAAATTTTCACAAAATCAGTTTTTGATGTTTACCTCCGTACATATGGAATGTACGTAAAAATTGTTAAGTAAAACGTTAATTTTCGTTAAATTTTGTACAACAAATTTAGGTTAAAAATGATTTTTAACAGATAATATTTTTTTTTTGGCTTTGGCTTCATCCGAAAGAAACATTATTTTGTTGCGGAAGGTTGGCTGCAGTATTGGTATATTTGAAAATCGCAATAATGAGTAGAATGAAAGCTTATAAAAAAGGTACTTATCAATTTTTACGCAGGGCGAATATTTCAGCCTGATCCCTTTTATCATTTCCTCAAAACTACTCTTCTATGAATTTTTTGCTTTTCAGTTTTTTCCTAAACTACTGACCTAATAAGCATGAGACTTCTTCCAGACTTGCTCCTATATTAGAACTATTTCTAGTGAAATTTTAAATCTCATCAGTTAAATAGTTTTCTCTAAATCATGAATACAAAATTTTCCCCAGCCAATTTTTTTCCCAGTTTTCTTGAAAACTACCGAACCAATAAACACCGCACTCCCATCAGACCTTGTCCCATGTAAGGAATACATTTTGTGAAAATTTCAGCCCTATCACTTTTTGGTTTCCTCAAATCTGCGGTCCTATTTTCATTTTTTTTTCCGTAAAACTTTCGTCTCTTTATATTTTTTGGTATTATGGGGGAAATTTCACCATTTCCCCCTGGACCCGCCCCTGAATTGTTCAGGTTTAGTTTGGTGATCTAAATTACACCATTCACTCATTCAGCTGAAAAATATAATTATTTGTTCGATTTTGTTCTATATTTTAGAACCAATGAAGAAAGACACCAATGAATACGGTACTAGCCTATCTTACGCCAAAAAGATATCAAACGATATGCTTATCGTAGGCTTATTTTACAAATTTTGATCTACAAAAAATTTATAACAATAGTTTTCGAGATTTTTCAAAGACTAATAATCCGTTGCTTGAGCATTTCAATAACGACGCCAATTTATTCGGAGCAATTCCCTACCATCACCAAATCTACTCATATACTTAAGATTCAGAGTTGTTAATGACGATCAGCCAACATTTGTTTATTATTAAAAAAAATGTTATGTTAACCATCGTATCATTAAAGTCACCTCGTAGAGCTGTACGACTAAATAGATATAGTTTAATAAATGCCTAGGATTTTAGCAACATGAATTGTAAATGATCGAATAATTTTAAGTGATAAAATAAATTTAATTTTAAAATACCTAATCGACTACGTAAACAGACTGTTGTAAGTTATAGGTGTACCTGTTTGGTTTATAATTTGACTGTCCACAATATATAGCTAGATTCCAGCTGCAAATTTTCTCATACTTAGTTTATCGAAACGATAACATTGAAGGTTATTCTGTCACGAAATTTTTCTCGATGAAGGTGCTGTAAACAGTAAAGGTGAAACATATAAATGTACGTCGTAATGAGGAATAAACGTGCGAATTACAGAGGTAACGTTTGGTAAATTGGTTGGAACGGCGAGACCAATATGACAATGCGGTCCACTTTTGTTGTTTGCGAATTATTTTCAACTAAGTATATAGAAAACTTTCTGGTTTCCCTTGGTAGATTTCTGCCACACACACTTTCATACGAAGACAAACCCGCTCGAACAGGTTACCTATATAACTTTTATAAAGTACCTTACCAATAGCGGAGTACGGACATCCACAAATCAAAGTTTTCAAACAACACCATCCTACGTCGTTAATTATATTATCGTAGCGCTCGCATGTTTGATGCGCATCGAAGCATAACCGGAACGCCTTAATTTCGAACAAATTTACTGACATTTGCTAATCGCATTTAACATTATTTTGTTTAGAAATTCAAAGTTAGGTAAGTATTCGAAAAAAATACCCAAGTACATTAAAAGCATAAAGGGAAAAACATATAAGACAACCGAACGTTGAAACAACGTCGTACGTTCACTGGTTTCATTTAATTATAACCGCACATAACATCTACGAGGTAGGTTTGTGTCTACTGACGGCATAAAATGAGAACAAAGAGGTAATAAAAGTGGCTTAGCGTTGTTGTTCTATCTCCAGCACGGAGAAAGGCATTCACTTTCAAAACAATCGGGCCATCTTGCCAACCGGCAGTTACGTCAGAAATAAGAGAGGGAGAAGAGAAAATTCTTAAATAAATAAATAAATAAATAAATAAAAATTTAAAAATAAAATATAAAAAATAAAAAAAAATTAATAATTATCTGATGCATATATAACAATGATAATAATGATAATATATTAATAAACAAATTAATAATGTCTGAAACTAAATAATCAGGGGATAAAGTACGAACAGGGACCCTCGCAGTGCGTATAATTCATTCGTACTTTTTTTTGCACAATGAGAAAATTATCAAAGGAGATAATACAGAGCGAAAGTGAAAAATAAAAAAACTTCTGGTTACCTACACTACTAGAAAATAAAATCATTCTATTTTTAGACAATGAAGTAATTTTTTCTAATCGTTCAAAAAGAAGAACAGACATTCGGGAATGGGGAATAATGGAATATGCTTCATCACAAAAGTAATCGACCATTAGCAAGGCCACTCAGTTTATTCTTATTTATGAAAATATAAGGTACAGAAAAATGAGGAATTGGTGTGAGTAAGTATTTTTTATAGCGAAGTAGGACCTAGGAAAGTAATTTTTTTCAAAATAAATGACAAAACGGAATTAACGTATTATAATGAAACGATGGAGCTGCTAAAGGAAAATAAAAAAATTTTTTCAAGGAAAAATACAAACTTAAAAAAAAAAGTAATAATAAAATAAGGCTGAAAATATAAAAATAACCCTTCTAAAGTTTCTCCAGCAAAATTTAGGGATTAGAATTATTGAAGTCGGTGGTAATTAATAAGTTTTGTTATAAAATTTAACAGAATTGACGTAGAAGCCTCATATCTGCATGATAAGTATATATTTAGGGAAAAATCGCCGATTTCAATAATTCTAGTCCTTAGATCTGCTGAAGAAATTTTAAAAGGATTATTTTTCTCTTTTTAGTGCATTTTTATCGATTTATAACTCAAAAACTATCTCAAAATCATATTGGACCATCATGGAATCACGCGATCACACTCTCTCACTTAGAAAGAGTTTATCAAAATCGGTGACCAGGGTGAGAAGTTATCCTGGAGCGAACATGTAGAAGAAAAAACATACCTACGGCCCACGGATCCAATAAATTTATGACCTCAATTTTTTGAAGTCGGTTAAAAATATACCCGCAGAACTATAAAATCTAAATATTAAAACCTCTATCAGTTACTAGAAGACTACAAGAAGAATTGATAATCATAAACATATGGTAGATGATGGAACGTATTTTAAAGCTAGGTATCCTTTAGTTATATACACATATTTTAAAATTGGAAAAAATAATAGTTAGGTACCGTATGTATCGCAGTACCTAGCCTTATATAACTATTTTCAATTTTTCATGCATATTACTAATAATAAGTTAGGTTAAAAACAAGTTTTTAAAAAATACGCTTTTATAATTTGAAGAAGAAAATAACGGCGAAAATTTCTCACTTTTTTTTCCGAGACAGAAACAAACAAAAATTGAAAAAACAATTGATAAAAACGGATATAAGCTCGCGTGTAGCGCTGAAGTTAGTCATCCGGTGTACTTCAACAAATTGAGTGAGTAAAATAAAAGCGCATAAAATGGTTTCGAATTATATTAGAATACATACCTAGGTACCTACTATACTGAATAATACTACCAAACGCAGTCGAATAAATTTTTAGCGTGAAAGACAAAGAGAGTTAGTTTTTCACGTATGTTGTGTACTTTTCCAGAGATGTGTTATTGATAGCTCTACCATCCGAGAAAATCAGTGAAATTAATTAGGTACACTGCATCGTATTTCAAAGTTCACAATAATCTGATTAACGTTGGTAGCCTACGAACAAAAACGTATTTGAAAATCTATATACCTAGTCTAACTCGAACATAAAAACCGAATAATATTTCTCGGAAAAGTGAACTTAAGAAACTAAAATAGAACAGACAATTTTGTTAATAAAATACATAATATAACAATCAATGAATTTAAATCCACAATTTTCACCTTCGCATTCGTCAAAACCGAAAATTCTCCGCAATTCGCCTGGATTATCATCAAATCTCACTCATCAACTTGATTCTAAAAAACTCTAGCGCAGCCAACCTCGCTAGACAAAGTAGATTTTCGAAAAAAATGAATCATAAATTTTGATGGTCACATTAATTGTCTGTAAGTTTATTTGCATTAATGGTATGTTATGATTGTATGAAATTTATTAGTCGCTGACCAAATATTAGACAATATGAAATTTAAAATAATTATTTCTTGAAATGAAAAATTAACTAAGATGATAAAGTATCTATGGTAAATAATCATATAATTTCAAATAAAATCAAAGAAATACAATAAAGTTATGAAATAAAAAATAAAAAACATAAACATGCGAATAATTTTTCTAAAAAGAAAAGTTCATCAAAATTAGAAGAAAAAAAGAGAAAAAAAAATGCACTTATATTTAATTAAAAATCATACGGAAATAAAATCGCATGAGCAAACTAGGTATAGAAAATTATTATAGGAAAAAACAAATCTATTAGACATGTAGTTCGTGAACTTTGTAAATGAGAATCGTTACGATCGTTACGATCTGCGTAAGGGAAAAGTATACATCATAAAGAAGAAGTATATCGTTGTCTCCTATAATCTTTTTTTCTGGGATATATTCCAATCTGTTAACCATTAAAAAAATAAATAAAAACAAAACTTATGGTACTGGAAGCAGGTACCTTTCCGTAGATCTGCATCAAAATTTATATCGCGTTAAAATATATAAATTGAATATTTAATGTGAAGTTCGCAGCTATTGGTCCAAAATTAAGTATTTTATGACATAATAAAACCAAAACCGAAAAATTATAACGAATATTAATATGTATGAATTTGAGTTATTGGTCTCAAAACTAACCTGAGGTCGTGAAACGATAAACGTACCCACTCCCAACCCTGGGGGTAATACCACACCAAGCGTAATAAGTAGATTTCCTAAAGAAAACTTACTCAATAGGTTATGAACAACGTTCAAGGTTCTTCTTTTTTTCAATTACTAGGAAGCCGATTTTGGTCGAGAATTAAATAAAATTTTATTACCATAATTCTTAAGTACCTAACTTTTGAGATCATCTCTCTATCCAAGTGATATAGTTTTTAAGAGAAAAAATGCATATTTTCCAATAAAATTTGAACCGATACCTACCTATATTAAAAATTAAAATAAAAAACTTACTAATGCAGATGTTGGACAACTTAAAACAGAATGTTCTGTTGAAAACTAGACTGTTTCTTGAATATATATATACAATATATACCGGGTGGCCCAAAAGTTACGTAACCCAAACCTTCAAATGTAAAAATTTTGAAAAAAGAGATACAAGGCTGAATCTTGGCACAGTTACAGAAGATGGTTACTCAATTATTCATGCAAAGTTTCAGCTCTGTATTTGTAATCGAATTTTGATTTTATTTATAATTTTTCCTTGTTTGAAAAATAAATTTAAAAAAAATTTTTAATAATAAAAGTTCTTAAAAAATTCTGAAACTTGGTTCAATAATAGAGAATGATTACCTGATTAAATGGGTAAAGTTTCACTTCTGTACCTTCATCGTTGTTTTTTTAAGAACTTTTTTTATAATCTATACCATGCTTTCAAAACAAATAAAAAAAATTTTTTAATTTCAAAAATTTTATTTCATCCGCTCCATTGATCCGCACTTTGGTGCAGTACTTCACTTTATGGCAGAATTTTGTTATAATAGTTTCAACTTTTCATACATCAATGTTTTTTCTCAATAACACAGTTATGCAACTTTTTATTCAGGTACAAAAAGTTGCATAATCACATAATTGAGTAACCATTTCCCTATCACTGTCCCATGTTTCAAAATTTTTTGAAAATTTTTGCAGTTTAAAATTTTTTGATTCGTTTTTTATGCGGACAGATTACCAGGAAAATTCTTTTAAAAATAATTGATATAAGAAAGTGAAATTTTACCTGCTTAATCTGGTTATCATCCTGCATTATTGTGGCGAGTTTCAGAATTTTTGAAAAACTTTGGCCATTTAAAATTTTTTAAAGTTTGTTTTTCCACAAATACAAAAATTGAAATTAAAAATCAAAAATTACTCAAAATAGACTACTATAGATACATATCTGAAATTTTGCATAAATAATCGAGTAACCCATCCCCACAAGGGTGCAAAATTTCAGCCCTCTATCTCTTTTTTTCGAATTTTTACATTTGAATGTTTAGGTTGCACGACTTTTGGGTCACACGGTAGTAAGGTACTAACCTATAGATACTAGCTGTTACTCGTGAAGTTAAGTAATGACTGTTTTCTCTATGTTGACCCGTATTCCTTATTTTTACTCCCTTTTATTTGGTCCGAAATTAACGTTCAACAATTGATTGATTCCAAATTTGGGCTGGAAATTTGAATTGAGCATCGCAAAAAATATACCCTCCTACTATTTATCACCCGATAATCTATGAAATAATTTATTATCTGAACCCAATATTATAGTAGTTCCAAATTGGCCAAAAATTGATTCCATCCAAAACAAAGGGGAAATTTTAACTCAGCGCCTCAAAAAACATATCTTACAATGTATCAGTGTGTCACATAAGGAAAAATTACATTGACTCTCTTTTTGTGGTCTCAAGGAGAAAAGAATTGATTCAATCAAAAATTGGACCCAAAATTCAAATTCAGAGTCCCCTAAAAACATATCCCATAATGTTTCACTTGATAATATCAGAAAACATTTTCCCCAACCTCCTTTTTTGTGGCTCCAAAGAGGCCAACAATTGATTAAATTCTAAATTTGTCTATAAATTTGAATTCTGCGCCCCAAAAAACATATTATACGATTTATCACTTCATTTTACTTGAAAAAATGTTCTTAAACCATTTTTTGTATTCAAACAGTTAAATAACTGGGCAACCAGACACACGTAGGTATAATTGAGTAAAGTAAGGACACGGACACAAATCGGTTAAATGTTTGTGTAAAAACATGAAATGTGTGATCGTAACATACGCACATAAACACACCCACACCTGTAAAATACACGGGCTCTGAAATTTTGTTTATTTATGAAAAACCCTTCAAGTTTTTGAGATGAAAATTAGCTTATACGTTGATTGGGCACATGAACTATCTTTGTGCCCAACTATAAATTCACGGAATCCCAAATATTCAAATACAGTTGCTCACTGTTTCATAATATGTATAAAAAATAATGTAAATAGTTTAATAGGTAGTATAATAATACAACAGGCGTTATAGGCTTACCTATATATTATAGTATGTATAAAATAAGGAATTAAGGAAATACAGTAAAACATCAATAGGCTATGTGAAACTTCCTCAAGCGAAAAACCCCCCAGAATACGAACAGAAATATGGTTCTCTCGACGTTCAACGAATTTGCAAACCAAATTCACCTCCATAAATGAAAAATGGTACGTTCTTGACTGGTACAAAGATATTTATCTACATAAATGAAATTTACCAGGATAATTAAAAATTTGTATACTATATACCCTCTGTAAGTGAAACGTAGTTTCTATAATGAAACCATTTTTATGTTCAGTCTTTGTCTGGTCAAGTAAAAAATTTTCATTCTTTCACCTATAAAAATGAAAAACCTTTTGAACTGAAAATTTTAATTTTTATCTCTATATACCCACTCGTATAAGTGAAAATCTTGTTAACCGAAAATCTCGTTAACTAAAACACTTTGTGTTCTCCCTTACAGTTTCTCTTATCTAGGTTTTACCGTATAGGTAGGTACCTTATGTGAACAAAAATCACGATTTTTATTTCAAAATTTAGTTTAGCTAAGTTACCTACCGGTAACTCCTTAATCGAAATTATACTCTCTTCCCCTCAGGATATTCTTCTTCCAAAACAAATTCCTGGTGTTTAGGTTCTATTGTTGAAAACAGTTTAAGAAAAGTGTAGGTACGTAGAAATGAGAAACTGTGTCTGTACTGCCCTAAAAAATTTGTTGTTTACTGAAGCTGAAAAATTTGCTTCAAAAATAGAGAAGGAGCGGAAAATCTGAAGAGAGGGAGAAACAATCGGAAGAATAATAAAATTTTTATTTTCAAGCTCAGACTCTTCATAAAACTTATTTCGGTCAACAAACAGACAATAATTGAGTTTTAAGCCTAATTTAATTATACCTATGCTTATAATATATTATAATCTCTGGATTATTTATTATTATTATAACTAAATGAATTTATTAATTTGGAAAACGTACAGACGTACCCACGGGATTCAATAAAAATAAAGACATTTTTCAAGTCAACCCAACATTTTCCCAATCAAAAAAATATCAAGCTTTCTTCAATTCTTCTGAAATTCAGTGAATTAGGTAACGGAAATATTCAAAAACGCCGTTGAATATAAATTAATTTGTTACATGGTGCCAGAATTTATGAATGCAATTATCGAGATATCGTGCATTCGTTAGAAAGGAGATTTGCACGTGTATCTTCGTACGCCTATTGGCTGTTGCGCTTGAGAAAACTAAATTTTAATGTATTTTCAAAATAATTTGGCTTCGTTCCAATCACCTTCAATTGAAACTGCCAAGAAAACAGTTCGAAAACGAGAGAAAAAAAATCATAGGAGGGGTAAGAAGCTAAGTCTTTAAAATCTCTTCAAGCGATAGTGGGCTGGTTTCGTAAAAAAAAACGGTCGAATCCTTTTTTAGGGCTGTATGGGATACGTGATTCGAATCATTTATTTACAAACAGCGGAACAATGAATCACGAATCCTATTCCTCTGTGCAGGAAATTCACGATGAATTCCCGAAAATTTGGTAATTGTTGAGAAAAAAATTCATGAATTTCATTCTTGTAAAATTAAACAGCCTCTTCAGAGAACTGCCGTGGTCAAGGCTATGACAATGCAAATACAATTAACCGTTACAGAGGTGTACAAAAAAAGAATTCTGCACCAAAATGAATATGCCAAATTTGTTCCTCGTGCTGTGCATCGTCTTAATTTAATTGGAGTTGTAGCTTCTAAAACTAATCCACAGATGATCACTTTCTTTGGAATCATTCAATTATTATATACATTCTTCTCTCATTCGACTGGCCTTTGGGATATTCTTTGTAAACAAGTACCTGCAGTTAAGGTTGAAAGCTCATTCAGATACACGATGATCTGGTAGGTATGAAGGTGTTCACGTTGTGTGGACTCACTTGAAAGAAATACTCGAAGTACTGGATGAAATATCAGAAGATGTCAATTCTACTGATGAATCAATGTCTGGAGCATTAATGTTAATCAACCAGATTGCCTATCCCTTTGTTTATAGTCTTGTCATGTGGGACCTGATTTTAAATCTTATTAACAGAGTGAATATATGCTTTCAGAAAAAAAACATGTTTCTCGATGTTGCTTAAAAAATGCTTGAAGGATTAGTATCAGCATTGGATGAACTAAGATCAAAAAAAGTTGACTCTATTATTTCAGAAGTAACCTCGATTGCTGAAGAGTTGGAGTATGAACTAGTTTTTCCTGTAAAAAGAAGTCAGAAAAGGAAAAAACTATCTACAGATAAAGGGGAGGAAACAGTTTTGTCACCAATTCAGAACTTTAAAGCTCAATTTTTTGAAATTATTGATTCAATAACGACATAACTGAGATGGAGATATGGGGCTTTAAAGGAAATCAATTTATATTGCAGTTTTTTAAAAGGAGGAGAATTTGCAAAAATCTCAGATGACAAACTAAAGAAGAGAGTGCAGACTTTAGCTTGTGAATACCCAGACAATGTCGATGAAGACCAGATATATTTTGAATTAAAAAGTTTTGGAAAAGAAGCTCCAAGTCCTTTAAGCATTGAAAACAAAAAAGTGGAAACTTGTACTATCTTTGACTTTTTACAGTTAATACATAAAACAATGATTTCTAATGGGTATGGAAATTTAGAAGTAATACTTCAAATCTTCAGCACTATTCCAGTTACAATGGCCACTGCTGAACAATCCTTCAGCAAATTCAAAATCATTAAAAATCATTTATGTAATAGGCCAGGAACGTTTATCAAATTTGGCCATTCTATGGATTGAAAAAGAAAGACATTACAGAGAAAATAAGATTTCTCTGAAACTATTAATACTTTTGCAAATGCCATAGTTCAAAAAATGAAGATTTATAGTTTTAGAAGCCGTTTATTCAACAGTCTTTTAACATTGTGCTTGGAATTTTGATGTTGATATTAATGTTTCAATGTTTTCTGTTTTCCATATTTTTTTTTAAACTGTTTACTAATTTACTAATAAAATATCAACAAATTGATAATTTTGTGAGCAATATTTTATTTTTCCTAAGATGGTTCAAAACATTTTTAAAGAGGGGCTCAATGCATGAGGGGCGCAAAAAATATGGTGGAGCCACAGGCGCACAACTAGCTCTGGCCACTACTGTTACAAGCCCTAATTTGTAATAAGTATAGAATTTGTAGAATATATTAAAAAATGCGTAAAATATAAGTAAATTGATAACTCTTATCAATGTTATCAGCCCCTTGTCACTTTATCCTTCGACCATATACTAGGTAGACTGGCCTATGTAAGGAAAATTGAAGCAATGATTATTTCTTTGTCGTGACGTCACACTGTGGCAAAAGGATACATATAAACCATTATGATACGTATAAAATATACGCATTTTTAGGTATACTGATTTGTTTCTTTAATATTTTTTTTGCCCACGTTAGTATTTTCAGACTTTGATCATTTAATTTTAAAAAGCCCACACGACTTCAAAATGTATTGCAACTCACACTCACACAGCAGCAATATGAAATTTCCGTAATCATACGAGCATCTTTCAGTAAAAATTATCTACTACTATTACTCTTCCATTGAGTATTACTCCTTACTCCATGCTATAAACATTTTTATTTAAATTTAAAATAGAAGGAATAAAAAATATTTAGGGACTGTTTGATCACAAGACAATCACTAAAAATATTCAAACATAAAAATTTGACGAAAGTAAGATAATTATATAGGTAGGTAGGGTACGTATAAAAGTTGAGAATAATTCACGACATTAACAATAGATGTGAAAAATCAATCACTGATTCTAAAACAAAACTGATTTGTTACAAACACTACGAACTTGTAATGTTATTTCCATTTCATTCTTTAAAAATGAGTAATAATTTAATATTATTACAAAATATTTATTGAGAATAATTTTCATAAAATGATAGGAGTGATTTTCAGTGAAAGTGGATGTGGACATATGATTGTTTAAAGAAGTAAATAATGGTTTTTTCAAACTACGTATGGTTTTTAAAATCAAAAATTCTATTAGTTTTTTTTTAGAATAAAAACTTTTGTCTCAAACTTACAAAAAGTGCTTTAACCAGCTTCACATAAATCTATAACATTGTTTGATGCGCTTATAAGTCCACAATCAGGATCAGTATAATTAGGATTATACACTTTAATTTCTTGCAAGAGGGATACTGTTTCCTTGGATATTAAAGACTGATGGCATATTGTACAAAGCACAATTTTTTTCTGTTTACATACAACAAATCCTGAAATATATCCCGCAACATTTTCTACATATTGGGATAAAGTTACTTCAGGAGCTGCATATGTGTGGTCAAGAAAAACATTTTGTTAACTTTTTTTTGTTTCAATAAGTTGTTCTTCTTTGAGACTGCTTTTCAGAGAAAAATCCAAAGTCAGTATCTTGGATGGGACAATTGAAGGAGCAGTTTTGTTGCTACTACGGCTGTTATACAAAGTGGATAATGGAACTTCTTCTAATGCAAGACAATTCCCATTAGTACCCTTGATGGCAGTGTGTAACAGAAGCTGCTTGTATGCACTTTTGAATTGGATCGCTGACAGGTTGTTGTTGGGGCCACCTCTTTATTGTATCACAAGAAAAACACCCCTAAGTGATCTTGCCTAAATTTATATGTTAATATGATCTGCATGCTTTTCCTGGTCAATACATGATCACTGTATATCAAAATTAATGATTCGATGCAAATAAAAAATCCAACAAAGCCAGTTTTTTGTTGTCCTTTGCAGATCAATGTGCCCTGCAAATCTTTCAATTGTAAAATATAATTCTTCACACAGACTAGTTCAGACAGTATAAATTCTTCACTATCTTTCTGAAGGCTCTTTTAAAATGTTTTCCAAATCTATTTAGACTATTCATAATATCAAAAATGTTGTTGAAAGTTCTGAAAAATTTCTCCATTGGTTCTCTAGAAGTTCGCATATCATCTGATACTCTTAAATATTTCATTGCATTTCCTGTGCTCTCACTGAATGTCCAAACAACAATGCTTCACTTTCATTTTTTTTGTGTTTCCAATTTAAATGCCTCCTGGTAACTTTGCAACCAAAGTGCAGACCCAGCTCAGGTTGTACACAAACAATATTTTCAATATGTGACCCCTGAACTGGTTTATCATTATTGTCGTATAGAATTTTGTATGTACCAAGAGTATTGTGTATTAATTTCAATGCATGGGATGGATTAAAAAAAAAATTTTTCTCTGTTTGTGATTTTGGATGGTAAAACCATGATTTTAGTTTTGTAGGATCTCTCAGTGAATCTCCCATGTTCTCTCACATTCCTATATTTGAAGGTGTTCCATCAAAAGTTAGGGATACTACTTGAATTTCACTATCATAGAGAAAATTCAAACATGTTTTTAACAAATTTATTTTTTGTTCAGCACCTACCGAAGATATGAAGAAGTATCCAACATAAATCTTCCACCAATCATTTATAGAGTTCAACATGAACACAAACACCTCCTTTGCTACAGACGCACCCGTATCATTAGTTTCTGTATAGTGATTTCCATAATTGACATAACCTACAAATTTTTTACTATCCCAATGTACGTGTTTACATATGCTCATTTCATCTATAATCAAACCACACAGCAATTTATTTGGACTGATTTGCCATTTGTTTTTCAAGAACTGCAGAGCTTCTGCACTGAATCCTGGTTCTCATTCTAAATCTGGTACCATTTTTGTAGTATTTGTTGCTCAGGTAATGCATTCCTAAATGTTTCACGAACATATCTGTATGCTTTTGGGAAATAAAAATTGAGGGTCAAGGCAAAGCTGCGAAGTTCTGGAGACCATTTTTTGCTTTTTTTCCCCACACAGCTGATTTAAAATAAATGGTGATAAGAATTTGAAATGGATGCCTGTAAACAAATACATGAAAAAAAAAGCTATTATTTCAGAATGTTAATAGTATAATATTATAGAAATAAAAAAATTACAGTTTGCACAATAATAAATAAATAAATAAGTATGTGCTCTGATAATGCTTAATTAATAATTGATGCCATAATAAAAAAAATTAAAATTTTGTTAACTGGAAAACCGATATGAATAGGAGATTTTACAGCTAAAATACATTATAAAATTAATCATTATTTGTTTTTGAAAAATTTCTAGGACTTGGGAGTCACTTCAATAAAATATTGTTCTAAACTCTTCATGCACTAATTTTTTTAAGAAATATTCTATGTGGGTGCTGTTTACAAGCTCTGATAAATGACTGTAGCTACTACTTGAAGTTGTTAAAGTACTTATAAATGTTTATATTATAAGCCTTATCAATAAAAATATAACCGAAGCTTTGTCCTTGCGATTAATTAGTGTTTGAGAAGAGAAAAGTTGATAAAACAAAAGTGAAATTTTTCAGAAATTTCCTATTAGTGAAAAGCTCATTTACATTTTAGCAGATCTAGCTAGAGCAAATTAAAATACAGCTCAAATATGTTTATGTAATTTTAAAATTTTTCAGAGATGAAAAAAAAATTGAGTAAGTACCTCAAGTCTGTCAATTTTAACTTTGATTCTGCAAAAATCATATCACTGACAAAAATTTTTAGCCTCTTATGGTTAATTTTTTGGTTCCATGCAAGAATATTCTGTTCATCATAGTATTCTTAAGTGGTGTTGGAAGTATATCTGCTCAATTAACTGAATACATCACAGATACAGCAACGGTTCATCAACTTGTACTGGAATTTGTTAGTTTCCTTAAAAAAGATCACACTGGGGTACCTTGTAAATAAAAGTTACACTTCTTATTCGATTGTCAATAAATACCTAGATACATAAATTAGATGACAAAATTCATGTCTACCCCAGAACTTGTAAATAGCACTCTGTAAAAATATAACAGTCCAAACTTAAATTTGTACCATAATTGATGTAACAGCTTCTGAGGTGGCCAGGTTCTTATTCAATAAATACTGGACGAGTCCATTTAGTAATCTGATTTTCTTTGCCTGCCAACAATTTTTTTGCTTTAGAAGCTTGACCTTAGTATTGTTCCATTTCATAGCAGTTTGCCCTAAATTGATAAACTTCGCAAGTTGTTCTTAAGAATAGTTGGCCAGATCAATGTCAAGGAAATCACCTAAGTAATAATGTCATTTTTTTTTCCGAATGGGTTCTTCCAAAGTTGTATCACAATCACCTTCAGCTGTTGAAGATGAAGAGTCAGTTCTGAAAATTCCATAAAACTGTAATACTAGAACAAATCTTACACTTTTTTTTTTTTACAATTGAATGGACAATATATCCAACTTACTCATCAAGTAACAAACTGATATCAAGATTCATTTTGGAATTACATTTTTTGGGTAATGGCTGATGTTTTGTAGTTCTTTGCAAATGTTTGGGAAATTCAAAAATAAATGGTACTGCATCAACTTTCAGTCCTTTCTTGGAAGCCCATGGAGAAATATCATAGCAATCATCCGTAAAATGACAACCACATAACTCACTGGTGCTAGAGGGTTTCCATTCATCTCTCCTCATAACAACCAGCCATTTCTTCATCATATTTTCATCTTTAGGAAAACTATAAAATGAAATTCCTGATTCATATCTCTGAACGCAATTCACAGCACTGCATGAGTGTACTATTGTACAAAATAAACACTTGTTAAGACAATATTCAGTTCAATGCACATTAATAATATTGTTAATAATTATAATTTAAGGTTTGAAAAGATAATTTTGAATTTTGAAACAATAAATCACAAAATGTTCTATTATTTGTGTGTATTTTATAGTGAGTTATCAGTCTTCTTGCCAGATTGTGATGTCACACTTCAAATTTATCATTGCTTCAAAGGGAAGCATTGTACAGGGCCAGTCTATCTTGTATATGGTCGAAGACTTTATCAGTATAATTTTCTCTATGTTCTACACATTCTACATGAAATTGGATATTCTACTTTACATATTCTACGCATAGAATATGCGTGTAGATATAAAACTAAATTCTACATCACCATTTCTGGATCAGCCCCAAAAAAGGATTTGAACTCCGTTTTTTTTTTTTTTTTCCATGAATTCTGCCCACTCTTTCTTCACCCCATAACCAATATTATATTGGTTGTTTGATCATCCCTTGTCAAGTTTTCAGTGTTTTGGAACAACTTGCACACTTCTGAGAAAAGAACAAGAAGGGCATTTTGTAGTATTGAATAAGCTTTTTAAGTTGAAAATTAATTTACAAAAATCATGAAATTAACTTACAAAGCTATTCATTATTTTACTCCAGCAAAAACTAAAACAAAAATATTAAAAAGGAATAATAATGACGCTATTTAATTTTAAAAACACTTTCATTTTGTAAAATGACAATGCAAAATTATTTAATCAATTAACATATGATATTGGATAAATCCTGAAAAAAAACAACTTTTGAATGAAATGTAAGCCTTTATGGTGTCTCCATAAAAGCCAATGTTAATTTTATCAGTATGGCAGTCCATTATGTATATAGTCGAAGGGTTGTACATTCTGAATGCACCCCTGTGGTTACAGCGCACTCTACAGTGTGGTTGACTATTGAATGCTAAAAAAGTTGCCATGTCATGTTTCTGACTGCAGACTGCGATGTCACTTTCATGACTCATGATCCATGATCATTCTGTTGTGGTGGTAGTCATGCAACCTCGCTCACATCGTCACCTAACAACACGGTAACACTGAATCATTCTTTTCCCACTTTTAATCAAACAAAACTAGAAGGAGATTACTCATATTAGTTTCTTGCTTTTTTATTCCTTTTCGTTACGATCTCAGTTAAAGTCCAATACTTCATTTTGTAGAATAATTTTATATTGTTATTATGTTGTTGAAGTTTGTGTAATAAAACCAATTCTTTTTCATGTTACATATTTTCGTTCGTTAATTCGTTTTCTTCAAAGTTCGTTTGAAAAACTAATTCGCATCTTCGGCCAAGAAAACTTAATCATCAGATAGGTCTGAGATTAAAGCTTTTCACTTCATGGTAGCATCGCTTTGTGATCATTTTTTTCGTTCTTCTTGAGCAATAATTGTGTAAATTGGGATAATTTACAAAGAACTGGGATAGTTCTTCATCCGCCGAGTTTCGTTTTTGTGCTGAAAACTGAAGAATTCACCGAATAAACGACGATAAGTATTGGTCAACTGGTCATCAAAAATTGCAAAATAATTTTCCAAAGCTGAGTTCAATGTTCAAAACAGTAATCATCGGAGTCATTAGTATGTCAAAACGTCTTTAATGGTGGTAAAATGGTAATGGTCATCGAGTTCAACCAGTAAATTCAACCCAAAATCATCAAAATCAAATCATCATCAGGTCAAAACTTTGCTGAAAATTACCAGTATTCCACTGATTTGCAACAACTTGTTCAACATTGTAATCGGTAATCGTAATTCTATTCAGGTAACAGAAATATCATGATCATTTAATGTCGTTTTCTATTGTTCTGTTGTGCCAACTATGTCAAAGAATTACTAAAATTTTCTGAAAATTTTTGCTTCAACCTTGAAAGGAACAAAATACATTCGAGAATATTCGTTTAATTCTTGAATATACATCAAATAGTATCGAAATTTAATTAAAACAAATCGAAATTATTTATTTTTTTGGAAATTATTTTATTATTTTTGAAATTTTATTTGATAATTTAATTCCACTTTCGTTTTATCGGAATTCTGAATTGATTTTATCAAAATAATCCTATCGAAACTTTAATTTTCCTCCTACTAATAAATGATATTACAGAAAGGTCAAACTATTTTGAGTAAAAAAGATTTAAAAAGATTAAGAAAAGCAACTGAAGAAAAGGAAAAAATAACTGATTTTAAAATAATTTGGGGTGAATATTTAGACAAACAAATTGATTTTTATTCCACAATTTACTACAAATCCTATAAATTGGACATTTTAGGAAAAATAGTTGAGCACAACAATCATATTTTTATTTCGGATTTTTATACTATAACTAAACAAATTGATGGTTTTATGTGCATAACTAATAATTGCTGGTACAAATATTTAGCATATAGGGCAACTGGAATTGGGATTCAACAATTCTGAAATTGAAACAAGAATAATAATTTTATTTTGATTCCATAAAACATAACCATGAACAATTTCAATTTATAATTTTCAATTGGGTACCTGGAATAATTTAGGAAAATTTAATGTTCAGATTTTAGATTGATTATTTTTTAAATTACCATTTATTTAGTTACCAAAATACGGTAAACTGGAACGAATTGAACTGCCATTTGATAAAAATAATGAAAATTTAGCATTCCTTGATGATTTAATTCAAAAAGAAAATAAAGGTTTTGAAATAGCAATAAGTATTAGAAGAGGAATTATTGAAATTAGAAAAACTAAGTCCAGTCAAAGAGAATCAGAGAAATTTACACTGGCTCCAACTACACCAAAAGCTACGAAAACTCCTGATAAAAGTAAAAATAAACCAATTAGAGCTGAAGCTGATTCACCAAATAAAAGTACAATTTCAGATAAAACTAAAAAAACTCCAGTGAGAAAAGAACTTTTTGTGAGTAGTAATCAAGATAGTAAGGATTTACAAACAAAACTAAGTCAATCAGATAGCCTATTAGAAAGTGATATAGAAAATATTGACAATATGCCTTCTCAAAAAGAAAAAGAAAAAATTAAACCTATTACCTCTGCTGAAACTAAAATTTTTGATGGGAGATTTTATCAACAATGGCGTCAAACAATAAAATATGCTATAAATGGTGCAGAATATTATAGTGTCTGGCAAAAAAATCATGCATCTCGAAATTATTACATTGAAAATTGTGAAAAAGATATATATAATCCACCACTTGAACATAGGTCCTTCTGTGTAATGCAAGATAATGCAAAATATGTCATTTTAAATAAAGTATCTCCCCAAATAGCGATACAAATTTGTAGTTTGAAAAAAGTGGATCAAATTTTTGACAAATTAGATTCTGTTTATGGAGCAATTACTGAGGTTGTAGCTAGTCAATCCTACAGTAAATGGGTTTCTTTTAAATGTAAACCTGGAGGCAATATAAATGTATATATTCAAAGATTTGATGAATTATTACAAGAAGTAAGAGATTCAGGAATGACAATAGCACCCCAACAAGAATTAAACCAATTTTACAGTGGTCTATGTCATGACCAAGCTATTCCAAAATCAATTTTTAATGTTTTACCTCAGGAGCAGAAAACCATAGAAAAATTGAAAAGTTTAATTCTAGAAGATTATGAAAATAAAAATGAAACAGATTTTTTAAAAAACTCGAAAATTTTAATGTAAATCATAATAATAATGGCCAAAATTATAGGGGCAATAATAGACAAAATTTTCTAACTAGAAGAAACTTTAATAGGGGATGTAATAACAATAATTCTCGTAGCAATTATAATGGATTTAGAAATAATAATGGAAGAAACTTTAATAATGGTTCAAATTCAAATTTTAATGGGCAAAGACATAATAACTGTGGTCCTTTTCGAAATAATAGAGGTACTTATTGTCCATATAACAGATCTAATGGCAATAATAATGGATATAATAATAACAATTATTGTGGAAATAATTACAAAAATTATGAGAATCATAGACCCCAAAATTACAGCAATAATGGACAAAATAATAATGAAGAAGAAGTTAAAACAAATTTAAAATGTTTTGAATGTAATGAAAGAGGACATTTACAAAAAGATTGCCCAAAAATAGCTAAAATTACAAATAACAGAAACCCCAATCAAAATAAAAAAAATAATGAAGGAAATAAAAAAGAACCCAAACTCTTAAATATGGTAATTAAAAAACAAAATAAATTATGTCTACAAAAAAAATTATTATTAGATAGTGGAGCTGAAGTAAACATTACATCTGACCTGAAAAAATTAAGAAATATAAAAAAACTAAAAAAACCAAGGCAATTTTTAGTTGCAATAAAAGAAAATTATCTTGAAGCAACTCACGTAGGTGAATTATTAATTGTAGTGGAAAATCGTTATGGCAATCAAATAGAAATCAAATTGAGTGAAGTCTTTTACATCCCAGAACTGGCACTAGACATAATGTCTGGAATAAAAATAACAGAAAATGGAAATTATGGTATCAATCAGAAACAGTTTGAAGCAGATATTTATGAAATTGAGTCAGGAGAAATAATTTTAACAGCAAAAAAAGAATGTGGAGTCTTTTATGTAAAATATGAAATAACTGAGGAAAAAGAAAAAGCAATGCCAATAGTGGAAAATGAAGGGGATGAATGGGATAATTACGAAATTGAGGAAGAAATAGTTGATTCAGAAAATGAATGGGATGAATATGAAATTAGTGAAGAAATAGTAGAAGATGATAATAAAAATTTATCTTAAAATAATAATAAAAAAAAAGATACCCTAATAGATATCCAAAATCAACAAGATATCCATACTAGCCAAGAGGCTGAACCTTCACATCAACCAAATGTTATACAAAATGACTCAAATCTCAATGAAATTCCCAAAATATTTAATGATAATGATCATAAAGAAAATATTGATAACCAAAACTCTAATGAACCTCATGAAACTAATAATAATGAAACAGAAATTAATAATTTTTATAAAAATAATGAAAATTCTGATAGGAAAAAATATCTTTAGCATAGTAGATTAGCTCATATTAATGGAAGATACCTAAAAATTTTGCAAAAAATGCAAGTAGGGATACCAACAAACTTAAAATTTAATGATACAGATTTTTTAAATTGTGAAATTTGCAAACTTGCAAATTCACAAAGACTCAGCCACAATAAAAAAAGAAATAGGCCTAATAGAAAATTAGAAATAATATCATCCGATATTATGGGTCCTTTCACAACAGCTATAGGGGGGCAGAAATACGTTCTAACCTTCATAGATCATTTTTCGAAATATACCTTTGTGGTTCCAATAATTGATAGAAGCCCAACCTACAAAAGATTTATTGAATTTACAAAAAGTATGAAAAATAAATTTCCTGATGAACCAATAGCAGTATTAAGAACTGATAATGCAAAAGAATATTTAGACACTAGATTAAGAAAATTCTGTGAAGATGAAGGTATAGAATTAGACCAATTCATACCCTATTCACCAGAACTAAATGGCATGGCGGAACGCCAAAATCAGACAATAATGAAAAGGGTTAGAACTATGTTGATAGAAAGTAGATTAGAAATTGAATTTTGGTCATATGCTGTTCCAACAGCCGCATATATAATCAATAGATCGCCAACTAGGGCTAATGAGGGAAATAAAACTCCTTACGAACTTTTTTTCGGAAGAAAACCCAATATCCAAAATTTAAAAGTATTTGGATGTGTTGCTTATCATCACATCCCTGTAGAAGTTCGCAAACAAACAGCAAAAAAAGCCTTTAAAAGAAAAATAAAAAAAATTGACCCCAAATTAGCTCCTCGTGCTGAAAAAAATTTATTAGTTAGGTACACTAATAGGGGATATGCTTTAAGAAATCCTTACACAACTGACACACATAATACTTGTGATGTCAAATTTGATGAAGGAAAAATATTATGCATCTTAAAAAAGAAAAATTAATCGTTAAACCAGCAGAATATGTCGAAAATCTGAACCTTACAGAAAACGAAAATTTAGTTGTAAATGTAATAAGCCAAAATAAAATTTATTTTTTAGAGGATCATATACCCAAAAATTTCCATGATATAAAAAACAATCCCTTTAAAAATGAATGGTTGGAAGCCATAAAAGACGAATTTGAATCTATGGATGAATTGAACGTCTGGAAAATTGTACCAAAAGAAAATGATGTAAGCATAGTAGATGCAAGATGGATCTTCACTTGTAAAAATGATGAAAATGGTGACATGAAAGCCAAAGCAAGATTAGTTTCTCGTGGCTTTAAAGATAGAAATGAATATAATTTAAATCAAACTTTTGCACCTGTAATTCCTATTTGGTTAATAAGATGGTTATTGTCCACTGCTAACAAATATGAATTAAAACTCCGTCAATTTGATGTAAAAACAGCTTTTTTGAACTCGCCCATCATCAAACCTGTATACATTAGAATTCCGGAAGGTTGTCCTGTAAATAAAGAAAAACACCTTCTAAAATTAAATAAATCAATCTATGGTCTAAAAACTTCGTCAAGAAGTTGGTTTGACTTATTAGATGGTACTTGTAAAGAAATTGGTTTAGCACAATCAAAAATTGATCGATGTTTATATTGCAAAAATAATGAAAAAGGAAATTATTTATTCTTTATTATTTATGTAGATGATATTCTCGTGGCATCCAACTCTGATCAGATGCTCGATGAAATAACACAAAAACTTCAAAACTCATTCACTCTAAAAATAACCAAAAATCCAAAATTCTTTGTGGGTTTTGAAATAAATAGGGATTTAAATAAGAAAACCATTTCATTAAATCAATCAAAGTATATTGACAAAATATTAAAAAAATTTAATTTAAATAAGTCCAAACCACATTATATTCCAATAGAGACAAACTTGAAAATTTCTAAACCTGAAAATGGCCAAGACGATACCGAATTTAGATTTATGATTGGTGCACTCCTATATCTAGCGCGAATAACAAGACCTGACATTTTATTTGCCGTAAATTTTCTATCAAGATATCAAACATGCTCAAATGAACAAATTAAAAATTATGCAAGAAGAGTATTTAAATATGTTAAAAATACCAGAAATTACGTTTTAAAATTTAATTCAGATGAAAAGGGAATACACTCATATATCGATGCCTCATATGCTCCAGATATAGACAAAACAAAAAATATTGAAATTACTGATTTAAATAAAGGCAAAAGTATTACTGGGTACCTCATATACAATAATGGAGACTTATTAAACTGGAATGTTCATAAACAAAGTATTATAGCCACATCATCTACAGCAGCAGAAACAATAGCAGTTTTTGATGCTCTAGAAGATTTAAAAGTTATGTGGTATCTCGAAAAATTTATTTTTGGATTTAGTGAACCAATAACAATTTTTGAAGATAATATTAGCGCTTTAAGAATTTGCTCGGGAGGTGGCCAAAAAAGGGCAAGAGCATTGATGATTAAGTGCTATTCTATTTTAAAAGCCATAAATGAAAAAATTATAGAAATCAAATTTGTCAGATCAAAGGATCAATTAGCTGATATTATGATCAAAGCTCTTGATAAAACTAGTTATTTAAACTTAATCAATCAAATTCTTGATACTTCTATTTTCTGAAATTATTCAAGAAAAGGAAATCGTTTTTAATTAAACCCATAGGGGGGTTAGTACCCAAGAAAATGTGCTAAATATTTACTCAGTACATAATCATCTTATAATTATTATTGTGAGAAACATATTTTTGTTTTTATTATTTAATATTATTTATTACACTAGAATTGAGATAATATAAAGGTGAAATAAACCTAAATCTCATCTTTATTTTTATTTTTATACTTGTTTCTTATTATATTTTATACGTCACTCGAATGTGATAGATGAAACCAAATATGTTAGTATTAGTAAATTTTAAAAATTTTAGCCTTTTCTTTTTCATTGTTGATTTTTTTATAAGTTTTAAAATCTTTATGTTAAGAATAATATGATAACACTTTCACAAATCATTCTAGAAGTTACGTTATATTCTATTTAATTTAATTTTATTTCATCTCACAACTAAACCAAATTCATACTCATAAATTGTCAATTATTAAAAATATAGATAGGATATGAATAAAAATACTTGTCAAAATTGGTAAAAATAAACTTTTCAATCTGATAATTACTTCAGATACTTGCATATTTTCGAACAAAACTGGTAAAATTCGGTTGAACTATCCATTCTTCCTTCTATTTGACCAGTACCTGAAAAATAAATAAGTTCTTTCTATAACAAAAGATATACACTATGTAAAGATAAATACTTTGGAAATTAACCTCTTTGATTCTGCTTCATATTCGTTGGAGAATAAATCCTTCACTTAGTTATTGTTATCTGAAACAGAAAAATAAAATAAAATATTAGTTAGACTGCATGAATTTGGAAAAATACACTAAAATATTTGATAGAATTTTCTACTTACTTGCGTTCGAAACAAAACAAAAATTAAATTTCATTGTATTCAATGATCATCCATTTGTTTTATGAAAAATCGAAGACTTATTTTATTTGTTTTACACACTTCCTATTTTACATTGTTATTTATTTTCATTTTTATTGTAATAATTTGAGTAATCTCGATAATAACTAATAAACATCATTGAGGAATATTAAAACTGAGAGATATCATGTTTTCTTTTAGTAATAAATAATTACCTTTTATTTTCAAAAACACAAATATATAAATAAAACTAGATAATGCAGGCTAGAAAATGGGAACTTAGTCTCGATGCGATCTTTGGATGCAAGATTATAGGGTGGTGTTGTGGTGGAAGTCATGCAACCTCGCTCACATCGTCACCTAACAACACGGTAACACTGAATCATTCTTTTCCCACTTTTAATCAAACAAAATTAGAAGGAGATTACTCATATTAGTTTCTTGCTTTTTTATTCCGTTTCGTTACGATCTCAGTTAAAGTCCAATACTTCATTTTGTAGAATAATTTTATATTGTTATTATGTTGTTGAAGTTTGTGTAATAAAACAAATTCTTTTTCATGTTACATATTTTCGTTTGTTAATTCGTTTTCTTCAAAGTTCGTTCGAAAAACTAATTTGCATCCTCGGCCAAGAAAACTTAATCATCAGATAGGTCTGAGATTAAAGCTTTTCACTTCACATTTTATATTGGAGGAAACAATAAAACAGTAATTAATCACGAAAGATATTTTGTATGTTCGCCATATGAGAGACAGAACAGAAGTGAACTCATCTTAACGTGAGTTCTTGACATACATAGATTACATTAGTACGTGAGGTCACACAGAAATATTATAGTACGTAATATTAACTGTAGAGTGTACTACGGCGGAGACGAGATAGGACCATCTTCCAACATTCTATCGTACAGATCTTCGAGGATATATATATGATGTAGACGACGTGCTGCTGTTTTACAATGGGATCGACTGTCGTTAACATCTACACCGAGCACGTTTACACTGGCTTACAAATTACCCCATATCAATCGACATCAACTAATCAGAATAATCAGGTTCTCCGGAATGGGGTAATTTCTACGCCAGTGTTTATGAACAAATGAACATGGTGATTTTTTCTTCCAATCAGATTTTTAGAAAGCAAAACACTTGGCGTCGGTAGCGCTATCCATAGATCCGA